>JAANAP010000017.1:0-31385 GCA_018361395.1 Boechera stricta | reverse complement strand
CTTGATTCGTTCTCTAGCATGTAGATTGAGACAGCTAGATGACTCTGGAATTGTGTCGTGAAGAGTATGGCTAAAGTTTTAAGTAGAGTTCAAACATCTTGCATTCTAAACTTTAGGCATACTCTTCACGACACAATTTTGATTAGTCTCAATCTAGACATGCATTCAAATCTACCATTCCCTTTAACATTTAATTAAGTAGAAACCATGAATCAAGCTATGGACTTTCAATGAACTCATTTGGCTAAGGGTAAGGTTAAGAGACAAAGATGGTCCCTTTCATATGGTTTAATCATTTCAAAACAGGGGTCACTCAAGAAAAGGAATGAGCTTTAGCAGAATGCTAAAGGTAAGAACCAACCTATGCATACAAGGATCGATTCTCATCTACCCAATGATACACAAGTGATCTTAACCCTCCTAGTTCTAAACCCAGAAAAAAAAATATCCTATTTCTACCCTTAACTCTTGGCAATCATTTTTCTGCCTTGAACTTTTTCTTGGATCAAACTCATTCTCTTCTTCTTGTTCTTGTTCTAAGGAGAGGCTCTTAAGACTTCTAGCGGATTAGGGGTCTTTCACTTCCAGCTTAGGCTTTCTTTCTTAAGACATTAGGCTTTTTGCCTTTCTTTCCCTTTTTCTCTTCTTAGCACAGYCCCAAATCCTTTACTAGATCAATTTACTTTCAGCTTTTCCTCTCCTAAAAACTTTTAACCCTTTTTCTTTTTCTTTCATCTTTCTCCCAAATTTTTATTTGCAGAACCAAACCCTATACCCAATAATTAAGCTCCCACCTAGTCCTATCTGATTCGAAAATTACAAACCAGAACTACATGAGACTCTATCCTTGTCGGCTCAAACCTAACACTTTCTGCCAAGCTCATTCAAAAATAGGCCTTACACGCGTAATAAAGTAAACATGGCTTGAAAGAAGGCTAGGTTAAGGGTAGGGAAACTGTTCTAAGGATGAGAACAGCTACTTGGATTAGCAAGAGTGGTAAACATATGAAAGAAAATCCAAGTATGTATTTGGTATCCATGAGTTCAAATGCAATGCATAGTCGAGATAATTACAAGTCAAATTCAGGTTCAATTAGATAGGGAATGGTATCAAATCACAGCATGCTTCAATTGAGACAAGACTATCTAGTTGTGCATTCAAAGTATGGTGCAGTCTTACTTCAAGGTCAAACATCTTGCATTCTAAAACTAGCATCTTGGACATTGATATCATATATTATATCAACATGTTTTGGTTCTGAATCCCCACTTTCAAATCTCTCCTCCATCTTATACTTATTTGTTTACTTGAGGGCAAGCAAAAACTAAGTTTGGGAGAGTTGATATGTCTATATTTTACATGCTTTGAGCATGCATTTATCATCCATTTAACCTTGTCTCATAGCATATTCTTATCATTTCATAACATTTGTTTCCAGTTTTGCATATTTAGAGTGTTTTGCATTAGGATTGCATGCATATTGCATTTTGGAGCTGTATCAGGTACATTCGAGGAATATTAAAGATGTTGAGGTTAAATGGAGAGAAGGAAGGAAAGGAGAGCTTAACTCGACCATGCACTTGACCAGGAGACTCGAGTGGAGCACAAAACAGAGACCTTGGAACCGGACTCGAACAAGAACTCGAGTAGGGAGTCGAGTGGAACCAAAGACGAGGACTTGGAAGCCAACTCGATCCACCCACTCGAGTCACTACCTCGAGTCCACCACAAAGTTGCTACCTTGAAGCCAACTCGAGCCACCCACTCGAGTCACTACCTCGAGGCCGCCACAAAGTTGCCATCTTGAAGATTTTTGCCGGACTCGACCAAAGGACTTGACCACCAACTCGAGTGCACCTCCGAACTTAGTTATTTTGTCTGTTTGTGAGCTAGGGTTTTGTCAAAATCTATAAATACCATGTATTGACCATAGGACAAAGGGCGAATCTGAAGGGTTTTTCTTTGCCTCCAAAACTTGTTCTTGCTTTGTAATTAGATTTCTTTTAATCTTTTTAGTATTTGTGTTTGATTTTCAGTAGTCTCTCTATTTCCATCTTAAGCTTTCCATTTATGCAAGTTTTAATGATTTCTGGGTTTGTGTTCTTGATGTTCTTCATGAGCTCTGAGTAGTCTCTAGGTTTCTTAAGGATGTGATAGATTAAGTGTGGAATCTTAGTCTCCTGGGTGGTTTAAGTTTAGATTACTTGATTTTCCTTCTGGATTAGTGTTATTAATGCTAGTTTCTTTCTGATCAATTGGAATTAGAACTTAGGCATTTTCACACCCACCAAGTTTTCGATGAAATGCCTTAACCAACTAATTCTAGAGATTTACATTCCTAGCCTAAGAGATTAGTTGTCTAGGGTGTTTATTAGTTTTAATAGACTGAATCTTAATGCCTGCTAGGTTAGATTTCGCTAAAGAGATTTAGGTCTGGAACTGGTTTAGCTTGAGGTTATCTATCATGAGAGTGGATTTAACTGCTGATGAGTTTATTGTCTAGGGATTAGCTCTGTTTGAGTATGTTAAACACCTAAGTAGATTAAGAGGAAACACTAATCAATAACCCCATCCTTAGGAGCTTCTGTTTAGTTGATTGAATTCTGTTTGCATTGCTTCTGTTAGCTTCTGTTATTAGTTTCTGTAATGCTTTTAATTATTATTCTGTTAGATTGTTAATCTTATAATCCACTGCTTGGCTTGACTTAAATTGGTTTGACTACATCCTTTCTGGTTAATAGCTCACCCAATTGGATTGACACCTTTCTGTGCTACAATGACATAATGATAGTGCATTAAGAAATTGACATCTATCAAATTGACAGTTATCAGCTACCAAACAGAGACATCACCACAGTTGACTATCCAGACAACATGCGTTTCATGCCTAATTCGGAGTGGGATTTCAACGCCGCTGCACACCCTCTGGTTTACACCACTTGTACACGCCTTTCTACCGCCAAGGCCGGTAGCAGTCACGATACATCAGGTACTCATGGGAGTGAGAGATCACTTTGAGCCATATGATGAACATATCTCTTCCAAAGCATGTCGTCATTCCCATGAAAGCATTCGCCTTCTTCAACGATGGAACAAATGGCAAGACAAGACAATTCGTAAGCTAGTGGATGGGATGAAGAGTATGAAGTTTGAGATTAAGAACCTCAAAGCCAAGATTGCTAGATCAAGCAGCCACACAGAAGAAGAAGAGTCATAAACCGTAGTTGATTCAAAAGGTGACATTCCAATATTACCACATCGCCATTCAATCCATGACATGCCGAGTTCTTCTAGGGTCCCTCCGAAGGCACCACGAGCATCATCATATGAGGCACACCCACGACGCAAACCCCGTGGCACACGTTCCCCTTCAGCTAGCTCGAGCAACTCTTTCATGTCGCTCGGTACCTCGGAGTCTACTAATTTTTAGTAAGACACCCCTTTTATTTTTATTTCATTTCTGTTATTTTTTATTTTTATGTATTGTTACGATGTTTTTCTTTTGACTTATCTCCACCGAGACGGTGAAAAATAAGTGTAGGGGAGGCATCGTAAACTTACTTTTAACATTTCACGTTTTTCTTTTGTTTCTTATTTTTGACACTTTTATGCTTTTATTTTTCTTATGTTTTTATTTTGTATTAGGACTTAAAAGTTGTTGTACTCTTTTTCTCTCATCCATGGTTCAATAACTAATGGCAAGGTTTTTAATGAGGCAAAAATTCTGAACTTTATCATGATGCTATCTATACTAACATTCTTACACTTTTTGAGAATTAGCAATTAGCTTCAAGCAGGAATATTAGAAAACCCATAAGTGGACCGACAAACCCCAAAAATACCATTTTTCAAAGATTTAGTCGCTTCGGAGTTGATTCCTTTACTTTAATCAATCTAACGACTCTCGATTTGGAGCTAGAGATACATTAGACGTAACACCTCTATGAACCTGCAAGGCTCGTCTACGTAAGTACGATTCCCCTCTTCTTTTCCTTCGATAAGAAAAGAAAAAAAAAAGAAAGAGTAGAGAAAATAAAGAAAAAGGATGTAGAAGCGAACCGGGCATTGGAAGCAACCACTTTCAATGTTCGCGTCTCAAGAAAACTTGTCCTAGAAAAGAGTGAAATTCGTCAAATTGATATATGTCAATTCCTAACGTACTATCATGTCATTGTAGTACAGAAAGGTATCAATCCAAATGGGTGCGATATTAGCCAGAAAGGATGCAATCAAACAGTTTAAGTCAAGCCAAGCAATATATAGGTTGTGAAACTATCAAACTAAGAAAGCAATAATCAAAAGCAATAACAGAGTGTAAAAACAGAGACTAGCAGAGACTATGGAACAGAAATCAATCAAGCAAGAGAAGCTACTCAGGATGGGGTTATTGACTCAGTGTATCCTCTTAATCTACCTGGATGGTTTAACAAACTCAAGCAAGCTATTCCCTAGACAATAAACTCATAAGCAGCTAAATCCATTCTCATGACAAATAACCTCAAGCTAAGCTAGACTAACACATTTTCAGATCATTCCTCTCCTAAGAACTCTTAACCTTTTTCTTTCATCTTTTTCCAAGTTTTCTTTCTTTCTTTTCACAGAACCAAACCCTATAATACCCAAAGATCAAGATCCCACCTAATCCTATCTGATTCGAAAATTGCAAACCAGAACTACATGAGATTCTATCCTTGTCGGCTCAAACCTAACACTTTCTACCAAGCTCATTCAGAAATAGGCCTCACACACTCAATAAAGTAATAACATGGCTTGAAAGAAGTCTAGGCTAAGGGCATGGTAAAACTGTTCTAATGATGAGAACAGCTACTTGGATTAGCAAGAGTGGTAAACAGGTGAAAAAAAATCCAAGTATGTATATGGTATCCATGAGTTCAAATGCAGTGCATAGACATGATAATTATAAGTTAAGTTCAGGTTCAAATAGATAGGGAATGGTATCAAATCACAGTATGCTTCAATTAAGACATAATCTAGTTGTGCATTCAAAGTATGGTGCAGTCTTACTTCAAGTTCATTAACAATGCATTAGACAACTAGAAACGAGGGCATTGAGATTATCATATTAAATCAGCAAGCTTGCAAGGTTATAATCATCATAATCCCTTATGCATATGCAACAGCCTTATATGAAAAGAATCTAGACTCAATCCTGAAATGCAAATGCAACTACATGAACACTTTGTTTTTGTTTTGGTTTTTCACTATTTAAAAAAAAATTTGGTTTTTCTATGCTTTAGATGCATGCAGACTGAAATATGCAAAAAATTAAAAATAAGAACACAATAAACATGTCAAACACATCTTAAGCCCTCCCCCAAACTTAAATTACACAGTCCCTTGTGTAATAAAAATCTAAAGAATGGTTTAAGAAACAACAAAAATGGAGAAAAATGCAAATGATATGTACAAGAATAGATGGAGCGGGTACCTCAAGGGTTAGAGAAGAAGGAGGTTATTGATTCCTCCATGCTTTCCCGGGTGTAATCAGGTTGGTGCGCAGACTCGAGTGGTGACTCGACCGCTGACTCAACCGGGGCGGTCGAGTGCTTGGTCGGATTTTGAATTTTAAATTTTGGCTCCCTTGACTCGATCAAAGCACTCGATCACGGGGGTCGAGTCAGTCACGCGCTCGAGTCTGTTGGTACTCATGATCTCCTGTAATTGTTCCTGCAAACCAAAAACACTAATTAGCATAATAAAATTTAAAAACTTAAAGCATTATGTACAAGGATAGACATGGGACTTCCTCCCAAGTGAGCTTGTTTAAAGTCTCTAAGCTTGACTTCCTTTTTCTTAGGTCTATGGTGGTTCATGGAGGGGAACTGAGGTCTCCTCTGCAATGATCTGACCAGGTATGAATGGCTTGACCCCTTGCTCATTCATTATGCTCTCAGCTCCATCCTTTCTTTCCAGAGACTTCCCTTTCTCTTTATAAACCTTTGGGGGTGGAGCTTCATCGACCTTCTCAATTGTACCAATGTACGTTACTTCTTCATCACGGTGGCCATCATCTTTGATAGTAATTGTGCCACATAGCTTGTTGGAAGAAGCTTTTATTGGGTAGTAGACTTGGTCATTCACATTCATAAGAACTACCCTTTGGTTCTTGAAGTCCATGTTTGCACCAGTAGTGTTGAGGAAGGGGGTTCCAAGGAGGACTGGGAGCTTGTTGGCCTTCTTCATTTCCATAACAACGAAGTCCGTTGGGACTATACAATCCCCAACTTTAAGTGGGTAATCTTCAAGAAGACCAAGTGGCTTTCGTGAATGAGCATCTCCAAAAGTGATGGGTGATGGGTGATGAGTGATGCTTCTTATCCCTAGACTCTTTAACATCTCATGGGACATCACATTCACACTTGAACTGGAGTCGCATAGAGCATCCTCAATTTTCAAATCACCAAGAAAGCAGGTTACGGAGAACATACCTGGATTCCCAAGCTTGGGGAGAGACTGAGGCTCAATCTTTGTCGTGCTTGGTGAATCAATGCAATCGACACTACCCTCTGATTCCCTCATGTGTTTGTCAAAAATTGCCTTATACTTTTCCATTAGGTCCTTTTTGAATCTTCCTGGGAAAGGCAGTTTAGGTTTGTAAGGAGGGGGAACAAAGGGTGTTTTTTTTTCCTCAAAAACAACTGGTTTTGCAGCAGGTGGAGGGCTAGCTCGACCAGGGTGGTCGAGCTGCTTGGTAGAGTCAGCCTCCAGTCGAGTTTCTTGGTCTTCTTTGCAATTCAAATCCTCCCCATCGTCAACTTCACTGTCCACAGTGACTGGAGTAGTGCCTACTCTTGCTGGGAGCGCTTTTCCGATTGCATTGGTGGGAGCATCTGAACCATAAAGCAAAAACTCAATTTCTCTAACTGCAGCTTCATAATCAGCAATGGGACTTGATTCCAATGAAAATATGGCATTGCAATACTCCTTTGGGGTCTGGATTGCTTTGCCAGGAAGTTGTCCAATAGGTGCTGTGGAGGAAGTAGATGCAGTTTTGCTCTCTAAGTACTTAATCCTGGAGTTCAATGTCTCAATCTTGCTGTTGAGAGTATTGTAGTTGTAATCCAGCTTGGTGTTGAGTTAACCAAATTTCTTAGCTGCTTCCATTGCACCAGCTGCCTGTCCCTGAAGAAGTTTTTGCAGCATGTTCGTCATTTGTTGATCCGGAGTTGTAGGAGGTGGAGCTTGGTGAGGTGTAAAACTAGGTGGTGGATAACTGCTCTGGTAGTGCTGCTTAGGTACAAAACTCTGATGTTGATTGTAAGCAGCAAAAGGCTTGGACGGATTCGGCTGTTGCTGAGGCGGGTATACTTGATCCTGAGGGTTAGCAACGTTGGTGCTCCTATATGAGAGATTGGGGTTGGTCTTGTAGTTGATGAAACCGTTGTTGTAGCCTCCCTGATTCTGAATATAGCTGACCTCTTCCGTACCAGTACCCTCCCCATCTGGAATCTGAAAGATAGTAGCCTCACTAGCAAAGTGAACGTGCTTCTGCTCGTGGAGGAATTGATCCAATTTGGCATTCAAAGCCTTGATTTCCTTCCTATGCCTTTCTTCGGAATTAACACTGCTTCTCACACTTCTGTCATATTCCGCAGTGTAGTTACCATCGAATTGAACAAGGTTCTCCACAAGTTCCCATCCTTCATCAACATCTTTGTTGAGGAAATTACCATTGCTGGCTGTATCAAGAAGCATTCGGACCTTTGGGAGAACTCCTCTGTAAAGTGTACTAAGGAGGAACTCATTGCTGAAGCCATGGTGAGGACATTGAGTAGTGTAGCTCTTGAATCTTTCCCAGGATTCGCAGAAGGTCTCCCCATCTTTCTGAGAAAAGCCGGATATCTCATTCCGGAGGCGAGCAGTTCTAGCATTGGAGAAGAACTTGGTAAGGAAAGCTTTCTTGCAGTCATCCCATGAAGTGATTGAGCCATGTGGTAGATTCTTCTCCCACAGATGGGCTTTGTCACCAAGAGAGAATGGAAAGAGTCTCAGCTTGAAACCATCTTCACTGACTCCATTGATCTTGGTGAGGCTGCAAAGCCTATCGAATTCGTCTAAGTGATCAAGTGGATCTTCCATAGGCAGCCCATGGAACTTGTTGCTTTGCACCATAGCTATCAAGCCACTCTTGATCTCAAAAGTTGTTATTCTGGACTGTAAGAGGTACAATCCCTTGCCTATTGGTGTGAGTGTTGGGAGCATCTCCTGCACCAATCACACGTGGCCTCCTCGGATGAGGCACATGTTGAGGCTGTGGTGGTGGATTATCATCAGCCATTTCTAGTGGATCCTGTTGATCTAGTCTGAGATGTTCTCTCTGCTCTCTCAACTGTTGTGGTAGCTTGTTAATATTGTCGAGGTAGCGGATGAGGTTCTGGCTTCCTTTTGATCTCGTTTGCATGCAGGTAGAAGATGACTCGATGGGCTGACTCGAGCTAGGGAGGTCGAGCTGGAGTGGTCGAGTCTAAGATATACCTAAAATGCAAAGACAAATAAAGAAAGACGAAGTGAGTAACAGAGGAGACTGAAAAGAACTTGATCTGAAACGATTTGAAATCCTAAATGTAACAAACAACACCCAAATGGCAACGGCGCCAAATTGAAATTTGTCAAATTGATATATGTCAATTCCTAACGTACTATCATGTCATTGTAGTACAGAAAGGTATCAATCCAAATGGGTGCGATATTAGCCAGAAAAGATGCAATCAAACAGTTTAAGTCAAGCCAAGAAGTATATAGGTTGTGAAACTATCAAACTAAGAAAGCAATAATCAAAAGCAATAACAGAGTCTAAAAACAGAGACTAGCAAAGACTATGGAACATAAATCAATCAAGCAAGAGAAGCTCCTAAGGATAGGGTTATTGACTTAGTGTATCCTCTTAATCTACCTGGATGGTTTAACAAACTCAAGCAAGCTATTCCCTAGACAATAAACTCATAAGCTAGTTCCAGACCTAAATCTCTTTAGCGAAATCTAGTCTAGCAGGCATTAAGATTCAGTCTATTAAAGCCAATAAACACCCTAGACAACCAATCTCTTAGGCTAGGAATGTAAATCTCTGGAATTAGTTGGTTTAGGCATTTCATCAAACACCTTCTGGGCGTGGAAATGCTTAAGTTCTAATTCCAATTGATCAGAGAGAAACTAGCATTAATAACACTAATCCAGAAGGGATTTCAAGTAATCTAAACTTAAACCACCTAGGAGACTAAGATTCCACACTTAATCTATCCCATCCTTAAGAACCCTAAAGACTACTCACAGCCCATGAAGAACATCATGAACACAAACCAAGAAATCATTAAAACTTGCAGAAATAGAAAGATTAAGATGAGATTAGAGAGACTACTAAGAATTAAACACAAATACTAAGTAGATTCAAGGAAATCTGAATACGAAAGCAAGAACAAGTTTAAGGAGAAGAGAAAAACCCAGCAAACTCTCTTTTTGTCGATCCAATGGATAATACAGAGTATTTATAGGGTTTGGGAAAACCCTAGCTCGCTAAAAGACAAAATAACTTAATTCGAGGTGACTTCGAGTCAGGTCGAGTGCATGGGTCGAGTCCGGCGAAAAACTTCAAGACGGCAGCTTTATGGTGGACTCGATCAGCTGACTCGACCTGCTTGGTCGAGTTGGTTCCAAGACGGTGACTCGACCAGCTTCACAATGACTCCGACTTGCAAATTGTTCATTATGTCATTGATAACATTGTCACTAATTGCATCACGAAGCTCGGACAAGTTTGATAAATGACTGTGGTGCGAAATACTTTTATTTAGCAAAGGTGATTTGTCGGGTGCATAGAGTCTAGGAGGATACTCGGAAGTGGTGGTTTCAGATCTTTCTATTGCCATGTCTGTAAAAAGAAAGGAACAACAAAATCAACCTACAAAAATATACAAGTAAGACTACCAACACTGACCTGTAAACTCTACCAACACATACTTGTAAAGTCTACCGAGACATAGCGGCATGTCTACCATAACATACAGTAATGTTCACCATAACATAAAGTAAAGTCTACCAACATAGACCTATAAAGTCTACCGAGACATACAGTAAAGTCTACCATATCATACAAGTAAAGTCTACCTTAACATAAAGTAAAATCTACGATATTTATAGACAAAATCTACTAACGAAATTCATATCCACTACAAGAATCATTTTTCTTGATTACTTTTCTCGATTAATACCAAAATCTACCAACAAAATTCATATCCAATATTAAAATTCATATACAGAATCGAATGAGAGAGACAAAGAAACGATAAGAGAGCTTACGTGATATTTGGAGACCCTAATGCCGTAGAAGACGAAAAAACGCCAGAGAAGATGCTAGAGAAGGTGAAGACGCCGGAGGAGACGAAGACGCCAGAGAAGACGAAGACGCCGAAGAAGAAGAAGACACCGGAGTAGACGAAGAAGACGCCAGAGAAGATAAAGAAGACACAGGAGAAGATGCCAGAGAAAACAAAGAAGATGCCGGAGAAGACGAAGTTTGGTTTAATGGGGTTTTGATGGACTCGGCAGACTCACGAGTCGTATGCCAGAGAAGAAAAAGTTTCAGAAAAATCGAGAATCGGGAGCCAAGAAGTTCAGAAGAATCGATATTTGGATTTTGACACCCTAAGCCAGAGAAGACGAAGAGATCCTATTATCCCCCCCCAAATCATTTCTGTAACTGTAACAGTAACTGTAATTAATTCTACCGAGTCATTGTTAAAACTCTACCGTGTCTTTATTAAACTCTGTTGTTTCTTTATTAAAACCCTAGTAACCTAACCGGGAAAATTGAACCGTTTTTAATCGTTTTTCCCTCCAAATGTCACCTAAACTCTACCATGACTAAATATTCTAGTCTACCGTATCGATATCTACTAAAGTCCACCGTTACATTATCTCCAAAGTCTACCGCCATTTACATCTCCTAAAGTCTACCATATCGATATATCCTATCTCCTAAAGTCAAACCGTCTCGATATCTCATAATGTCTACCGTATCTGTATCTCATAAAGTTTACCATGTCGATATTATCAACTAATGTCACGATGACAAAGAAAAAGGTTTAACTTCATCTTCCTCCTCAATCTTTCCCTTCAATGGTCGTTCGTGGTTGTTCTCCTGCGTCGGCGTCGTTGGAGATTTCTCCACAGAATCGCCTGCGATTTCTGTTTAAATATATATATATATATATATATGGCAATTCTGTAATTAAAAATCAAGAGACTGGTTTCTATGTCTTTTTACCATATCTTAACATCCATAATATAACACGAGGTTGGTCTGGTAAATTGTGTCTCTAATTTATGTTATTTATTTTTTGTCATTTATTTATGTTATTTATTTTATGCAATTTAATTATGCTTTAGTAGTTTAGTATTTTCATTTGCTTTATTCATTTTATGTTATTTATTTGTTTTATTTATTTTCTTGCATATTAGTTTAGGACACAACCCCCTCTTATATTATCCCGCCTAGATTAGATCTGTATTTGCATTCACTGTGCGTTATTGCATTATCTTTGTGGATCGATCCCGTATGTACTACAATTTCATATTAACTCTCGAGACTACTTTCTAGTAGTGTTCGGGTGAAACCTGAGAGAAAGCCTAACACTACTTCCCTCCCTACCACTCTAGAAGGCACCAAAAGTGAAAAGAAGATTGATTTATCCAATGTCGAACAATATTATGTTTTTCAGGCTTCTTAAAGACTCTGACATTCCAGAAGAAACCCGACATCTAATTTTTTTTTTTTTTTTGGGAACCTTTTTACCTGAAACACTGGGAATCGCAGTGGATCAAGAAACATTTTCTGATATAAGTAGCCCTCGTTGATCTGGGAAGGACTTGGCGAGAACCATGTTCAGCGTGTACAGAAGCTCCATCCTCAGTTCTTGAATCTGGCTCGATATCTCCTTCTTCCCTAACAGTCACACAAATATTTTGTTCCATTGCTCGTTCATACTCCACCGCGAGAATAGAAAAACGAGAACGTGAAATCTGAATTGACTGATCATTTGGTTGAAGAGATATATCCCTTCCAGATTTGGTTGGTGAAATCCAGTCACCGCCATGGTTCAAATTTTCAGTCTCAGCTATATGTATCAATCGCCCTTTGTTAAGCTCAGCAAGAGACGCTTGAGATGAATCCTTCTATTTTTGAGGCAAGGATACTGAATTCTTAATACTAGTTTCTACACCAACATTTGAAGTAGATACTACAGGATGTGTTGAAACCAGACTCTTCCCAACACCCGCGTCTGTAGCTTCGTCTACCTGAGGTGTTGGGGCTAGCACAACTGAAGGTTCAGATTGCCGATAGGAGTTATCAAAAATTATTTTGTCTACAGCAAGGATCACTTGTGGAGAAGCATTCTATGGCTGAGGCGAAGCCCCTGAATCGTTCCCAAAGATACTGGTTTCTACACCCGCGTCTGTAGTGGATTCTACACGATGTGTTGAAACCAGACCTTTCCCAACACACGCGACTGTAGCCTCATATACAGGATGTGTTGGGGCAACTTGATTTGATTACTCACCAGCATGAGATTGGATCGTAACTGCTCGACGACAAGTATTCATGAAATGTCTCCATTTAGAACAAAGACAATTGAGAAGAAGCTTGACTCAATTTAGAACCATCACCTTCCTTCTCCAAATTTCCATCATTGATAGTGACTACGTCACCGACGAATTTAACTCCAGTCTCTTCAATAAGATAATCAATTGGAGTCGAGATATTAGCCGTTGAGGATCCAGCAGCCAACGCCATACCAGATATAAGATCCTCTGTTTCTGCAACTTCCCTGCTGTTATCTTTCAACTTTGAGTACGAACCGCTTCGACCGCCATGATCACTGTCACCTCCGTGATCTGCATTGCCGACTTGATATGCCGCCGGTGAAGACGGCCGAGAGACGATCGCACCGGAAACCAGTGTGGAAACCTTAATAAAATCTCCCTCCTGATCGCCAAAATTTTGCTCCGAAATTTTTGTTACCTCCGTTATGAAATTTTCTTCTGTGGTTCCATGGAGACTCTTTTTTTTATTATAATCCGAGTCAGATGATGAATTTTGTTCATCAACTGGTAAGACTTTTTGTGAATCTATTGATGAATAAGAATCATATGATGATGAAGAATGATCCAGCAAAAGATTTTTTATTTTACTCGAGAGTTCTTCTCCAAGGTCAAGTTCTGGGGCTTTTTGGTTTAAACGACAGAAATTTAAAAATGTGGTCTTTCTTATTGCATTTAAAGCACATAAGAATTTTATAGAAATGTTTTTCAAAGGAAATTTGTTACGAGGTTTTTGCCATGAATTTTTGTGAGGTTTATACTTTTTATAGTTTCTAGAGTATTTTCTAGGCTTGTTTTAGAGAAGTAGGTTTTACTGCAATTTCCTATGCAGAAATTACTAGCTCAGTAAGGATATATTTCGGAATGTTTACAAAAGGAACATAATTCTACTTTTGTTATTTTGAGTTTCATTTTAAAATGTTTATGGAGTTTTAGACCTTGTCGAACAATACTGATCAACCCTCCATATGTCAAATCATCATAATAGATTATTTGGGTTCCCATAGAATTTCTAATTTTGTTGTTAACTTTTTTTCTTAGGAGAGTTGGAAGTCGTGCCAAAAAGATTGGTTTGAATTTTGAGTAAAACTCTAGTAAGAAAAGTATTTTTTACCACCGGAAATCGCTTAGCTTTTTGCATTTTAGATTTGAAAAAATTTCGACGTTTTTGTCTCAAAGACCGAAACTTCTATTATCTTTGTTACATGAACTATTATGAAATAAGAAAGGGTTATTGATTATTTACAAAAGAAGCGGAATTGCGAAAGTCTATTATATACGAACATTTCACAAATTTAACACCAACTTTTTTTAGCTACAATAGACGATACGTAATAAACGACAGACAATGGCATGAAGGAAACACGCTTCGCCTCCAAAAGAGAGAAAATGTTTGTTTGTGAATCCACATTTTGATCTTGACTCTCTGTTCGACCGAATCCCCATCGCAAGTAACGCTGCTCCCCCGATTCCTACGATCCTGTTCTCAACCATGATTGTGTAAATTCAGTCAAGAGCTTTTAACAAATGTTACTGGGTTTGAATACGCGAACAAAACTTTAATCCTAAAACATAATATTGGGTAATATTTAAATACTGATTCATTTTTTTTATTTTTATTTTTTTTATTATAGATTTTTTTTCATTGATGTATTTGTCTCTGAATATATTATTAAAATAATTTTTAAGTTACTAAGTTTATAATAAATAAATAATTTTAAAATGCAATATAAGAATTATCTCCTTTTTTGTAGGAAAATGATTAGGAAAGTTTATGAAATCTTCCTAAGCTTACTAATTACTTTAATAAATCGATCAGTTGTACGAAATGTTTTAAGAAGGCTTTGTTTTTTTGTAAAACCTTTTTAAGAAGGCTTTGTAATCTTTTAAACGTAATGATTTAGTATATGATTATAGCAAACCTATTAACGTTTTTTTTTCTCATGACATCTATTTTGAGTTTTAGGAGTATTAAAAATTATTACCAATTGACACAAAGGCATAATATGTTGAAGTATGTAATGATCTTCGGTACGGGGCCGAGTGCTTGGAATAGACTGGAGATAGAGCATCCGATCACATTAGCAATAATGTGAGCTGCTGCCAAACATGACACTGCTATTATCTTTAACACGTAAGCTGTTGCAACACCCTATTCCTTGCTGCAGAAGCTACAGAATTTTAAATGCGGCGAAATATACAATTTTACCCTATTTCAAAATTTTTAATTTAATTTCCTTAAACTATCTAAACAATGACATTTAGATTAGCCATACAAGCCTAACAACTTAAGCCTTCACAAAACATCTTAGCATTATTAACCAAGGCATATTAGCAAGTCACGATATTAACAACAAAAGCATAACATCATACAAACAAAAAGTTACAAAAACCCGTATGAATCATCCTCTCTTTCCCGCCTTGGTTCCACGAGCTCCAACCCTTAAGACTTCTCCTTACCTGCACAAAAAGAGGTGCGTAAGCATTGATAATGCTTAGTGAGGCGGTCTTCCCGTCCCACAGCGATAAACACATATAATCAAAGGCTTACCACAATCAATATGCAATCACACAAAACAATCAACAATATCATGATAGAGCTCCATCACACACGGTAACACACAACATGGACAAGCCACAAATCACATCCATATGGTTAAGTCCTACATCACATATCAATCACAAAAAAACCAATGATCATATGCTTACGCTACGGTCACGCACTCACCTCGATAAAACTTCTTAAACGGTGAAAACATTCACAATGCTTTTGAACCTCAAAGTTTGCTTCCTCTTGGCACTCACACAACCACCAAGATATCTACTAGAAGCACAAAATCTTTCAGCTCAATCCGAGTCCGTTGAGCCCTCCGATCGTCCTCCTGAACATACAGCAAAACTCTGTTTCTGAAGGCTTCTTCCTCTTCTTCTCCTTCTTTCTCCAAGCTCTCAAGGTCTCTCCTTTCTCTCACTCTCTCTCACTCTCTCTCTCTCTCTTCTCTCTCTCTTCTTTCAAGCACAAATATCTCCAAATGAGATAAAGATGAAGAGGAAGAAGTTTATAGAAGAGTGTAGAAGGAGAAGAGATATTTTTGGTTGTTGGTTTAATCAAATTAAACCAAACCGAACCAAAATCACTAAACCGCAACCAATTGATTCAATTAATTTTCTCCGACTCGGTTTAGTATTTCCGTCAAACTTTCCGAAATATTTGAGACATTCATTCGTCTCAAATTATTTCATTCCATTCCCAGCAATATTCCAAAATTACCAATTAATTCCGTTTAAACCAATCCACTCGGAATTAATTTCGAATAATTAATCCTTCGATTAATTAGACCAATTCACAACCTGTAAGCTATTAATCGAGCTCGATATTGTTCCTACTTCTCTAGGTACAATACAACATTGTTCAAAACTTATACAACAAGTAACAATAATTTGTTCGGCAAGAAACACTAATAACTTATACAACAAGGAATAGCTAGGGTTACGAATGTTACAATTCTCCCTCACTTAAATAGATTTGTCCCGAATCTTACGACTTAACCTGCCTTACGATCTACTTGGAGAATTGTATTTTCATCCTCGCCTCATGTTCCCAAGTTTCCTTATCAACCCCAATACAATCCCATAAGACCTTAATCTCAGAAGTTTCCTGCATAAAATTCTTGCGAATTATGTTTCACTCCTCCACTTGTGTTCAACATAATGGTGTCTTGCACGGCCTACCATATAGAACCTCATATGGTATCATTCTAATGCCAGCTTGATAGCTCACATCATACATGAACTATACCAAGTTCAAGCAATCGACCCAATGACTTTCCCATTCCAACACATACATCCTCAGCAAACTTTAAAAATTTGGATCGTCCGCTCAGATCCGTCTCTAAGTGTACTTGCTACCCTCAACGATAGTTGTAGCACAACAACAACCACCTAATGGTAGTCGTGGTACAAAAACTACAACACATTGGTCACAATCCAACAACGATAGTAGCATTATAACTATAAGCCAAAACCGGTCGCAGCATAATGATGCAAAAGTTTTTATGCCTCTTCACAAGTTTCACCCGAGATGTAAGTCTCGAGAGTTTAACCCATACAACCACAAGTGCACGGTTAAAATGCAGTTGTAATAATATGGGGTTGATCCACAGGGAAATGGAAAAATACATAGCGGATAGAGATACAGATCTAATCTAGACATGATAATAAAGCAGGAGGGGTTTTCTAATCTAACATGCATAAAATTAATAAAGCATAAAACGAATAAAGCAATAAATAGAAAACAGTAGATCTAAACTAATAAAGCAATAAATAAACTAGACTAAGCATTAAAATAAAAGAGCATGAATTAAATAAACCTAAATTAATATTTACAGAATGTGGGTGATAATCGATTTGTCAAGAAATCTAGATCTAGAGTTTATGTTTTACCTAATAAGTTTATGTTCGTTGTTTTAGGGATTTTCTATGTCTTGCTAGTCCACCCTCGTGGTATTTTAGACCCTATATTCAAACCCACTCTTGTGGCGAAAGAATATGCATTTCATACAATCCTATCATCGAATACTCTCATGAGTGATAGACACATCACAAGTGTTGTGACACCTCCATGTGATCTAAAATGGTCAGTATTGGTGAAATCATGACTAAGACACAGAGTAAATGATAGATCTATTTCTAGAGTCATTCCCACTCTCGTGGTGAATTACTTATGAGATCTAAACCTAACTAGGCCTTCGTTAGACTAAGCATAGAGTTACTCTATCAAACATCAAACTCGAGACTAGCTATTATTCCCTAGTATACATATCTGAAGCTTTAACCCACTCCACTTTAAATACCCCAATGATTGCTTTACACTTAAACATCTCCCTTAAGAGAATGTTAACATTAAGATGTATACTAATGTAACTAGACTGATTAAGAACAATCAAAAATTTAACAAACCCTAAAAGTAGATCCCATCATCGACGACCACCCTTGTGGTCTAAAAGATTTACTCCCTTATCTCACTTGATAGTTATAGAAGAGATAGGGTTTTAGGGTTTCAGATCTAATAAAACAGTGAATAAAAATGGAACTAAAACTACTGAAGAACAACAATCAAAATAAAAGCATAAACATAAAGGAGAAGTAAACCTTAGAAAGAAGAACTTTATTTGATATGGAATTTAGGGTTACAAAGTGTGTAAAAGGTAAGAACTCTCTTTTCTAAAGTGTTTACATGAGTATTTATAGATCTAGGGTTCTTAGGTCTCAAAATCTCGAGTTTATCTCGTCCTTAAAAATCTCAAAACCAAAAATAGGAGATTAGCCCACTCTTGGATTACCACATAAGAAAAATCCCAGACTTTTCGTGACCTCGATCGATTTTTGGCTCCATTCTAAGATCGATTTTGGGCTCCATTCTCTGACTCGTCGATGCATCTTTTGAGGGTTTTCTCGGAAAATTTCTTGAACTCCATATCGACCCTGACTGGTCGATTTTAGCATCGATATTGGTCTCCTTCAAAATTCTTCTTCAAATGATCTAAGTGGTCAACTCCCATAGGTTCTAGCAGGCTCCTGAAGCACTCTAAACATCAAGTTTTAGCTCCAAGTACCTAGAATCATATAAACACATGCAAACACACTAGAACTACACTAAATGTTAGTTATAAGGCATCAAACTAACTTATTATAATGCATAAAAATATGTAAAATACGGTGTTATCACTTAACAACCATAACCCATCACCAAATGTAGCGATACTCCCGCTATGATCCAACTCTCACTTGCTTCAACTCAACAGCGACTGCAGTAACATCCATACTACAGTCCAACTACACCGTATAATACTTCCGTTTTTCTCATTACATCACACATTGTTCCTACTTGGTTCAATAACAACCTCAGGATCCAATACCGCAAGATCCAACGTGGCTCTAAAATGACTAACTCATCCGAATCCAATATTACCGGTCCGAATGAGTTAGGTCCCACAAAACGACTAAGGGTGTCGGAATCCAATATCACCGGTCCGAATAAGCTAAACCCCACAAAATGATTAAGCCCATCGGAATCCAATATGACCGGTCCAAATGAGCTAAATCCAACCCAGAATGACTAAACCCATCGGAATCCAATATCACCGGTCCGAATGAGTCAAGTCCCTCAAAATAACTAATGTAACTAGACTGATTAAGAACAATCAAAAATTTAACAAACCCTAAAAGTAGATCCCATCATCGACGACCACCCTTGTGGTCTAAAAGATTTACTCCCTTATCTCACTTGATAGTTATAGAAGAGATAGGGTTTTAGGTTTATCTAATAAACAAAAATGGAACTAAAACTACTGAAGAACAACAATCAAAATAAAAGCATAAACATAAAGGAGAAGTAAACCTTAGAAAGAAGAACTTTATTTGATATGGAATTTAGGGTTACAAAGTGTGTAAAAGGTAAGAACTCTCTTTTCTAAAGTGTTTACATGAGTATTTATGATCAGGTTCTTGTAGTCTCAAAATCTCGAGTTTATCTCGCCCTTAAAAATCTCAAAACCAAAAATAGAGATTAGCCCACTCTTGGATTACCACATAAGAAAAATCCCAGACTTTTTGGACGCCAATCACTGATCGATTTTTGGCCCATTCTAAGATCGATTTTGGGCTCCATTTATCTTTGAGGGTTTTCTCGGAAAATTTCTTGAACTCCATATCGACCCTGACTGGTCGATTTTAGCATCGATATTGGTCTCCTTCGGTTTCCTAAAATTCTTCTTCGAACGTGTATGATCTAAGTGGTGAAGCCAACTCGTCCATAGGTTCTAGCAGGCTCCTGAAGCACTCTAAACATCAAGTTTTAGCTCCAAGTACCTAGAATCATATAAACACATGCAAACACACTAGAACTACACTAAATGTTAGTTATAAGGCATCAAACTAACTTATTATAATGCATAAAAATATGTAAAATACGGTGTTATCACTTAACAACCATAACCCATCACCAAATGTAGCGATACTCCCGCTATGATCCAACTCTCACTTGCTTCAACTCAACAGCGACTGCAGTAACATCCATACTACAGTCCAACTACACCGTATAAWACTTCCGTTTTTCTCATTACATCACACATTGTTCCTACTTGGTTCAATAACAACCTCAGGATCCAATACCGCAAGATCCAACGTGGCTCTAAAATGACACCATATTACCGGTCCGAATGAGTTAGGTCCCACAAAACGACTAAGGGTGTCGGAATCCAATATCACCGGTCCGAATAAGCTAAACCCCACAAAATGATTAAGCCCATCGGAATCCAATATGACCGGTCCAAATGAGCTAAATCCAACCCAGAATGACTAAACCCATCGGAATCCAATATCACCGGTCCGAATGAGTCAAGTCCCTCAAAATAACTAATGTAACTAGACTGATTAAGAACAATCAAAAATTTAACAAACCCTAAAAGTAGATCCCATCATCGACGACCACCCTTGTGGTCTAAAAGATTTACTCCCTTATCTCACTTGATAGTTATAGAAGAGATAGGGTTTTAGGGTTTCAGATCTAATAAAACAGTGAATAAAAATGGAACTAAAACTACTGAAGAACAACAATCAAAATAAAAGCATAAACATAAAGGAGAAGTAAACCTTAGAAAGAAGAACTTTATTTGATATGGAATTTAGGGTTACAAAGTGTGTAAAAGGTAAGAACTCTCTTTTCTAAAGTGTTTACATGAGTATTTATATCTAGGTTCTGGTCTCAAAATCTCGAGTTTATCTCGTCCTTAAAAATCTCAAAACCAAAAATAGGAGATTAGCCCACTCTTGGATTRCCACATAAGAAAAATCCCAGACTTTTTGGACGTCAGAATCGACCCTGATCGATTTTTGGCTCCATTCTAAGATCGATTTTGGGCTCCATTCTCTGACTCGTCGATGCATCTTTTGAGGGTTTTCTCGGAAAATTTCTTGAACTCCATATCGACCCTGACTGGTCGATTTTAGCATCGATATTGGTCTCCTTCGGTTTCCTAAAATTCTTCGAACGTATGATCTAAGTGGTGAAGCCAACTCGTCCATAGTTCTAAAGAGCTCTAAGCTAAACATCAAGTTTTAGCTCCAAGTACCTAGAATCATATAAACACATGCAAACACACTAGAACTACACTAAATGTTAGTTATAAGGCATCAAACTAACTTATTATAATGCATAAAAATATGTAAAATACGGTGTTATCACTTAACAACCATAACCCATCACCAAATGTAGCGATACTCCCGCTATGATCCAACTCTCACTTAACTCAACAGACTGCAGTAACATCCATACTACAGTCCAACTACACCGTATAAAACTTCCGTTTTTCTCATTACATCACACATTGTTCCTACTTGGTTCAATAACAACCTCAGGATCCAATACCGCAAGATCCAACGTGGCTCTAAAATGACTAACTCATCCGAATCCAATATTACCGGTCCGAATGAGTTAGGTCCCACAAAACGACTAAGGGTGTCGGAATCCAATATCACCGGTCCGAATAAGCTAAACCCCACAAAATGATTAAGCCCATCGGAATCCAATATGACCGGTCCAAATGAGCTAAATCCAACCCAGAATGACTAAACCCATCGGAATCAATATCACCGGTCCGAATGTCAAGTCCTCAAAATAACTAATGTAACTAGACGATTAAGAACAATCAAAATTTAACAAACCCTAAAAAGTAGATCCTCATCATCGACACCACCCTTGTGGTCTAAAAGATTTACCCTTATCTCACTTGATAGTTATAAGAGATAGGTTTTAGGTTTCGATCTAATAAAAGTGAATAAAAATGGAACTAAAACTATCAAGAACAACAATCAAAATAAAAGCATAAACATAAAGGAGAAGTAAACCTTAGAAAGAAGAACTTTATTTGATATGGAATTTAAAGGTGTACTTTACATGAGTATTTATGTATCTAGGTTCAGTCTCAAAATCTCGAGTTTATCTCGCCCTTAAAAATCTCAAAACCAAAAATAGAGATTAGCCCACTCTTGGATTGCCACATAAGAAAATCCCAGACTTTTTGGAATCACCCTGATCGATTTTTGCTCCATTCTAAGATCGATTTTGGGCTCCATTCTCTCGACTGTCGATGCACTTTCGGTGGTTCTCGAAAATTTAACTCCATATCGATTCGACTGGTCGATTTTAGCATCGATATTGGTCTCCTTCGGTTTCCTAAAATTCTTCTTCGAACGTGTATGATCTAAGTGGTGAAGCCAACTCGTCCATAGGTTCTAGCAGGCTCCTGAAGCACTCTAAACATCAAGTTTTAGCCCAAGTACCTAATCATATAAACACATGCAAACACACTAGAACTACACTAAATGTAAGTTATAAGGCATCAAACTAACTTATTATAATGCATAAAAATATGTAAAATACGGTGTTATCACTTAACAACCATAACCCATCACCAAATGTAGCGATACTCCCGCTATGATCCAACTCTCACTTGCTTCAACTCAACGGCGACTGCGTAACATCCATACTACAGTCCAACTACGTATAATACTTCCGTTTTCTCATTACATCACACATTGTTCTACTTGGTTCAATAACAACCTCGGATCGATACAGAATCAGCGTGGCTCAAAATGACTAACTCATCCGAATCCAATATTACGGTCCGAATGAGTTAGGTCCCTCGACTAAGGGTGTCGAATCCAATATCACGGTCGAATAAGCTAAACCCACAAAATGATTAAGCCCATCGAATCCAATATGACCGGTCCAAATGAAATAAATCCACCCGAATGACTAAACCATCGAATCAATATCACGGTCGAATGAGTCAAGTCCTCAAAATAACTAATGTAACTAGACTGATTAAGAACAATCAAAAATTTAACAAACCTAAAGTAGATCCCATCATCGACGACCACCCTTGTGGTCTAAAAGATTTACTCCCTTATCTCACTTGATAGTTATAGAAGAGATAGGGTTTTAGGGTTTCAGATCTAATAAAACAGTGAATAAAAATGGAACTAAAACTACTGAAGAACAACAATCAAAATAAAAGCATAAACATAAAGGAGAAGTAAACCTTAGAAAGAAGAACTTTATTTGATATGGAATTTAGGGTTACAAAGTGTGTAAAAGGTAACTACTCTTTTAAAGTGTTTACATGAGTATTTATAGATCTAGGGTTCTTAGGTCTCAAAATCTCGAGTTTATCTCGTCCTTAAAAATCTCAAAACCAAAAATAGGAGATTAGCCCACTCTTGGATTACCACATAAGAAAAATCCCAGACTTTTTGGACGTCAGAATCGACCCTGATCGATTTTTGGCTCCATTCTAAGATCGATTTTGGGCTCATTCTCGACTCGATCGTCGTCTTTTGAGGGTTTTCTCGGAAAATTTCTTGAACTCCATATCGACCCTGACTGGTCGATTTTAGCATCGATATTGGTCTCCTTCGGTTTCCTAAAATTCTTCTTCGAACGTGTATGATCTAAGTGGTGAAGCTTGACTAGTCCATAGGTTAGCTCTGAGCACTCTAAACATCAAGTTTTAGCTCCAAGTACCTAGAATCATATAAACACATGCAAACACACTAGAACTACACTAAATGTAAGTTATAAGGCATCAAACTAACTTATTATAATGCATAAAAATATGTAAAAACGGTGTTATCACTTAACAACCATAACCCATCACCAAATGTAGCGATACTCGTATGATCCAACTCTCACTTGCTTCACTCAGCGCGACTGCGTAACATCCATACTACAGTACACCGTATAATACTTCCGTTTTTCTCATTACATCACACATTGTTCCTACTTGGTTCGATAACAACCTCGGATCAATACCATGAAGATCAGCGTGGCTAAATGTAACTCATCCGAATCCAATATTACGGTCGAATGAGTTAGGTCCCAAAACGACTAAGGGTGTCGGAATCCAATATCACCGGTCGAATAAGCTAAACCCACAAATGATGATTAAGCCCATCGAATCCAATATGGGTCCAAATGAGCTAAATCAACCAGAATGACTAAACCCATGAATCCAATATCACGGTCCGAATGAGTCAAGTCCTCAAAATAACTAATGTAACTAGACTGATTAAGAACAATCAAAAATTTAACAAACCCTAAAAGTAGATCCCATCATCGACGACCACCCTTGTGGTCTAAAAGATTTACTCCCTTATCTCACTTGATAGTTATAGAAGAGATAGRGTTTTAGGGTTTCAGATCTAATAAAACAGTGAATAAAAATGGAACTAAAACTACTGAAGAACAACAATCAAAATAAAAGCATAAACATAAAGGAGAAGTAAACCTTAGAAAGAAGAACTTTATTTGATATGGAATTTAGGGTTACAAAGTGTGTAAAAGGTAAGAACTCTCTTTTCTAAAGTGTTTACATGAGTATTTATAGATCTAGGGTTCTTAGGTCTCAAAATCTCGAGTTTATCTCGTCCTTAAAAATCTCAAAACCAAAAATAGGAGATTAGCCCACTCTTGGATTGCCACATAAGAAAAATCCCAGACTTTTTGGACGTYAGAATCGACCCTGATCGATTTTTGGCTCCATTCTAAGATCGATTTTGGCTCCGTTCTCGACCGTCGATCGTCTTTTGAGGGTTTTCTCGGAAAATTTCTTGAACTCCATATCGACCCTGACTGGTCGATTTTAGCATCGATATTGGTCTCCTTCGGTTTCCTAAAATTCTTCTTCGAACGTGTATGATCTAAGTGGTGAAGCCAACTCGTCCATAGGTTCTAGCAGGCTCCTGAAGCACTCTAAACATCAAGTTTTAGCTCMAAGTACCTAGAATCATATAAACACATGCAAACACACTAGAACTACACTAAATGTTAGTTATAAGGCATCAAACTAACTTATTATAATGCATAAAAATATGTAAAATAMGGTGTTATCACTTAACAACCATAACCCATCACCAAATGTAGCGATACTCGCTATGATCAAACTCTCACTTGCTGACTCAGGCGCAGCAACATCCATACTACAGTCCAACTACACCGTATAATACTTCCGTTTTCTCATTACATCACACATTGTTCCTACTTGGTTCATAACAACCTCGGGATCCAATACCGAAGATCCAACGTGGCTCTAAAATGTAACTCATCGAATCAATATTACGGTCGAATGAGTTAGGTCCCACAAAACGACTAAGGGTGTCGGAATCCAATATCACCGGTCCGAATAAGCTAAACCCCACAAAATGATTAAGCCCATCGGAATCTAATATGACCGGTCCAAATGAGCTAAATCCAACCCAGAATGACTAAACCCATCGGAATCCAATATCACCGGTCCGAATGAGTCAAGTCCCTCAAAATAACTAAGCTTATCAGAATCAAATATCACCGGTCTGAGTAAGCTATGTCCAACAAGATCTTATACTAGATCTCACTCGGTTTACCAATCTATTAGGACTTAATACCACATAATCCTAATTGGTAAACCAACCCCGTTAAGATTAAATACCACATAATCCTAACCAACCTCATTAGGATTAAATACCATATAATCCTAATGAGCCAAACCACGTATTAGGATCTAATGATACAAGATCCATAAATCTACCGAACCGAGTAACGGAAGAAGCATCGCCAACCACTCCACTCTCATGTGTCCATCCACTACGAATACATAAAATACCACATCATGTATTCGTACAACCTCAACAACACATGAAATACCTCATCATGTGTCTAATCATCACCGATACATGAAGTACCACATCATATATGATATATCATGGATTTTACCCATTTTTAGCCATGATATAAGTTGTTTTATCGAGTCTTTCTAGTGCTTTTTCTATCATTTTAGGTTCTTTTCGGTTTTAGCACGTTTGGGGAGCTGGAGACATTAGGAGCCTTTTTGGAGCAAACCGAAGAAAGTACCCGTTTGAAGGCACGGTATCGATCGACACTCACCCAGTATCGTCGATACCACGCTTCGAGCGCGGGAGAGATTTTCAAGGAAGCCCACAAAAGCCCAATCATCCCAATATTTACAGAAGAAGCCCAGCTCGTGTTTTGAGAGGATTTGAGCAAGTTTTAGGGTTGAGTTTAGGAGACTTTTAYTTTTCACTATTATTTTGGAGCCACCATTGAGATTTGAGAGCTTTTGTGAGGGAGACGGATCCAAGACTTTGTTCATCATAGAGAAGATCCCGAACCCTTGTTTTTATTCTTTTGTTTAATTTCATGATCTATAGTTATGTCTTTCATCAACCATGTCAGGTAGTCTCCTTTTAGGTTCGAGGTTTTCTCATATGGATTTCTCTGATTTATGATAATTGATTTGTTAGGGTTCAAAATCTGAATAGTTCTTCACCATAGGTTGTTCCAAAGCTATTTGATCACTTAGAATATAGAACCTAGATTAATCGATTAGGCACGATAGGTGCAATTGAGTCTGATAAAACCTAGGGTGAGCAATTGGATTATCTAAAGAGATTTGGTTTAATCGAATTGTGAACATATCAAACTTGAATTGATTGCTGGTTTCTGTGTAGGATTTGAATTTGGAATTTTAGACTTTAGACTTAGTTAGTTTTCGCAGCGACAGTTGGTTAACTATACTTTCGTGTTTGAGTTCAAGAAACGACACTTAATTAAATTGAACCTTGATTTATTAATTGTTGTTTATCATTGATTTCTGAGAGTTACCACGACTGTCTTTCCTGAATTGAATTAAAACATCATATTTCGATCACCGTATTTCTTGTTAAACTATGATTTGCTTAGCTTAATCCTCACTAAGTTATTTATTTTGTGAATTTTCTTGAGTTCTTGTGTTAGACCGATATACTGCAGCAACTGCTTTAGTACTTTTAGGGTATTAATTTGAGCATATCAAATTTGGTGCCGTTCCGGACTCTAAAAATTCACCTTTAGAATTTTAGTTGGCGATTTTTGTCTAAGATTAGTCGTCGGTATCGATCGATACTCCATTGGTATCGTCGACCTTGAGCGTCTGTTTTTAATTTTGGTTACTTATTTTTCGTCTTTTGATTTTCAGGTGTATGCATCAGCGTCTTTACCGGAGAGCTAGCGAGGCTTGAGCATTCGGACAAAGAAAAGAACTACGATTGAGATGGATCTTCCACAAGGAGTTTGGTGCATGATGAGGAAGGTGAGCAATGCCTCCTCCCACAACAACCCCAGCTATTGCTGAAAGGACACTTGGCGATTACAACCGACGGATCAATCCCCAATCGTGCGGCGATCCGTATTCCAACTTTCAGAGGAATGACTTTGAGCTGAAGCACTGCTTGCCGCTCTTGTTGGACAGCACCCTCACCGGTCTCCTCATGAGCACCCTATGGATCACATCGAGAAATTCGAGGACTGGTCACCGGTATGAAGTACAATGGAGTCACAGAATACCTCTTTGTAAGCTCTTTCCATACTCTCTTGGTGGAGAGGCAGCTTACTGGCTGAAGCAGTACCTCCCGGATCTCTCACTACTTGAACGAGACCAAGAACGCATTCTGAACAATTTCTATGACGATGTAATCGAGGACCTGAACAAGATCTCAATTTTCTCTGTCCAACAGTAACTCAAGGCTGCTTGGGTGAGATTCAGATCCTACCAGAGACGTCCGCATCACTGCTTCCAAGTTCAGCTGCTCGATCTTTTACGAGGGATTGATTGGCGGTATGATGGCACCTGGATTCTGCAAGTAACGGAACTTCAACACTAGGGTTCCAACCGATGTCGTGAAGCTGATGAGAACTTGCTGCCAGCAATAAAGCACTGCTAATGTTGATTTTGAGCGAAAAGGGTCGCTACGGTTCGCAGATTTGAGGTTCAGCGAAGTTGGGACATGATGCACAACCTCTTAGTGGGAAAGATGAAGTAGGCTGTACATTTTGCTGAGGAAGTAGAGAACATTGAAGATGAGGCAGGATGTTAACTAATATGGTGGTTCTGTTTCGTGGTCAGCGATTTACAACAACAACCGAAGCTTCAACAATCAGCAAAGTGGTTACAAGTCTGAGGTAAAATCTGGGTGCCACTCACCTCGCCAAAACCACTTCAAGGCGGTGATTTTACTCGCCAATACGGAAATTCAGCTTACCAACCGCATTCTCCGAGGTCTACAGAGAGTAAGACGGAGACCCTCTTGGAACAAATTCTGCAGGGACAACAAAGGATGACTGGAGAGTTTAATGGGAAGCTGGATAAAGTGTATATCGACCTGAATGGCAAGATTGAGGCGCAATCTGTCGCAAGAAGCTTGAAACTCAGATTGCCTGCATGCAGCCTGCTGTGAAAAGACAAGAGGGATTTCTACCAGGAAAGACTGAAGATCCAAGAGCCCACATCAATGCCATAAGTCTGAGAAGTGGTAAAGTGGTGGAATCAGGAGTTGGGCAAGCTCCAATAGCTGATAATCTCGTCGATCTTGCTGGAGACGACGAGTGGGATGCTGAAAATCCCAGCGTGTCGATCGACACTCCACCAGTATCGACCGATACCAAGCATCGTCGACACCGAGTATCGATCGATACCAAGACAAATCCGAAGGAAGGCGAACTGTCAGAAAGGGTTTACAAGCCGAGTTGCCTATCCTATCACTCTAAGCTGACCAAAAGGTGGAGATGCTAGATGCAAGGTTATGTTAGACAATGGTAGTTGAGCTTCCTTTTGTTGATCTTATCAAAACTTCTCCTGCATTCGAGAAGATACGTGAAGCGGATGGTATCTGCAATTTCAGTCTCGGTGAAGGTGTCGCTATGCTTTCAGCCGAGTGCGTGCTATTCTAACCAACCGATTCTAGAAACTTCGATCAGGTAGCTTTGTGTTGGATTGCCTTTGTTTTCACGAGCGTTGCTCTCTTTGTGATATTGGATCGAGTGTAAATCTCATGCCTCGTTGCTAAGAATGGGAATGAGTGATTATCCCTACAGTTTCACTCGTACTGAGATGCGTTAAATGCGTCGAGGAAGGGCTTCCGAAGATGTACTGTTAGGATTGGCTTGATTCAACTGATTTCATCGTTTTGGAATCTTTGAGCCTAGGATCTCTTATCTAGGCGGACCATTCCTTGCTACTCTGGTGCTCGATTGACTGCAGAATGGGCAGATTACTCGAATGTTGGTGATTTGGTAATGTCTTTAACATGGAAAAAATCATGAAGCGACCACCATCCGAGCAACCTACTGCGTCGACACATTCAGTGACATTGCGGAGAGTATTTTACGGGAAAACATCTGAGGATCCACTAGAAGCGGTGCATACTGAAGATTCGAGTTGGGTTTGGATGATGATGCTGCTTGGTTATGTCAAAATTCTCGGCAGTGCGAGCCGGTATCGATCGACACAGGAGGTATCGATCGATACCACGTGTGTGCGATGGAAAGTTTGGGAAATTCTAAACAAGTGTGTTTGGGGATTGGAGTGAGGAAAAGGCACAAGGTGAACTTAAACCACTTCCAGCCGAGTAAGGTGCGTTTTCATTGGTCAATTCGTATCTGTTATAGTCAATTCTTCTTTGAACAACGCGGAGGTCACTTTCTGCTGAGCAAGCTTGGCAAGTATCATAAGCTCTCGGCTATTCTCTTGATGATATTGCGAGGTATCTCTCCCGACTATGCATGCACGGATCTACCTGGAAGGAAGTCGATCATTTGAGTGTCGAGAGAAGATTGAATCCGAACTTGAAGGAGGTTGTCGGAAAAGAGTGATGAAACTGCTGGAAGCTGGGATCATTTATGCAATCTCAGATAGTTCTTGGGTCAGTCTGTTCATGTTGTGCCTAGAAGATGCACAGGTGGTGAAGAATGAAAACGAGTTGATCCCGACAGGACTATCGGTCACGAGATGTGTATTGACTTCTGAGAAAGTTGAGCATTGCTGCACGGAGGATCATTTTCCTTTGCCTTTTATTGACCGAGATGTTGGGCGGCAGCTGTCACCCATACTTGCTTTCTTGATGGGTATTCAGGCTTTCCAGATTCCCATTCACGAGGATCGAGGCGACTTTTACATGTCCACTGGCACTTTGCATACCGCGAGAATGCCGTTTGGACTTGTACGCTCTGCTACTTTTCAGAGATGCATGATTTCGATCTTCATGATATGATCGAGGAGTTTATGGAGATATTCATGGATGATTTCTCTGTTTATGGGTCTTGTTTAAGTTATGCGGATAATTTGTGCAAGGTTACTGCGCGATGTGAAGAGAAGCATCGGTTACGAATTGGGAAAAGTGTCACTTCATGGTACAGCTGGGATTGTTTTTGGGGCATGGTTTCAGAGAAGGATTGAAGTTGATCAGGCCAAGGTTCAGGTCATCTCGAGTTTACCTCCACGGTCGTTCGGAGATCAGTTTCTGGTCACTGGTTTCTCTGAGGAGATTTATGAAGGATTTCTCAGCTCGACTCTCACCTGTTGTGTACAATTTGACTTCACCTGCTTGTTATGCTTTCTTCAAGGCCATCAGCGTAGTAGGTCTGTTGTTCGACCTCAGGATTGGAATCTGCCTTTTGAGATCATGTGCGTCGGGCGATTTTGCTGTAGGTTTCTTTGGGTCAGAGGAAGGAAAAGAGGCTGCATGTCATTTACTATGCCAGTACATTGGATGATGCCACGACTACGATGCTAGAAAAACTCTAGCAGTTGTGTTCGCTTTTGAGAAATTTAGATCTTATTTGGTTGGAAGCAGTAGTAGTGTACACGATCATGCTTGCTCTTAGATACTTGTTTGAGCAAAGACCTCGGCCTCGTCTGTGTCGTTGGGTACTTATGCTTGAGGGCTTCGATATCGAAATTAAGGACAAGAAAGGGATAGAGAATGGAGTTGCGAGATCACTTGTCGCGAATGAAGATAGATGAGGGGCGTGCCTATTGATGATTACTTACCGGAAGAGGCAGCATTTTCATTCTAGAGAGGACGTGCTGAATTTTGAAAAATTTGAATTCTCGGCGATCGAGCATCGGTATCGATCGATACCACAGGTATCGTCGACACCCTCAGCGGATCACACAATTTTGTCGATGGCATCAGTTCTTATGCCTGTTCAGCTGCTGTGACAACCGTTTCAGGCCTTGGTATGCTGACATGCTGACTTTCTAGCGGAAACTGAGCCGCATCACACACATGAGAGGAAAAAGTTTACTGCGAGAATACGTTTCTTACAGGATGAACCTTGCACAAGCATTGCTCACGATGGTCTTTACAGAAGATGTTTGGCTGAGTCGAAGTTCGGACGTTCTTCTTTGTAGTTCTGAATATGCTGGACAATTTGAAGACAGTTTCTAGGTTAACTGAAGGGTTTTGGTGGCCAACTATGTTCGAGATGCTAATGCTTTTGTTGCTCAGTGTGATACTTGTCAGCGGAGAGGAAGATCGAGTGGCGACATGAGATGCCACAAACTTCATCCTTGAGGTGAAGTGTTTGATTCTTTGAGGTATTGACTTCATGGGTCCTTTTCCATGTCGAAACAGAGATACATTTGGTTCTTTGTTGATTATGTCTCCAAGTGGGTGGAAGCAATTGCTAGTCAACCAATGATCATCGGTGGTTCTTAAGCTGTTTAAGACCATCATCTTCCAGCAGTTTTGGGATCCATGAATGTCTCGTGATGGTGGCGATCACTTCATCAGCAAAGTTTTCGGCGGTTGTTGAAGAAATGCAGGGTTAATCCGTAATGGCATTACACCGTATCATCCTGAACAAGTGGACAAGTTTTGAGGTTTCCAACGAGCG
>JAANAP010000016.1:0-77112 GCA_018361395.1 Boechera stricta | reverse complement strand
GGAATATCGAAGCAGCTCTTGAGATTGAGGGTTATCGTGGTGAGGTGTTTATCTTTGTTTATGATGCTGGAAAATCTCATATGAAGATATGTGTCACTTTCGGAAGGTCGGAATCTCTTTCGAACCGAAAGGTGAATTCGTTTTATTTAAAAACACCACTCTTCGTTTTACTTGGATGTCTGTAATCTAACAACATCTCCGTATGCATTTCCAGAGGAAAATAAATGTACAAGACTTAATAAGATGTTAATGGACATGGTTTACTGGGCATCCATGAATCCTCCGGTCCTTCTTTACAGAAGAAGTAAATTTGATGGTAATTGCAAAGACATCCCAGAAGGAGACACGGAGTTCTTCAATGTTCTTGAAGCTTTGAGCGGAAGAAACTTCAATGTTTTCTTAGTGGTGCCTGATGACTGCCCACCAGAAGAATTGCCACTTACTCCTACTACTGCAAGCTTAGTATGGCGTTGGACAAACCTTTTTGATGGAAAAATCCCAATCGAAAGTGATTCTGATGACGAGGGAAGCTCACAAGTTGTGAAACGTGCTAAGATCACCTCAACTGATTCTGAGAATTAGCTTCTGTTAGTTTAAAAATGATTCTGATGAGGTGATTCTGTTGTGAAACCGTAACTACTGATGCTGATTCTGACAACTTGGTTTAAAATGATACTATGTGTTCTGTCAAAAGGCTTTGGTTTTGTTTGTGTATGATACCATTGGCTCTTTGTTCTCTTAAACTCTGGTTTGTGTTCAAATATTTTGCAGTTTTTTTTATCCCTTTCCAATCAACGCCATAGGTTTTATTTAAGCTCTTCTTGTCCATGTCATAAGAGGATCACCTTAGTATGCAGTAGGTGCAATCAGGTGAAAGCCCGCTCATTTGACAGAGCAGTGTGAGTGTGCTGGATCCTTTAGTTGCAAGTAGAGTGCATAAGAGTTGCCACTAGAGTATGGAGATTTTCGTGGATATCGAGCGAAGTGCCCCGAGTTCAAAACTATTAGAAGAATACATCTCCCATTTAGCTGTTGGCAAAACAATCCGGGAACACATCATATACCCAAATTTTTGTTCTTATTGATGGAAAGATTTGGTATAACTTCATTTAGTGTAGCAGTCAAGAAAAGAAAAAAATATACCTCAAGGCCCGGCTCAAAATTTTAGTTGGCCGTGTGCATATGTTTTAGCAGACCCATTTCTATAATTATATATGTTACAACATTTAGAAAGGGCCTATTTCTCGTATGGACCCTATAATATGAAGTATTTAAAAGGAACTTTAACTGATCCTGTGCTTTGCTCCTCCAGCACTGCCCTGCAACCGGAGATCGTGAGTTCATCAATCGTCTGCTTGAATAAGATTTTCTTGTAATCACCCTAAAACATGTACATCAATTTCAAGGAACAAGCAATCGAGTACGAGCAGAGCTTAAACCTATATATGGCATTGATGGGAAAGGGATTAAACAGCAAAACATTCGAAGACAAAACAGAGTTTAAGAAGAACAAAGAGTCAATGTCATCATACACAAAACCAAAGTCTTTTTGACAGAAAACATTGTATCATTTTTAAAGTGAGATTGATAAAACATTACTGTCCAGCCCCATCAGCTAGTCTCCACAAATACGACAAGGAGTATGATCAACAACTTTTGGTTCAATTTCATCGCTTCTTCTGAAAGTCTTTCGTTTTACTCGAGCTAATAAGCTACGTAATTGGATTGGGTCGAGAGGCTTTCCTCCATCTAATAGGCTTTTCCAAAACCATATTGTGTATACATTTGGAAGTGGGGCTTCTTCTGGTGCGCAGTCATGAGCCACAACTAAGAGAACATTGCAATTATGCGATTGCAACAGACCAAGATATCCGGCGAACTCTGTGTCTTCCGGGATGTTTTTGGTGATAACCATCAAATTTACAGGTGCAGGTACAGGAAAACCGGGCTGAATAATGTCGATTGACCAAAGAGCAATGTCCAATAACATCTTAATAAGTCTCGCATATTTACCCCCTGGAAATGCATATCATATGAACGGATCGAGATGTAAAATACATAAGTAATAAAAGAGTGTTAAAGAGGGTTTAAGTAAAGGAAATCACTTTTGGGCACGAAGGCGATTACACCATCATCATCCAGATTGTCAGGTTTCTTCTCACCATAAGCACTTATTGACACCTCACCATGATAACCCTCCTTCTCAAGAGCTGATTTGATTATCTCATAAATCGATCGACCATCAGGGTTTGGGAAATCCTCCACGTCCCAGAAGACGCTTGTTTTAGCCTCTGCAACACGGTAGAAAAAAAAAAACTTATTTAGCATGACAGATCGATCAGCTGAAATCTAATCCAGATGAAGACAAACAATTTCAAGGATCTTACTGCTGAAATCTCTGGGCATGGTTTCGACGGAGATCTACAAAATCAGATAGAGACTCTTGAAGGGGGAAAAAAAAATTAGGGTTAGATATGTCTGTGGTTGCGGCTTTGTTGAAAGAGGATCAGCAACATGTTGTCTGATGAAGAAGAAATGAGGACGAAATATGGGCTTGTATTGGGCTTCAGGAAATCTTGAGAAATCAGGCCCAGACTTGTCCACAGCTCTTCTCTGCTGCATCTGAACTCTGAAGCAGTGCTCTCTTTTGCCCTCGGCAACAAACTCAATCTTCGATTACATTTTACAGAAACAGGTTAGCACTCTTGATTGGATTGAAACTATCTCTATTATGTATTAATCATTTAACAGTATTAAGAGATGTCTTTTATTGTTCATTAGTGGAGTTTCATGCTTGAAACTGATTCAACTGATTTAGCAATGGAGAGTGTTGGTTCTTGTAACTTGGTCTTGTATGGGAAGTCCTCTGTAGAAACTGAGATAGCAATGCGTTTGAAGAACAAGAACTCACTTAAAACTCCCAGATAATACCAAAGTTTCACTCTTTTTAAAATCCGAGGCAAAGCATTTGGTCAAAGATGGCGATTCCTTCAATCTTTCACTCTTTATGAACTCGATTATAACTCATCGGTTTGGGCAGTTTCTCATTTGGTCTCCGCGCTTGTCTTCCACTCACGATGTTGTTTCTCCGCAAGTGTTCGTCTAGCATTCATTTGTTTGGGAAATATTCTTCTTTAAGGTTATCCCTGTGTCTTAAAATCTGTTTTTTTTTTAGTTTCTTTCAATAACTTCTCTGAGCTTCCAGTTGGTTCAGTTTATGTCACAGATATCCAGTTTACAGGACGAGGTAAGAATTTTTTGAACAATGTTGGATTAGATAGTAAGGTAAGCAAAGCAAGTAGAATTAGAAATTGAAACCAGAAACTATGTGTAATTGACAAACATGCAGGTAGAACAAAGAATGTATGAATCTCCAAAGGGTTGTCTTATGTATTCTTTTCTCTAGAAATGGAAGATGGTTGTGTCGTGCCTTTGGTACAGTATGTGGTATCTCTTGCTGTAACCTGAGGCAGTGAAAGATGTTTGTGACAAGAAGGTATGTTCTTGAAAATAACCTTTTGTTGTGTTCCTAATCCATTGCATCAAAAACTTAGCTAATTTATTTGAAGTTCATCAATTTCAAGGTTTGCCGTACATTGACGTTAAACCTTGAATGGTCTTAAGGTTGGAGGCATTTTGTGTACCTCTACGTATAGATCAAAGAAGTTCCATGTCTGTGTTGGTAATAAGCATTACTCTTTACAAGTTTATGACTATAGAAACTTTACAAGTTTACTATTGATAGTCTCTCGTCAGCTTTTCTTTGGAAGGGTGATTCATCAAACACCCGCTGGAGCTAGAGTGGCATGGGAGGCAGTTACAAAACAGAAAGACGAAGGGGTTTGGGAATAAGAGATCCATTTTCTTGGAACAAAACATGTGCTCCGACACATCTTGTCTCCTCTGTTCTTCCTCTTATGAAAAAAACAGAGGGCACCTATTCTTCAAATGCTCTTACTCGAAAGCTAATATGGTCTGCAGTAATGTATCGGTTAGGCCACTCAAACTTCCCCTTTTCAAAGGCTTAAGTTCAGAATTGGCAAAAGTAAAATAAAGTGTAGCAAAAGTTTTCTAAATTGTACTTTATTATGACTTTAACTAGAAATCGTTTTTGATATAAATTACAAAAAATACGGATAAATCATCCAAATGGTCACCACATCACTATATCTATCTGGTTTCATGTTGTCTGATTTGATCTCTTTGTTATGCAACACAATCCCTCCATTACAATAGATCTCATCGCACAAGTGAACATTTTTCCCAAGTATGGACATGTTCTCGACCAGAGAACATTGTCCGACTCAGTGCCACCCAATGTTACTACTCTGAGAGACACACACGTCTCTTCGCTGTGCCCCACGCATCACTGTGCAGTGCGAAAGTCTAACCCCGGACTCAACGACGCAGCTAGGGCCTGTAGCAACGTCAAGGCCAATCAAGTATCCTTTTCCAATCTCTATGGTTTCATACCACAAGAACATTCCCAACAATGTGTGGGCCATTGGCAACTTTGAAGGAGATTTCTTTCTCGGAGAGTCTAAGTCTTAGACCGGTAATGTAGTCTCGTGGTTGACCAATGTCCATTCAGAATCCGGGAAGCACCATTAAGTAGAGTTTTTTCCGCTTCTGCGATTTGGGGAAGATCTCTTTCTCAATTGAAGTTGGTCTTAGCTTAATCCGGTCAAGAACTGAAGGATTTAGAAGATAAATCCCAGCATTGATCTTGTTACCAACAAATAGGTTCGGCTTTTCGACAAATCTTTCCACTTTCCTGTGGCTTCTTCCATAACCACAACTCCATATTTCGAAGGCTCATCCACCTTTTAAACCAATAATATCCTAATGAGTAAAAAAAAACACAAACACAAATACTTATGTTTTAAAAATATTTTACCTTTGTCACCATTATAGAGGCCTCTCTTCTCCATGAACATTGTGAAAAGCAATAATTTCTTCAAGCGGGTATTTGCTAATAACATCGCTGATATAAGGAAAAATAATGGCTGGCCAGAGCCATCAACCAGTTTGTATCTGGCTAAAGCCTAAAAGGCTGAGTCTCTTGCGAGCAGGTGATCTTGATCCCGAGATTTGTCTCAACCTCCTTTGAGAAGGTCGACATCACTAGCAGTTGCTGAATGATTTTTCAACATTGAACTATTAAGATCTTCTATCAAAGTATCATATATAGCTTTGCAAAGGGAAATATCAGAGACTCAAGTGTTTTACCTCTGGCTGGTAATTAATTGCCAAAATGACTTCATCAACTCCAATTGCCTTACGTGCTTCTATGTGCAACAACATTTGTCATCACTTAAGATCTTAGCTCGTATAGAATAATACAAAAATAAAACCATGAGACTAGCAAGAAGAACCACAATTACAAGATGAAGGACCATAGTACCTGAACCTGATGTAGGATCATAGATTTATTAGCGAAATCAACAAGTGGCTTTGGGAAACTGAGAGTGAATGGTCTCAAACGAGTTCCAAAACCTCCAACAAGAATAAGAGCCTTCATCTTGTTACACTACTAACTTCTTTTTTCCTGCAGAGAACACAGTGAAGATAAAAAGCAGAGTAAATTACAACATTGTGAGAACATTTTTAAGGGGAATCCAAAAGCTGAAAGTTAAAGAATTAAAAAAAAAAAACATGTCATGGCCAGAAGAATTAAAATATTGTAAATTCCCATAGTCCAAGTCCATATTAGATAAAGTTCAATAAAACAAATAAAAACATGTACTATATATTTGATTTGTATCACCGGCGAAGCTTCAAAGTTCAAACCCATAACCCTAATCGACATCCCTAGAATCGACGTAAATTACGTACGCTCTAAGCCAAATCAAATCAACACAGACAAATCGCACAAAACCACTCTACAAATAAAATCAGATGCACCAAACGTCGAGAACGGAGTAGATTCGTGCTCGTTACCGTAAAGAGGAGAAAAAGTCTTCATTACCTTTTCGAGATCTCACAAGGCCTGAGAGCCGAAGAGACGATTTTGGGAGGATTAAGGGATCTACTGATTCAGCTCTTATTTTTTTAGAAAATTTTGGTAAAACAGACGTTACAAAAATTGATAATTTCATTAAACCAAGATTTCAAAGTAAAATTTATACTATTTGTGAAAATATGATATTATATTTTATTTATTTATCTCTATTATGGTATTATTTAAAAAAATTCCAAACTGGCGAGCATATTTCTAAAATTCTAACAGAAACATGTTGAACTAATAATACCAGTTTTAGATTATTGTTTTTTTTTTGTTAATAAAAAAAAAGGGCTTAAACCATTTTTTTACTTTTGTGTGTATCATTCCCGCGTAGGCCATACTAATGGTCTCTGTGGACTGTGGTCATATTCCTTCGAAGGGATGTTGAATTTCTACTATCTAATATTCTTCCATTTTATATTAAGTGTAATTTGGGAAAAATATTACCAGTATAATTCTGTTGATTTATAAGGAGAAAGGCGATGAGACATTGAGGATCGAACGGCACATGTAACGTCACGTGGCTAATACAAAACTTTGACCAGATTTAGTTATCTTCAAATACGAATTAACTAAAATTATACAAATATTGATTAGATTTCAATCACTCTTAAGCTTTTGAATTATTTATACATTAATATGGTATTCGAAAATATGTATTAACAATATTAATCTTTGCTAAAATAGCATATATTTGCTATGGATCACAACATTTATAAGTATTTAAACTGTAATCTTAAGCCTCTGAAACCAATATTTGAAATGAAATCATATTATGATATCTGACTATTAACCAAATAAAATATATGTTATATTCCCAAAAAATTATAAATTGTTGGATTTGTGAACATGAATCTTTCTTACTTTTTTGCGATTTTATAGTTTAATTAAAAATATAGGTTTATCAAATTATAATATATATATATATATATAATTATCATTCAAAATTTTGTAGGCAATATCAACATAGAAATTATTATTATCTATGATATAAAAGTTGATTAGTTCATTAACTTCTTAAGCAGAATGAACTTTAAAAAATCATATCTGCTGAAGCAGCGAAAACGTTTAGAAGTGGTTTAGGGTTAAATTTATAAACGGTTTAGAAATCTGATATTTTAATTTCAGATTAATCAACTGTATCCTTCACTACGATTCTGCAAATGCTAACTACAAGTAAAGTGTGAATCGACGAATGAGATTTTGAAATTAGAATAGAGAGCGTAGTGTAGACCTAGAAAATGTGCATCTTCACTTAGCGGGAATTTTAAAATTTCACAAAATTCGAAATCAACGGCGTCCACTGATGACCTCCGTCTTCTGGCTCTCATCGTATCCTCCGACGCCGGCGACGATATCTTCTCCTCCTTCTCTGATTACCTTAAACCTTTCTCTACTCTATCAACTTCCCGGAAAAACAAGCCCGGGCAACCACCGTTCGAGCCCTAGCTAAGCAATTCCTTCCTTTCCTCAGCAAATCGATTTCGCTATTACCGAAACGCCTCTCCGTCGCGAATTCTGATAAGGCAGCTCGTGATTCAGCGATAGATCTGTTCCGTGTTTATGAACTCTGCTTAGATTGTTTAGAATTGGTCTCCGCGCAGTTAGCTTGCAAGCCTCATACCGTTCAATCTCAGAGATTACGGATGATTTACTGTTTTGATGCTTGGGTTTGTATGAGAATGTGTATGCAGAAGCGTTTAAGGTTCTGGAAAAGCTAAGAGGCTTCGATAGCACATCCCGGAAGTCCCAGTTGTTCCCGGGGGTTCAGGATGGACAGGCTGAGCTGGCTTTGGTCGTCGTAGATGCCGTGGCGGCCATCTTTAGGGCTGTGGCAATGAGCCAGCAATTAGATGATAAGCGGTATAGGAAAGTCCTTCTTTTGCTCGAGGAGGTTAGAGCCTGGTTCAGGTCAGTGTAGGATTGATTAACTTTCTTCTTTGATTATTAGATCAATGCTGCTTCCATTTTGCACCAGGAAATTCAATTTTTCTTTCAAGAGATAGCACAGCCTGAAATTTTGGTACTGTGTAGGGTCTTAGATGCTAAGGCGCGTGAAAAGTTGCACAGAGGGATCGTGGCAAATATGGGTAAATGTGCTGTTTCTCTGGGCAAAGAAGCTGAGCGTTTCAATGCTGTCTTTCTGCGACTTAACTGCGAAAGAACACTATAAATCTGCATTGTCAAAAGATCGATCGAATTTATAAGGTGACTTTGATGTCTTTCCTTCTTGCTGCTACTTTTCTTTTACATGCTGTCATCTAATAGATAATAAAATCAATCCCCGTTTCCAGTTTGCTCGCGAGGTGCTCTCTGTTCTGTTCGGATTTAAGGATAGAAAAATGTCAGTGACCATTGACATTTCAATGGCTGTGTTGCGCAGCTTAACAATTTGAGGTATGCACAAATTCCTTGCATCTTAATTATCTATCGTCTTGTGTACATTGAGTAACTATTTCCACGACAAAATTTTCCATACATTCTGGTGTCACCTGCTCCTCTATCTGTTTCTAGATTGGAGGATGACTTTAGGTTTTCTGCCAGCTTCTCAGTTGGTGTTCTACCGAAACTGCTATGCCTTATAACACTTCTCCTTTTTCAGGATGAAAGTAATTTTCATGGAATTTTTGACCTAGTAAACATTGCGCTAACAAGTTTCGAGCAGCAGGAGACATGTACTGTGCAAAAGTTTCAAAAAAATTAAATGAGATGGCAGCTATTTTCTTAGAGGTAGTTTAACTCTCCTTGGCATGTGAATTTGCCTCAACTTATTCATGAAGTATCCTGTTGTATGAGTTAATTTATAAATTGACCGCTTGGCAGGCAATACCCCAACTTAATATCGTTCTTAGACTGTATTCGACTGGGCTGTCCATCACGGTTTGCGATTCCAAGCTCCGAGAAAGTAAGGTTAAAGATTCAACAGATGATTGGAAGATTCAAGCTTTGTTTGATGATGATGCTAGATGGCAAAGCTTAGTTTCTTTACTCGGCATGGTTGATAGTTACTCGGGTGAAGTGGGCAATCAGATTGGTTCATCGTTGATTGGTGGGCATAAGAGCTACAAAAATAAAAGACATGATAGCTGTACAGACAGGAACGAGAAGACTTGTTGGCCACAATACTTAGATGCCTTAAAATTCTTGTGCCAACAGACTTGATATATTCAGTGAAAAGAAAATTTGTGTTGGAGACAGAAATGCCCTGCGCTTCTGCTCATCTAACTACTATTCACGATGCCTTTCTCCAATTTTGTGATAGCTGTCTCTTCCTTCAAAGATAAGGTGATCATTATCTGTCCCCTACGCTATATTGTGTAGCTTTTTCAGAGTCGTGTTCTTCATCAGAATATTGTTTTTGCTTATCCCATAGTGAAAGTAACTTAAAATATATTTGGGTGGATTTCAGAAGATAGCTCTTTTAAGTTGTAGGTTTTATGCAACTGTAAATGCATCATTTTGCTACCAGTTTTTTCAATATATATATATATATATATTTATATATTTATTTATCATGGTAATCTGCAAATCATTGGCGGGTGAGATGATGTCTAAATTTTCAATGCACTTAGACAGTGGAAACTTTATCAATTCTTTTGTGAAATCTTCTTTTGTGGGTTGAATGCATTTCTCACAGCTCTTGTGCCCACTTCTTAGATGCAAGTCTGGCAAGGGAGATAGAGAAACTGACAATAACAAAGCTTTGTTAAACGTGGCTCTGGGTGCTTTCATTGTCTCAATGAGAACCCAGCTTAAATTGGAGGTTTGGTATTTATGTGCAGTGCATACAAATCATTGTAAAATTTATTGTTCAATTTCCTGAACATGTGATCAATCATAAATCTAACTTGGTCGAACATCTTCCTTTTCAGATCAGTGCCTATCTAGTTGAAGATGTAATTGCCAGTCCATGGATCCGATCTCAAGAATTCAAGTATCTATTTGCGGCTTTACAATATTGGTATTGTTGTGTACAGAAATAAGGAGCTAAATAAGGTGGAGAACATGATTTTTGGCGTATTATAGATTTTCTATGCAAACAAGACTAGAAAAAAAAATCTGGTTCTGCTTTACTTGTGTGGACCCATGCATCTAAATGATATATTCTTCTTCTTCTTTTCCTCATAGTACATTTTATAGAGTAAGTGTTCTACTTTGCAGGCGTGTGAGGTGCTCAAGCTGTGCTCCAAGGCATCATGGAGATGTGTTGAACTACATTGTCAGATGTTTGTAAATCAGTCTAGTTCATCTGATAATAACTTTTCAGAAGATGCCATTATGGATTTTGTGGGCTGTAATAGGTGTGCATTCTACCTGGATATACTCCAGCAATGTAGCAGATGTAAGATTAGACAGAGTATTGTTCATATTCTAGAAAATTGGTTGTCAGCTGAACATCTGATTAGAAGGTTACCAGGCCCTGAGGCAATTGTAAAGCAGTGGGTTAAGGTAAATTTTTGATGAAGTACCTTTATAAAATTTGAACTACAAGTATCTGAGTGTGTGCTATCAACAGATAGAACGGGAATGTCACCAATCTGGATGCGGCTGATTCTTTTACAACTTTATACTCAATGTTATTATCTTCTCCAAAAAAGTCAAAGCGTGGTATCGGAAAAATCCTAGAGCAGGTTGGGATCCTAACAACCTTTCAGTTAATGTTTAAACAAAAGTTTGCGCAGGTCCTAACTTGAAGGGGCATGCTACTAGAAATTCGCTTTGATTTTTTATCGGTGAATGTACTTTACCTATTTGTAAAATTGGTGATACTGATTTGTTTTTTCATTTTCTCTTTTCGATAAATGTGTGCAGGAGCTTCTTGCCTATGAAAAAATGTTCCCATTAAGGTCAAATCAATGTCAAGAAACGAATCAAAAATAGCAGATATCCTTTTGAAGGATGTTTATGTCACTGAGGATATGCATATAGAGAGAGCAAGAGTCTTAATATGGAAAGCACGAATGACAAGGACATCTGGAACTGAACATCTAACTGAGTGCATTTGTTTTATGTCAGAAGCAATCTCTATATTGGTATATGTCTTAGTATCTTCAGAATTAATAGTTCATTAATTGCTTGTATATTTTGAATGTATGAAAGCAAGGTGAGGTACATCATGGGCCAAATAAAGAGGGTACTCCATCAGAGCTTTTTGTACCCAGGAAGCTGAGCCAAACTCGAAGGTGCATGCAGAGCTTCTAATCATTGACAGTATATCTTTCAGCTGGTGAATTGTGTTTCACTGTTTAATTTATCTTTCTTGAAACATTTTGCCTCGTCTCTTTTGTGCAGAAAGTCTTTCAAGATATTAGCACTTCGCTAAATCTCTGGCTGAGGATTCTTAGCCTAGATGATAGTGGGGACAGTCTACCAACAGAGAACATAATTCCGTTACTGTATAATATGATTGATTTGATGTCAGCGAAGGTATCTTTTTTTCCTATTATCTAGCTGCACTATGTTTTTTTTGAGTGGCATACTTTATACTGCGTGCTTCATATCTATCTGGCCCTTGATACTTTTTTTACCTCTCCAGGGATGTACAGAGCTCCATCATCATATATAACAGCTGATTTTCAGATTGTTTAAGTGGAAGAATGTCAAATTGGAGGTCTGCCTTGCAATGCTGTGGGAATGTAGAAGGCTTAGTCATGCCTTATGCCCTTCCCCCATAAGTGATGCCTTTATCCGGACCTTATCAGAGAATTGTGGTGACAAATCTACGTGCATTGATTTCTGGATAGAAAAGCAAAGTTAATTGGGTTCCAGCAGAACTTCCATGATTTACATAATAATTTCTTGCGGGCCCTCCAATAACGATGAAGGTCCCTTTCAATCAGACATCACAATAGATGATATTAAAGATGCAGCTTCAGAACTCATTTCAAGTGTAAGAAATTTAACTCATGTAGAGTTTTGTCCTCTCAAAACAATATCTATGGTGATTATCCAAATTTTGCTAATGCATGTCATTGCAGGCTTCACTCTGTGGTAATTCATCATTTGTAGCTGCATATCTCTATTGTGATCTCTGTGAAAGGCTCATATCATTTGGAAAACTTTCTGAGGTAACATAGTTATACATATATTACATCTATTTCCACAAAAGTTTTAATTGTGAATTACTGCCAGTTTCATTGTTATAATCTCTTGAGTTGATGGTCAACCGTTTTCTTTAACAGGCTCTTTCATATGCAAAAGAAGCCTATAGGCTATAGGATACGGACTCTTATATTTCAAGAGAAATTTAAGTATACAGCTGAGAAGCAGTTCGAAAATAACAATGACGCTGGGAAAAATATCAGAGATACGGACTTTTGGCATAAAAAATTTCGAAGTCTACAGATCGTTAGCAACTGATATTTGGCCATGTGGAAATTTTCTCTGGGACATCAATCGCTGCTACCTAAGTCCTTGGAGTGTACTCCAATGTTATCTTGAAAGCATCCTTCAGGTTCTGTTTCTGTTCAGACTTTCTAGTCTAGCCGGGTTCCATCAGTTCTCTGTTTTTCAATTTGGTGTCAAATGTGCAGGTTGGAATTCTTAATGAGCTAATAGGGTATGGACTGGAGGCGGAAACCATTCTATCATGGGGAAAAGCCATATCATGCTCAAAGTCTATTCCCTTTTGCATTTTCTTCTGCTCGGAAACTACTCCTTTCTCTAACGGTATAGTCTTTTCTTGTAGGTTTCCTTATTCCTTTTGTTAATAAGCTGCTTGATTTGTTTTCTTTCTTCTTTAATTTCACAAGGAAATCTTTACCACAAAAAGCAGTGTCTGGATCTGGCAGAAAAAGAACTCCAAAATGCAAAGAGATATTAATTGCTAATCAGCGAGATTTTTATGCGTAAAGTGCAAACTGAAGTTGGAAGTTACATTGGATAAACAACTTGGAGACATATCTCGGAAAAAAAATTGATAAAGAGTTTCCCAGACAGATGGATTCTTGCATGCTGAAAGCTTGTTTAGTACTGCCCTGGGAAAAGTCTGTTGCTCGGCATGGAAAAGCTGCATCAGATCACATGGGGGAAGAAATTGCTGAGGAAATAGTGATTGATAGAAATGGAGGGGAAGTTTTAGGACATAAATCAAGTAAAACAAAACTCAGTATAAAGGAGCCAACAGGAAACAGAGGCTCCAGGAGGGGTCGAAGAGCTAACCAAACTTGTTTGTCAAAGGACCAGGATTTGATATCTGAGCCAACGTCAAGGTTGACTCGATCTATGCGTCACTCACTTAAAGAGCAATGCCAAAACCGTTCTAATGTGCCTGAAGTTGTGTCAAAGAAGCCTAATTTCTGTGATAGATCTGATGGTTCTAGGGGTGAAAGGGTGATGTTGGACACAAAAAATGCAGTCCCTGGCTTTTGCATTTGCTACAAAGAAAAATGTCAGCAGTGCCTCTCCGAAGAAGTTACAGAATCTGGGTCTCTCAACAATTTAGTAAGTTTGAAATGGGAACTCTGCCATGGGAGCTTGCGTCCTCAATACTTTAGCCTTGGTAGCTCTAATTCCTTATGCATTTGCTCACTCAAATGCGCATGCATGCATTTGAAGTTGTCCTTTTGACATTTTCCTGTTGAAACAATCTAATAGCTTAATAGTTTAGATGAGACTGAGATCCAGTAACCATTAAATTCATCCATTGTTGATAAAAAAAAAAAAGTAATGGGTATGAAAAACCTTGAGTGAGTTTCGAGGCCAAATGAGTTTGATCTTATTCTCCATTTCCATGCTTTTGTTTTGTGTTCTGACCATTCTCATGTAATTCATGAAAATTGTGTTGGCTATTCATTTGTTTATTCTCTTAAAACACACAAATGGTATATACACGTCTCACTTACGAAGCTTTGCTAGAAGATGAGTATCTCTGCTTACAGTTTAGTTTTCCAATTCAGGAACTGGAAATACTTTCTTGCTGGTCTTCTCTGTCAGGTTTCCCATCTTTTAATTTCAGTTTTTCTGATAACTTCAACCTGTAATTGTATACTTGAGCTGCGTATATAATTTGAATTCGACACCTTTTTTGCTCTTAGAGTAGAAGAAGGTTATGATCATGGTTTGTTATACCTATAGTAACTTTAGCCCTTGGGAGAAATTAATGCTCAAGACTTGAAATTACCCTCTTTTTCTTTCTACTTATTTTTATGGATTTATGTCTCCTTTGGTTTCTTTGGTTTCAATTTAGTCTTGATTAGGTGTTAGTTTTGACACTTATTTGAATGCATCTGTTATGTGCAGTATATTCATGGTTTAGCTGCTAAGGGAGTTCATTATATTCATCGGCCAGGACCAACGCTTCAAGATTCTGGATTTTTTGTTCTTCCGGTTTGTCTCGTATATTTCAGCTGGTTTGGTTGATCCCTTATTCTTCAGAATATATGTTATATTTAAGCTCTTGTTGGCTTTTCGACTTTTAGGAGCTTGGTCAAGAGAAATGCTAGATAAGTGAAACTGTGTTCACTTGTGTATTTGTTTCGTTTTTCCTGGTGAGTTTCCTCAGGATTCTAGGATTCATCTCTGGTTCTGTTCGGACCAACATCCGTTTTATGAATGGTTTGTTTTGCCTTAAAATTGCAGTGGACTTTCCATCCTTTCATTGTCAAAAGCAAGAAGATATACACTGTGTTGATATGATGCAGGGTTCTTGCCTTCTTAGTTGTAAGTATCCCCCTTTCCTACGTAAATGCAATTTAAAGCTTGCTCGTCTTGAAGTTTGTTGCCAATTCTTTCCATAAACAGGCTTGTCAGTTTCTCCGTGTAATAACATTCTATTCGACTCAGCTTCCTGGTCCTAACTATCACTGTCGAGAGGTAAAAACTAAATAAAGATCTATACAAAGGGGTTATCATCAATATTTATGTGTTTATTCTGATGAGTCTCTTGTGTTAACTTACAGGGTTCTGAGCTTGCCAGGTTGCCACGGCCACATAACGTTCTTGAGGTGCTCTTGCTCAACTGTGAGTTTTGAGCATTTTTCCTTCTCTGAACACATTTATTATTTATGTTTCTTTCTCGTTCTTATGTGATAATACGCGGATCTTGTTAGTTCCTCGTGGGGTGATATATGGATGTTGCGACCTGATTTTCTCATCGCACATGATATTCACACTAATCTTTGTCCGCACTTACCAAAAATATGGTTCTAAAAGGTAAAAAGTCAAAGAACAATAATCGGAAAAATCTCTCTGTAATAGCTTGTAAATGTCTCTCTCTCAGGTTCATAAAGCTGTTAGGTTGGGTCATAGCCATCTTGCAAAGCCTCTTAGATTATTGCGTCTCTGTGGACTGTGGTCATAATCCTTCGAAGGGATGTTGAATTTCTACTATCTAATATTCTTCCATTTTATATTAAGTATAATTTGGGAAAAATATTACCAGTATAATTCTGTTGATTTATAAGGAGAAAGGCGATGAGACATCGAGGATCGAATGGCACATGTAACGTCACGTGGCTCTTTGCCTTTGATACAATGCATTAATTATCTCTCGAGTCTCGACCAAACCAACTTGCCTAATTAATATTCCTCGTACGACTCTTTAGTCGCCATCTTCTGTTTGCGATTAAAACAAATTACAAAATTATTTTGTTCTTATTGAAATTTAATCCAAATTATTTGTAAAGTAAAGATCTTCTCTCTCCGACAATCATCTCTAATTAATAGTTCCGGAGCATTTATGCGGTTGGTCTAACAGAGCTTGGTCGTTTTCATGAGTGATGTTATCATGAAACAATTTAATTGAAAAGTGTCGTAATTTGCTATCTATAAATTTGGAGTATGATTAGGTTCAGGGTATCACAAGAAAAAAAAAAAAAAAAAGAGTGTTTTTTATTTCTTTGTGACAAAGACAAAAATAAACATATTTTTATGGGCTAAACTACTTATTTTATCAAACTTTAATTAATTAATTAAGAATCACATATTGAAAGGGAGATTAAACGAATGATGAGAAAAAAAAGAAAAAAGAAAAAAAAAACTTGTATCTCCTTCTCTGAGGTCATTGGGTTCATTGCATTTGACCTAATATACCAATTTTATGGTACAAATTCAATCATATATATAGCTAGATTCAACAAAAAACAATGTTTACGTACATTTTCTTTGTCAGCAAGAATTTAAAAAGATGATACATAACAACTAATTAAAGTGAAATCCAGACTCTGACCTACTCTGTCCATAATGATAATAATAAAGAAAAATAGAAAAACTCCGGGTTTGATAAATAAATTAAAGAGAAACTCCGGTTTTGATTATTAATTATAGAGAAATTGCCGGTTTTTACTTTTAGTTATCTTTTCCGGTTTAGGTTGAAACACCATAACCTTAACCAGAACCTTTGAATCCTACCGTTTGGCGTTCGCCGGTCGAATTTTTCAAACAAAGTTTTAAGTCTCGTCCCTCGGGAGCAAACTCGGACCAATTGGAAATCTTGATTCGTATAAAAAATGGCGGCGAATGGGTACCGTTTCTAAACTGGTTAAATTCTTTGCCGACATTGGTTTAATGTATTGATCTTTAAAGTTATCATTTTTTCTGTTCTTGTGCAGGATTTGATCTCGGTAATGGCATCCAATGTGTTTCTTCATCGTCTGAAAATCTCTATTTCTCGTTTTCTTAGAGCGAGTCAAATGGCTCTAATCGGTGTTAAAGGCAGTGTTAGTTTCATGGGCAATGTGAAGCGCTGTTTTCTGTGGTTTTGTCAACGGCGAGACGGAGACTTCCGTGAAGGGAGAGTCCGTTCTGGTTGACATATCCATCATGGTATCGATTATTTCCCAAACACTCTTGACTTGTGAAATTTAGCATTTGCATTCATGTGTTTGTGTGATGATTGTGATTTCCCGGATATAAAGATATTGCCTTTTGCTAGCAATAGCAATCTTTTAGGGTCAAGTTACAGTTTTTGAAGCGAGTATTATCTTTGTGAGAGTGTAATTGTAGGATCAAGTTAAGCCATTCGTTCTCTCTTTTGTACCTTAGGTGAATGGATGCTGGCAAAAAAAAGCTGTGATCAAAGCGGCGATTCCGCGGAGTGAATATTGTTCCTACATCATTTGGTTGGAAGAGGCCGAAGTTGAGGTCTGCATGGTCCTACTGAAATAGAAAAGGTTCTGTCTTGTTTGAGAAGTATCCAGAATTTTGTGGTACACAATCCCTCTGCGTAAGTGATGGTACACTCCTATATCTTAGAAAGTTCTTTTTATAACATTATTATGATTAAATTGTGCATAGAGTCTTTGGAAGAATTTTTTTTTCACTCGTAAGTGAACCTTACTGATTTATGTGAATGTTCACAATGCTTTGGAATCTGTTTGTCTGCAGTTAATCGATTTCAAAGGTTGGTTTTTTGTTTTACAAAATAGAATAACGAGCTGTATGGCAAAGTAGGAGTTCCCTTCGTTATGGAACTAGAGGAGACATGACAAGATTGTATAAAGCGAGGAATCAAAGATATATGCTGTGATCTCCCCACGTGGGTAAGTGCTTACTTAGTGCAGCGTGTGTCACTAAAGCTATAATTTATGCATGTAAACTGTTATTGACCCATATTATCTTTGCTTTGTTGGTTGGTCCACTAGGTTGTTGCGTTTCTTGCAGCCATGGAGATCATGTCTGCAGTTTCTGGTGCATTTGCTGGTTATATTTCTTAAAGGTACTTCTTACTTTGAGGAATTCATTTGAATGAAATATACTGGTTGCATCATAGTAAATTGGCTACAATCTAAATAGGTGATGGAGTCACATCAAGCTAGCAAATTGGATGCATCAGTGCTGCAAAATGTTATTTCTTGCTTTCGAAATTGGGTGTGTCTTACGACATGGACCAGGTGTTTTCTTATCGCTTAGTCCTCTAAATTAATCATTTCTCTAGTATAATGTGTACTCATCCTCATCAAGATTCTTCATTTTGCATTTGCTTACTTTTGAAACCAGATACAATTGATTCGAGATCCTAAGCAGCAGATTGAGGTGGTGGGTGTTCCGGAGGAGCATGTCTCTGGTCATGCTTTCCATCTTTATCACTTGACATCACCAGATAAAACGTAGTTCAAGATTTAAGACAAAATGTAGTTCATCTACCAAAAATGGTTTTTTTTTTTAGCATTTCGTGGTTATCTTACAAACACGTAAATCTCTACTGTTTCCCATGATTCCAGTACTAAATTAAAGACTTGCATTAACTTGCACCGACGTAGAAAAATAGTCTTTTAACGCAAATAAACTTCACTGAAATCGAATGTGCAGTCATCAGAAACCGCTCCTCTGAGTAAACCACTGCAACCACGAGGTGCCGCCAAGTACACTTTAACTCCACAGTCTTCTAATATTGTCACCGGTCTCACAAAGTCACAGTCGCCAGTGATAAGTAGAAAATTGCGAGGATCGTAATCTTGAACGTCGTTAAACATGGCATTCTGAAGCATGTCATCAGCAATATCTGTGCACCTTTCATAAGGTACTGAAAAACATGAAAAAATGAGTCAAATGATTGTTTTAAAAAAAAAAAGTTATTTACAAGTAAAAGCCCTGAGAATATAAAGCGAAACCGAAAAACCGAACCGAACCGAACCGAAATATGGACTTCAGTTCGGTTTCGGTTTCTGCATAAAAACCGAACGGTTCTAAATTTGATAACCGTTTGGTTTTCGGTTACAACCGAACCGAATCAAAAACCGAAAAAACCCGAAAATCAGTGTATTTTGGATATTTTCGAGTATTTTTGGATATTTTTTTGGTATTTTTGTTATTTTTGGGTATTTCCTATTCCAAAATCCAAACCAAAACCGAACCGAACCGAATTTTCATTCGGTTCCAAATGGTTACTATTTTTAAAAACCGAAAACTGAAAAAACCGAACTGAACCGAACCGAATAACCAAAGTCCCAGGGTCATACCTGAACGACGAAGACTTGGGTTAGCAAATTGGATTTGTTGTTCACAAATGCCGCCACAAATAGCATTTCTAGGATAGACATCTGTGACTTGTACACCACGCCAATGTCTCCGTTCTCCATCAAAAAATGACCACATGTTGCCTATGGCAACCACTTTCATGACATTATAGTTTTCATTGAATCTTGCCCTTAGTACGACTTCAATTCTGTCTCTCATATCGTTAACATCAAATGAAACTGGAAGTTCATTTTTGATGTTATCCGTATCGATGTAAACGAAGAAGCGATTTTCTCGCTGATAAGGGGTGAGAACCTTCTCATGTGATTTGTGTTCTTCAGACAATTTTAGATGACCGAATGCTCTTGGATCTCTAGATGACGATGCAGCAAGTCTTTCCCTCATCCCTACAATGGTATAAAAAACAAAGAATTTAGTATGAAATCTAACGGAGATAGAAAGAGAGAGAGATATGAAGAAAATCTTACTTGTTTTTCTCCCTGATTTTTTTGATGTTTTGCTACTTTCTCCTTTGGCTGCATCCTCCTCGCCTAAAGGCACAACTTGATAGTTTCCTTTTTCAGTAGGTGGCGTTTGCTCTTCACCACCATTATGGATCACCCTGTCAGTCCAGCATGTGTCCCCCATTTCCTCAAACTCAAATGCTTCGGTTCCCCCTGCATTAGAATTGGATAGTCTAGCTCTTTTACTGCTTACCTTTTCAGGGGTAAGTTGCTGAGAAGCCGATGAGTTTCGGGAAATCTAAGAAAAAGCCAACAGCAATATCAGATACAACATTCTCTTTCACACGGTCTGTTGCTGCAGAGTGAAGCTGAGATACAAAACTCTCAACAGAAAGTGTTTCATCACCAAAGTTACTACCCTTAAACACTGAAGGAGATCCTGCCATCTGACTAGCTGCTCTGGCTATGCATGCACCGATCATAAAGGACGGCCTTTGGGCAAAAGACACCTTCGCAAATGAATCCTCACCCAGGACATCAGCCTTTCGTTTCACACCATTGGTTTTAATATCAGAACCCGTTTCATCATCAGCATAATCAGAATTGTTGGGATTTTCTTCCATTTCAATATCTTCCTTTTGGTTTGGATCGATACTTGGAGCGTCATGAGTAATGCCATCCTCCTCTCTCATTGTGTCTTGTTGATCTGCTGTTTTCTTATCTAAGCATTCATAATCTTTATCTTCTTGGCTTTTTTCAGATTTCAAAATTTCATCAGAAGCCTCTTTTGAACTATCTGTAGCAGCAGCAGCTGGAGAGTCTGCTCCAAAAGCAACACGTGCTTCATTGGATTCATTTTCAATACCCATCGTGGCAACTTCCTCTGCCATATCAGCAGCTTTCTTATTCTCTTCCAAAGATACATTCCTGGTGTCGGTTTTAAGGTCTTGTATATTTCCTGACCAAGATGATACACCACTGAAATCAATAAAGTTGGTAATATCAGAAGTTGGATCAAAAAGTGCATTATGATCCAACGGTTCAACTTCACCTGGAGCAGCATCTTCAGTAGGACTATTTGGGATTGCTGAATCAGCAGATTCAATTGTTCCGGTAAGATCACCTGCCATATCAGTATTATTTTTGCGTTCATCGATTTCCATTTCCTTTACTACATTGGAATCATTGTTGTCAGCTTCAGCTATTGAAACATCTTGCGTTGCAATACTTGCACCAGCAGATTCATTGCAAGCATTATCCAAAGCGCCGCCTACTTTAATATCCTTTTCCACCTGTTCCTCTACCGCACAATCAATTTCCATGGCTTCTCCAATTTCCTCTTTCTGATTTTCTTCATCTGGTTCATCTTTGCTCAATGGAACCTGTGCAGATTCTGAATGCTTAGCATCTTTGGTCTCATATCCCAGATTTCCCTGTTCATGAAGAGCAACATTCTCTTCATTTTCCATTTTACTATCAACATCCATTTTGTTATTATCCTCCGCACTTTTATTTGCTGATTGCTTCTCTAGTTTGCTATGAACAACCATTTTGTTATTACCCTCCTCGCTTTTCTTTGTTGTCTCGTCAGCTTTATCTTCTCCTTTCTCCATAGTTGGACTGAGATATGGAGAAAATTGGGCGGGCTAGATCTTTCGTTGGGGGTGTGTTGGACCTGAGAAGGAGAATAAAAATGGTACACAGCCACTAAGGCATAATTAGCTAAATAGCACAACAAAATAAAAGAACCAACTTGAATCAAAAGCAAAGCTTTATGGTGAAATACAAATTCAAAAGAATAGGGACTAAATTGTTCAGAACTGATACATACTGAACTATTATCAAATTGATGATAAATCATAACACCAAAAATAACGACGAGATCAAGAAATTCGGGGAAACACCAACACAAAAATCAAGCACAATGCAGAAAAAAAACATAGCACAGAACAGGTCATCATAGGAATCGAGAAAAGTAAGACAAAAATTTACAGATTTGACGCGAATCCTAACCAAAGAGTGAAATTCAAAATCCGTACCAGGTGAGAATCGGAATCGAAATCACGAACGGAGATCAGCAAGATGAAGCTCAAAGTTCGCGACTTGCGAGTGAAGATTTGGCTTGGGGTCGAGGGTTTTACGAGGGCTTTTGCTTGTTTGAGACAGATATCTATGTGCTTTCTCGCTTTTGTCCTCTTACTTTTCATATTTTACATTTTGCCTTCCGTAATAGCCTCATCAAAAGCCCATATTATGTTATGATTTAGGCCCATTATTTTGTCATATATAAAATCACATGTCAGTCAGTGCCTTTTAATAAAATTGAAAAGTCAATTTTTCTATATATATATACACTGAAGATAATAATATTCGTCCTCCAAATCAAAGTAAAACTAAAATTAGTCCTTTGCTACTGAATGTATCTTTTAAAATTTGAAATTATAAATTTATAATTATATTTATTTTGAAATCTTATACACGTTAAAGATGAGTTTTCGTTAACATTTTATTATAACCAATTTTGAACATAATTTAAACTAACTCAATTTTTTGAATTAATATATTTTGCTAAATTAAAATTAATTATGGTTTTTCATATTTTAAATATATCTTTCGTTTATATGCTAATAATGTTTTTTATTATTTTAATAGTCATAAAGATTAGTCAAATATCTAAATATTGTATATTTAATAATATTTAAACATTAAATTTAATTAGAGAAGATTAGTCGTATTAAAAATGGACATTAAAAAACATTAAATATCTAATAATTAGAAATAAGACTGACATTTTACCTGAAATTATGTCATAAAAAAAAATGACATCGTTAGAAACAATGAAAATGTATAAATAGAATTTCTTCTTAAAATTAAAGAATTTTTTCTTATCTTTAAAAAAACTCACATAATGTACCATTCGAAACAGGCTTACTAAAATATAGTGATTTGTTCTTTGTCTCATGCCAGAGCTTCCTCAATGGAGTTTTTCAAATATATCTTTCGATCAATCTGTAACATAAAAAATTAAGTAACAATTAGTTATTTAGAAAAAAAAAACTAAACATAATTTTAAAAATATAATAAGAGTAGTTTTGATGAAAAGAAGGCATATATATTTATTTTTACGAAAATGTCAAGCATTATGTATTAATGGTTAAAATTATCTTTTTTATATAGATGGGTGAAGAGCACTCGAGAAGTTTAAATTTGACCAAATAAAGTCTAAACAAATAAATAATAATTTTCTAAATACTCTTAAAATAAAATATTAGATTTTTTTTTGGGTTGTCGATTTTTGTTAACGATATCAATTATTAATAAATCTGATTTTTTGGAATATTAACAAATTCTTTTTGGAATATCTCCAAATCCGGGTTTTTGGAATATTAACAAATCCGAATTTTTTGAAATATTAACAAATCTTTTTAGGAATATTAACAAATCATATTTTTTTTTATTAACCACAATATCCGATTATTAACAAATCCGATTAACAAATCCTATTTTTTTTGGAATATAAACAAATTCTTTTTGAAAGTATTTTAAAAAATCTAATATCCTTTATTAACAATAATAATGTTAAATCTTGTTCCACGGATTGCATTCAAAAGAAATAATAATGTTAGGATTAAAATTATCAAACATAATAAGTCCTAGAATTATCAGAAATATACTTTATGTTATTATTTACATAATATAAGAAAATGGAATGGGGGACCATCTAAGGTTTATGTGTTATTTTAAAATATAGCACTCCATAATATACTTTTTTGTTATTTTATAAAACAATATTTGGGGATATATAGCACTCACACAATTTTTATATTTAATTATCATTTGATAGAATAAGAAATTTAAAATTTAATGATAATCTAGGTTTGAAATATTAACAAATCCAATTTTCGTGTTACAAAAAAAGTCCGATATAACAGATTTGTTAATATTCCAAATCTTGATTAAATCTCATTAATGATTTTTAAATTTCGTTTATAATTAATTTTGTTTATAATTAATATAATATTAATTTGTGATAAGAAGATAACTAAAGTACAAAAATACTCGAGAGATTAAAATTTTTAATAAGAAATACCAGTTTTAGATTATTGTTCATTTTTTGTTAATAAGAAAAAAAAAAGCTTAAACCATTTTTTTTTATTTGTGTGTATCATTCCCGCGTAGGCCATGCTAATGTTCTCTGTGGTCATATTCCTTCGAAGGGATGTTGAATTTCTACTATCTAGTATGACATAACATATGGTTTGATGTATGGATGAATAAATGCTAAACATTCGTTTTCTTAATGAAGCAAATGAATTAACGAAAGAAAACTTTATTTACTGATGGAACAAAAAGAACTTCGCTTGAAACTAAACTAATGTTTAAATTCGGCTCCCTTTTTAAGTTAAGCTAATCAGAAGACACAAAAGCTGGATATTAGAATCAAACATGTACTCTGTTTGTGTGTGTTGTATGTTGTGACGAGTGTTATAAAAAGTCAAGTACTCTGTTTTTAATAAAATCAGTTTCGTTGAAACAGAGTTACGTTACGTGTTCTCTTTTCTTCACTTGTTTCTTTTTCTATTTCTTGTGCACTAAGAAACATACGAAGAAGAAGAAGAGTGAACACGATCATGTACATGCCGAACAAATCACATAATTCATACCAGCGGGGATGTTGAGGATAATGACTGTTTCGCACCGCATTGATATTATTTTCTTTCATCATGATTAAACCCTTGGAACAGTACAAGGGGTAAATCAAAATCTCAATAGAGTACACGAGTTAAATAGTGGTATCCTAAGTATACCATGGAAGGGAGAAAGCAAAGCTGAACAAGAGGAAAAAACCAAGTTACCTTGACCAGAGATTTGGAGAATCCAGTTTTCCCTCAAGCAAATAACCATGAAATCCAAGAATTGGGCCTGGAGAAGGATTAAGCGTCAAATCAGCCACACCTTGGGTGAAAGTTCAAAACTAAATCCTTCAGAGTTGTACCAATCTTTAGTACTAGATACGGCAGCCTCTATGACGAAGTTAGAAGGAACCATATCCTTTGAGGACTCCTGCATATTGTCTATCTTCACTTCAACCTGTATAATTATAAACAATGAAACTTAAACATAAAAAGTGCACACATCATGTAATTAATATCGAAAGAAAAGCAGGTAAATACACATCCAGGCAAGGCATAAGTGAAAACCGGAAAATTATTTGGAGGCACATGAATAAGTGGATTCTATCAATTGAAACAACTTCTACAGGATTATACTACCTGGATGTTTGCGTACGAAAAGTCATCTGCTAATTTTGACTTGAAAAAGTAGTCAGCAATGAAGACCTGCATACAGAAGTTAATTAATTATGCATCAGTGGCCGTATATAGTGGACAAAATGAATGAATTTGACATACAGTCTGGTTAACAAAGCTAGAGGAAAAACATTGGGCTTTGCTAACAATACCACATCTCAATGAATACCAGACAACCACCAATGATCTTGGTCTTCAAGGTATGAAAAATAGTTTGGTAAGGTATTACTTCTGAACTTTACTGCCAAACAGAAAAATAGGTGCTAGAACATAAATGAAGTTGAAATGAGACTAGTCTGCGTATCTCATGATTTGACTAGAACCCTATCACTACAGTTAATATTCCAAGTTAGATGCTTTGTGATTAGGTAACCAAAGCAAAGTATTTACATAGCACAAAACACTAGTTTTTCAGTAGATGCATCCTTATTTCTTATGTTTTAGGTTAAATTAGGCTACCTTTAAAGAAAATAAAAATGGACTGGAAGTTGACATATTCAATTTTCTGCATATCTTTTCTATCAATTCTTATATATAGTACATTGCTACATTTCCTTGACTAGGCAGTTTAGACTCAATCTGAACTCAGAAGACAGACTGTGCCTCTATATACTTGTACATTTCTAAAGAAGAGGACACAGCAATATCAATAAAATAGAGGTTAGTCCTCTTAGGGCATATGTCATACCTGTACCCAACAGGGTTGCCATTTATCCAAGCAAAGAATGCGGAGTCTACAGCTTCAAAGTGAAGAAGTATTCTTCTGTCTGCCAAAAAGAAGCCACAGCTTCTATTCAGAAAAGCATGTGACAATGAAAAAGGAAAGATCATACAAAAGAATCATCCAGGGAGAGTTGTTCGCATTTTCACTTATACCTAACATGTGAAGATGCACTATATATATTAATGGTCATTTGCATTGCATGCTGAATTTAGCAGCTTTGCTGCAAGTTCGAAAACTAACTTTTCCAAATTGAACTGTACTACTAGCTTTTAAAATATAGTTCACTAGTCTCTCTAGCAGCAAGAAGGTAAGACAAGGCTCAAAATGCAAGAGGCATGCTTACTAAACAAACTATGGTCCAATGCAGTTAACCTTAAGCAGGAAACAGTACTGTGAACCATTTAACAATAAAGGAAATAGTAATGTTGCTGTTATTCAACAGAAAATGTTTCTGTACATTAGATCTTGACTCTGGTCATGTGAAAATGTCAAAGAATAAATACTTGGTAAAAAGAATCTTATCAAAGATTGAGAGATATAAAGTTGGCTACTTGCATATATGAAAACAAATTGATTTAATCCCAATGTCAGGCCGTTATCTGGATAAAGAAATTTACACATGTAAAACGAGCATGAAAAGATATATAGCTTTTAAGAAAATCTAAATAAACTGAGATATGAAAACTGTAGAAAGGATCAGAAACTGACCGGAGTAAGCGTTCAAGTCTGAATCATAAAATGCAGCATCATAAAATTTCTCTGGAACATTTGCAGGTTTAGGAGCCAAGAAAAATTTCCAGTAACCAGATAAAGACTTGGCAAATGGCAACCCGCCCGACCCAAAAAGCAGCGCTACCAGAGCAGCAGAACAGCATCATCGTTCCAAACAGCAGTTTTGATGCGGTGAGATCACGTTATTGCGCTGATACCAGTGCCTCAAGAACCTATACAATCATATAAATTAAATAACAAGTTAAAACCACACTCAAAGCGGAAATGTGGAGCTAATTGCAGCTATACAGAATCTAAAGACCCGAACTTTAGCTATCATGAGCAATGATAATATAGATAGAGCACGGAATTGGTAACACCATAAGAATTGCAATTGAAAAGGATCGCTCTTTACAACCAATTGTCCCAATTTGGTAAACGAAACGTCAAAATCTCTCGATTTCGTAATTGAGTATTCAGAAGAAAGCATGAGTTTTAAGGTTGAGTAATTAAATTACCTTCAACGGATTCATGGCAACGCAAGGTGACATGAGGATCTCTCTTCGCCAATTGTCGTGTTTACAAAAGCTTTCTTGGAATAAGATTTTCTTGTAATCACCCTAAAACATGTACATCAATTTCAAGGAACAAGCAATCAGTACGAGCATCGAAGGTTGGTTTAGAGGTGTCGAACCAAACCGAATCAATTTCATATATCGTTTATCACAACTAACTAATCCAAAAACCAAAAACTAAACATTTATGTTTTGATTCGGGTTTTAATGGAAGGCCTACTTGAAGTATTCTATGTAGGAGAAACTTTCTTGAAATTTATCACGTACGCTGTATTCATTGTCACACTATTGTACCCTCAAAATTACCAGTAGTGGAATCTTATGGTAATGCTTAACGAAGTTACTAAATTACCCTCAGATACTTGGCTGTGTATGTGTTATAAAGGACAGAATCGAGATTTAGCAAACCACTAGAGATCCGACGGCCGAAAAGAGTGGTTTCTTGGAGAACATTATGCGGCAAAGATCTTAACCCTTTTAACAAATCCGCAGCGAGAGATCTAACCCTAATTTTTTTAGCTTTCCCAGAATTTTCTATCTAATTGTCTCGATCTCCGGTCGAAACCATGTCCCCTTTATATGCCTGTAAGATCTATCTCTTGTTCGAAGTTGTTTGTCTTCATCTGGATTATATTTTCATATCGATCTGATTGTCCCCTTTTTCTATTTTGTTTTTGCCGTTTCGTAATTGTGAAACCTTGCAGCTGCTACAACTTGCGTCCTCTGGGACTTGGAGGATTTCCCAGTCCCTCCTGATCGCTGTGTGGCTTCGTTTCCTCGGAATATCGAAGCAGCTCTTGAGATTGAGGGTTATCGTGGTGAGGTGTTTATCTTTGTTTATGATGCTGGGAAAATCTCATATGAAGATATGTGTCACTTTAGGAAGGTCGGAATCTCTTTCGAACCGAAAGGTGAATTCGTTTTACTTAAAACACCACTCTTCGTTTTACATCTCCGTATGTCTGTAATCTAACATCTCCGTATGCATTTCCAGAGGAAAATAAATTTACAAGACTTAATAAGATGTTAATGGACATGGTTTACTGGGCATCCATGAATCCTCCGAACCTTCTTACACAAGAAGTAAATTTGATGGTAATTGCAAAAGACATCCCAGAAGGAGACACGGAGTTCTTCAATGTTCTTGAAGCTTTGAGCGGAAGAAACTTCAATGTTTTCTTAGTGGTGCCTGATGACTGCCCACCAGAAGAATTGCCACTTACTCCTACTACTGCAAGCTTAGTATGGCGTTGGACAAACCTATTTGATGGAGAAATCCCTATCGAAAGTGATTCTGATGAGGAGGGAAGCTCACAAGTTGTAAAACGTGCTAAGATTACCTCAACTGATTCTGAGAATTAGCTTCTGTGAGTTTAAAAATGATTCTGATGAGGACAAGGTGTGAAACCGTAACTACTGATGCTGATTCTGACAACTTGGTTTAAAATGATACTATGTTTGTGTATGATACCATTGGCTCTTTGTTCTCTTAAACTCTGGTTTGTGTTCAAATATTTTGCAGTTTTTTTTATCCCTTTCCAATCAACGCCATAGGTTTTATTTAATTATTTAAGCTCTTCTTGTCCATGTCATAAGAGGATCACCTTAGTATGCAGTAGGTGCAATCAGGTGAAAGCCCGCTCATTTGACAGAGCAGTGTGAGTGTGCTGGATCCTTTAGTTGCAAGTAGAGTGCATAAGAGTTGCCACTAGAGGATGGAGATTTTCGTGGATATAGAGCGAAGTGCCGTGAGTTCGAAACTATTAGAAGAATACATCTCCCATTTCTATAATTATATATGTTACAACATTTAGAAAGGGCCTATTTCTCGTATGGACCCTATAATATGAAGTATTTAAAAAGGAACTCTTAACTGATCCTGTGCTTTTGCTCTTAAGTGACTTATATTATTTTAGGGCTGACTTAGCTTACTTGCCGGCTGACTTTTGTGTTATTTTTATAACGAACCGGTTGATTTGTGATTATAGGTGCGAGTCAGAAAAATGGTTATCAAGCCTATTGCTGAAATTTATCCTGATTGGGGTTCTCAAGATAACGACTCTGAACTTCATCAGTTAATATGCGACATTTTGGATGGTACTTTTGATGAACGCTTTTGGGATATTAGAAAAGCTCAAGTATCTGTCCAATCTAAGGAGCATAAAGCTAAGAAAGTCGATGATGCTGAACCCCCGAAGAAGAAGCACAAGGGAAAGAAAGACAGTAGCGATGGTGATTTCGGTCAAGAAGTTGGGAATAAAAACAATGTTGATGACAGTGGGGATAAAGCAGTAGTAAGGCTGACTTCTAAGTATTTTATTGTTTACCTTAAATTCTATTGTGCTTTAAGTGTTAAGTGTTTACATTATTTTTTATTGTAGGGTTTAAGAAAAGACTCTGAAGAGCTTGGTTTGATCGTGGGACTCTACGATAAATTTGATGCCATGGAGACCATCATTAACAGATTGGTTGGTGGCATAGAAGGCATAGAAGATAGGATGGTGGCAAAATTCCGGGAGAATTTTGAGCAGTTCAAATCTTCTATTGAAAAAAGAGTTTCTCTGCTAGAAACAGAGATGAAGGAGTTGAAAACACGCAAACCTTATCATCCATCACCTGAAGATGACAACGCGAAGAGTCTCACCGATCAAGAGTATACGAGTCTGGTATGTTAAGTATTGCCAGTACAACTGTTATTCGGCTGAGTTATTTAGCTTATTAATTATGGCTGATTTATTAATATATTCGGCTAAGTTATCTAGCTTATTACGGCTAAGTTATCTATCTTATTATGGCTGAGTTATCTAGCTTATTAATATCTATCTTATTACGGCTGAGTTATTTATCTGATTTATTAATATATTCGGCTGAGTTATCTAGCTTATTACGGCTGAGTTATTAATTTGTTGCGGCTGAGTTATCTATCTTATTATGGCTGATTTATTAATATATTAAGATAAATACTAAATATATAAAAAAATATTTACACTTTTTAATGTTTATTTATAAGTATACTCTCCAAATAATATATTTGATTTTAATTAGTTACAATATTTTTTTTAGTATTCGATATTATAATTTTTTATACATTATAAATTAATAAGATAAATGCTATATATATTTATAGATATTATCAAAATTTTGGAAAATATTAGCAAAGATTTTATGAATTTGTTTCATAAATATAAAATATTCTATAGAATATCTTCTTTAAATATGAGTTTTTTTGTATTCATAAATATATGATTTTAATTAGTTACCGTAAATATTTGATTTTAATAAGTTACCATAAATATTTGATTTTAATTAAATGATCACATAATAACTAATGACTAAAATATCTTTAATGAGAGATTAAAATTTGTTCTTTAATGTAATGGTAATATGATGTAAATATTTACACTTTTTTAATGTTTATTTATAAGTGCACTCTTCAAATAATATATAGGAGATTTACATAAATACAAAACTTTGACCAGATTTAGTTATCTTCAAATACGAATTAACTAAAATTATACAAATATTGATTAGATTTCAATCACTCTTAAGCTTTTGAATTATTTATACATTAATATGGTATTCGAAAATATGTATTAACAATATTAATCTTTGCTAAAATAGCATATATTTGCTATGGATACAAACTTCTTACATGTATCATGGAAACGTGGTAATCTTAAGCCAACCGGCCCCTTCAATATTATGCGGGGCTGAAATCATATTGTGATATACAACGCTAAATTAACACAAACCACTAAAATATATGTTATATTCCCAAAAAAAATTATAAATTGTTGGATTTGTGCGGAACAATGAATCTTTCTTACATTATTCATTTTATAGTTTAATTAAAAATATAGGTTTATCATAAATTATATATATATATCATTCAAAATTTTGTGGCAATATCAACATAGAAATTATTATTATCTATGATATAAAAGTTGATTAGTTAGTCCATTAGCAAACCTGTTTCGAGAATGGAACTTTAAAAAATCAATATCTGTGCTGAAAGCGAAAGAACATTTAGAAGTGGTTTAGGGTTCTAAATTCGTTAAAAAATTTACACTAAACGGTTTAGAAATCTGATATTTTAATTTCAGATTAATCAACTGTATCCTTCACTACGATTCTGCAAATGCTAACTACAAGTAAAGTGTGAATCGACGAATGAGATTTTGAAATTAGAATAGAGAGAGAGCGTAGTGTAGACCTAGAAAATGTGCATCTTCACTTAGCGGGAATTTTTAAAATTTCACAAAATTCGAAATCAACGGCGTCCACTGATGACCTCCGTCTTCTGGCTCTCATCGTATCCTCCGACGCCGGCGACGATATCTTCTCCTCCTTCTCTGATTACCTTAAACCTTTCTCTACTCTATCAACTTCCCGGAAAAACAAGCCCGGGCAACCACCGTTCGAGAGCTAAGCAATTCCTTCCTTTCCTCAGCAAATCGATTTCGCTATTACCGAAACGCCTCTCCGTCGCGAATTCTGATAAGGCAGCTCGTGATTCAGCGATAGATCTGTTCCGTGTTTATGAACTCTGCTTAGATTGTTTAGAATTGGTCTCCGCGCAGTTAGCTTGCAAGCCTCATACCGTTCAATCTCAGAGATTACGGATGATTTACTGTTTTGATGCTTGGGTTTGTATGAGAATGTGTATGCAGAAGCGTTTAAGGTTCTGGAAAACTAAGAGGCTTCGATAGCACATCCCGGAAGTCCCAGTTGTTCCCGGGGTTCAGGATGGACAGGCTGAGCTGGCTTTGGTCGTCGTAGATGCCGTGGCGGCCATCTTTAGGGCTGTGGCAATGAGCCAGCAATTAGATGATAAGCGGTATAGGAAAGTCCTTCTTTTGCTCGAGGAGGTTAGAGCCTGGTTCAGGTCAGTGTAGGATTGATTAACTTTCTTCTTTGATTATTAGATCAATGCTGCTTCCATTTTGCACCAGGAAATTCAATTTTTCTTTCAAGAGATAGCACAGCCTGAAATTTTGGTACTGTGTAGGGTCTTAGATGCTAAGGCGCGTGAAAAGTTGCACAGAGGATCGTGGCAAATATGGGTAAATGTGCTGTTTCTCTGGGCAAAGAAGCTGAGCGTTTCAATGCTGTCTTTCTGCGACTTAACTGCGAAAGAACACTATAAATCTGCATTGTCAAAAGATCGATCGAATTTATAAGGTGACTTTGATGTCTTTCCTTCTTGCTGCTACTTTTCTTTTACATGCTGTCATCTAATAGATAATAAAATCAATCCCCGTTTCCAGTTTGCTCGCGAGGTGCTCTCTGTTCTGTTCGGATTTAAGGATAGAAAAATGTCAGTGACCATTGACATTTCAATGGCTGTGTTGCGCAGCTTAACAATTTGAGGTATGCACAAATTCCTTGCATCTTAATTATCTATCGTCTTGTGTACATTGAGTAACTATTTCCACGACAAAATTTTCCATACATTCTGGTGTCACCTGCTCCTCTATCTGTTTCTAGATTGGAGGATGACTTTAGGTTTTCTGCCAGCTTCTCAGTTGGTGTTCTACATAAACTTCGCTATGCCTTATAACACTTCTCCTTTTCAGGATGAAAGTAATGAGAATTTCATGGAATTTTTGACCTAGTCATTATGCGCTAACAAGTTTCGAGCAGCAGGAGACATGTACTGTGCAAAAGTTTCAAAAAAATTAAATGAGATGGCAGCTATTTTCTTAGAGGTAGTTTAACTCTCCTTGGCATGTGAATTTGCCTCAACTTATTCATGAAGTATCCTGTTGTATGAGTTAATTTATAAATTGACCGCTTGGCAGGCAATACCCCAACTTAATATCGTTCTTAGACTGTATTCGACTGGGCTGTCCATCACGGTTTGCGATTCCAAGCTCCGAGAAAGTAAGGTTAAAGATTCAACAGATGATTGGAAGATTCAAGCTTTGTTTGATGATGATGCTAGATGGCAAAGCTTAGTTTCTTTACTCGGCATGGTTGATAGTTACTCGGGTGATGTGGGCAATCAGATTGGTTCATCGTTGATTGGTGGGCATAAGAGCTACAACAATAAAAGACATGATAGCTGTACAGACAGGAACGAGAAGACTTGTTGGCCACAATACTTGGATGCCGTAAAATTCTTGTGCCAACCGCTTGCAGACTTGATATATTCAGTGAAAAGAAAATTTGTGTTGGAGACAGAAATGCCCTGCGCTTCTGCTCATCTAACTACTATTCACGATGCCTTTCTCCAATTTTGTGATGGCTGTCTCTTCCTTCAAAGATAAGGTGATCATTATCTGTCCCCTACGCTATATTGTGTAGCTTTTTCAGAGTCGTGTTCTTCATCAAAATATTGTTTTTGCTTATCCCATAGTGAAAGTAACTTAAAATATATTTGGGTGGATTTCAGAAGATAGCTCTTTTAAGTTGTAGGTTTTATGCAACTGTAAATGCATCATTTTGCTACCGGTTTTTTCAATATATATATATATATATATATATATATATTTATTTATTTATCATGGTAATCTGCAAATCATTGGCGGGTGAGATGATGTCTAAATTTTCAATGCACTTAGACAGTGGAAACTTTATCAATTCTTTTGTGAAATCTTCTTTTGTGGGTTGAATGCATTTCTCACAGCTCTTGTGCCCACTTCTTAGATGCAAGTCTGGCAAGGGAGATAGAAAAGACAATAACAAAGCTTTGTTAAACGTGGCTCTGGGTGCTTTCATTGTCTCATTGAGAACCCAGCTTAAATTGGAGGTTTGGTATTTATGTGCAGTGCATACAAATCATTGTAAAATTTATTGTTCAATTTCCTGAACATGCGATCATCATAAATCTAACTTGGTCGAACATCTTCCTTTTCAGATCAGTGCCTATCTAGTTGAAGATGTAATTGCCAGTCCATGGATCCGATCTCAAGAACTCAAGTATCTATTTGCGATGCTTTACAATATTGGTATTGTTTTGTACAGAAATAAGGAGCTAAATAAGGTGGAGAACATGATTTTTGGCGTATTATAGATTTTCTATGCAAACAAGACTAGAAAAAAAAATCTGGTTCTGCTTTACTTGTGTGGACCCATGCATCTAAATGATATATTCTTCTTCTTCTTTTCCTCATAGTACATTTTATAGAGTAAGTGTTCTACTTTGCAGGCGTGTGAGGTGCTCAAGCTGTGCTCCAAGGCATCATGGAGATGTGTTGAACTACATTGTCAGATGTTTGTAAATCAGTCTAGTTCATCTGATAATAACTTTTCAGAAGATGCCATTATGGATTTTGTGGGCGAAGCATGTAATAGGTGTGCATTCTACCTGGATATACTCCAGCAATGTAGCAGATGTAAGATTAGACAGAGTATTGTTCATATTCTAGAAAATTGGTTGTCAGCTGAACATCTGATTAGAAGGTTACCAGGCCCTGAGGCAATTGTAAAGCAGTGGGTTAAGGTAAATTTTTGATGAAGTACCTTTATAAAATTTGAACTACAAGTATCTGAGTGTGTGCTATCAACAGATAGAACGGGAATGTCACACGAATCTGGATGCGGCTGATTCTTTTACAACTTTATACTCAATGTTATTATCTTCTCCAAAAAAGTCAAAGCGTGGTATCGGAAAAATCCTAGAGCAGGTTGGGATCCTAACAACCTTTCAGTTAATGTTTAAACAAAAGTTTGCGCAGGTCCTAACTTGAAGGGGCATGCTACTAGAAATTCGCTTTGATTTTTTATCGGTGAATGTACTTTACCTATTTGTAAAATTGGTGATACTGATTTGTTTTTTCATTTTCTCTTTTCGATAAATGTGTGCAGGAGCTTCTTGCCTATGAAAAAATGTTCCCATTAAGGTCAAATCAATGTCAAGAAACGCGAATCAAAAATAGCAGATATCCTTTTGAAGGATGTTTATGTCACTGAGGATATGCATATAGAGAGAGCAAGAGTCTTAATATGGAAAGCACGAATGACAAGGACATCTGGAACTGAACATCTAACTGAGTGCATTTGTTTTATGTCAGAAGCAATCTCTATATTGGTATATGTTTAGTATCTTCAGAATGAATAGTTTATTAATTGCTTGTACATTTTGTGACCAAATTTTGTATGTATGAAAGCAAGGTGAGGTACATCATGGGCCAAATAAAGAGGGTACTCCATCTTCTTACATGTTACCTATTGCATATTGCTTGAGAGCTTTTTGTACCCAGGAAGCTGAGCCAAACTCGAAGGTGCATGCAGAGCTTCTAATCATTGACAGTATATCTTTCAGCTGGTGAATTGTGTTTCACTGTTTAATTTATATTTCTTGAAACATTTTGCCTCGTCTCTTTTGTGCAGAAAGTCTTTCAAGATATTAGCACTTCGCTAAATCTCTGGCTGAGGATTCTTAGCCTAGATGATAGTGGGGACAGTCTACCAACAGAGAACATAATTCCGTTACTGTATAATATGATTGATATGATGTCAGCGAAGGTATCTTTTTTTCCTATTATCTAGCTGCACTATGTTTTTTTGAGTGGCATACTTTATAGTGCGTGCTTCATATCTATCTGGCCCTTGATACTTTTTTTACCTCTCCAGGGATTTACAGAGCTCCATCATCATATATAACAGCTGATTTTCAGATTGTTTAAGTGGAAGAATGTCAAATTGGAGGTCTGCCTTGCAATGCTGTGGGAATGTAGAAGGCTTAGTCATGCCTTATGCCCTTCCCCCATAAGTGATGCCTTTATCCGGACCTTATCAGAGAATTGTGGTGACAAATCTACGTGCATTGATTTCTGGATAGAAAAGCAAAGTTAATTGGGTTCCAGCAGAACTTCCATGATTTACATAATAATTTCTTGCGGGCCTCCAATAACGATGAAGGTCCCTTTCAATCAGACATCACAATAGATGATATTAAAGATGCAGCTTCAGAACTCATTTCAAGTGTAAGAAATTTAACTCATGTAGAGTTTTGTCCTCTCAAAACAATATCTATGGTGATTATCCAAATTTTGCTAATGCATGTCATTGCAGGCTTCACTCTGTGGTAATTCATCATTTGTAGCTGCATATCTCTATTATGATCTCTGTGAAAGGCTCATATCATTTGGAAAACTTTCTGAGGTAACATAGTTATACATATATTACATCTATTTCCACAAAAGTTTTAATTGTGAATTACTGCCAGTTTCATTGTTATAATCTCTTGAGTTGATGGTCAACCGTTTTCTTTAACAGGCTCTTTCATATGCAAAAGAAGCCTATAGGCTATAGGATACGGACTCTTATATTTCAAGAGAAATTTAAGTATACAGCTGAGAAGCAGTTCGAAAATAACAATGACGCTGGGAAAAATATCAGAGATACGGACTTTTGGCATAAAAAATTTCGAAGTCTACAGATCGTTAGCAACTGATATTTGGCCATGTGGAAATTTTCTCTGGGACATCAATCGCTGCTACCTAAGTCCTTGGAGTGTACTCCAATGTTATTTGGAAAGCACCCTTCAGGTTCTGTTTCTGTTCAGACTTTCTAGTCTAGCCGGGTTCCATCAGTTCTCTGTTTTTCAATTTGGTGTCAAATGTGCAGGTTGGAATTCTTAATGAGCTAATAGGGTATGGACTGGAGGCGGAAACCATTCTATCATGGGGAAAAGCCATATCATGCTCGCAAAGTCTATTCCCTTTTGTAGTTGCATTTTCTTCTGCTCGGAAACTACTCCTTTCTCTAACGGTATAGTCTTTTCTTGTAGGTTTCCTTATTCCTTTTGTTAATAAGCTGCTTGATTTGTTTTCTTTCTTCTTTAATTTCACAAGGAAATCTTTACCACAAAAAGCAGTGTCTGGATCTGGCAGAAAAAGAACTCCAAAATGCAAAAGAGATATTAATTGCTAATCAGCGAGATTTTTATTGCGTAAAGTGCAAACTGAAGTTGGAAGTTACATTGGATAAACAACTTGGAGACATATCTCGGAAAAAAAATTGATAAAGAGTTTCCCAGACAGATGGATTCTTGCATGCTGAAAGCTTGTTTAGTACTGCCCTGGGAAAAGTCTGTTGCTCGGCATGGAAAAGCTGCATCAGATCACATGGGGGAAGAAATTGCTGAGGAAATAGTGATTGATAGAAATGGAGGGGAAGTTTTAGGACATAAATCAAGTAAAACAAAACTCAGTATAAAGGAGCCAACAGGAAACAGAGGCTCCAGGAGGGGTCGAAGAGCTAACCAAACTTGTTTGTCAAAGGACAGGATTTGATATCTGAGCCAACGTCAAGGTTGACTCGATCTATGCGTCACTCACTTAAAGAGCAATGCCAAAACCGTTCTAATGTGCCTGAAGTTGTGTCAAAGAAGCCTAATTTCTGTGATAGATCTGATGGTTCTAAGGGTGAAAGGGTGATGTTGGACACAAAAAATGCAGTCCCTGGCTTTTGCATTTGCTACAAAGAAACATGTCAGCAGTGCCTCTCTGAAGAAGTTACAGAATCTGGGTCTCTCAACAATTTAGTAAGTTTGAAATGGGAACTCTGCCATGGGAGCTTGCGTCCTCAATACTTTAGCCTTGGTAGCTCTAATTCCTTATGCATTTGCTCACTCAAATGCGCATGCATGCATTTGAAGTTGTCCTTTTGACAATATCCTGTTGAAACAATCTAATAGCTTAATAGTTTAGATGAGACTGAGATCCAGTAACCATTAAATTCATCCATTGTTGAGTGAGTTTCGAGGCCAGATGAGTTTGATCTTATTCTCCATTTCCATGCTTTTGTTTTGTGTTCTGACCATTCTCATGTAATTCATGAAAATTGTGTTGGCTATTCATTTGTTTACTCTCTTAAAACACACAAATGGTATATACACGTCTCACTTACGAAGCTTTGCTAGAAGATGAGTATCTCTGCTTACAGTTTAGTTTTCCGATTCAGGAAAATGTTTGGCAGACTCTGGTAGAGTTCATCTAGGTCATGAGGCTTTCCTGCATAGTATCTATGTTTTATTTAAAAGCAACTGGTCCAGCCACAACCAGCCTTCTGTCAGTCAGCTGCTGGAGTTAAACTATGTATCTTATCAAGCTTTAATTAATTAAGAATCACAGATTGAAAGGGAGATTAAACGAATGATGAGAAAGAAAAAGAAAAAAAAACTTGCATCTCCTTCCCTGAGGTCACCGGGTTAATTGCATTTGACCTAATATACCAATTTTATGGTACAAATTCAGTCATATATATAGCTAGATTCAAAAAAACAATGTTTACGTACATTTTTTTTGTCAGCAAGAGTTTAAAAAAGATGATACATGACCACTAATTAAAGTGAATGATCCTATGGAAGCTGCTTCTTTTGAAATAAAGAGGTTTCCCCATGTTTCCAACTCCTCTCTCTCCTGCGCCGGGAGGATAAACATCAAACCAGAAGAGCCTCTTGGCTCAGAACTCAGAAGAAGGTATGAGTGATAAACTAAAGGCCAGGAATTTTAAAGGGGAAACAAAGGTTACTTGGCTACCCGTGCAAAGTGCTCGAAAGTTCTCTGCGAAAGAAATCGAGGATTCAATAAGGAAGAAACAAATCAGGGACAAGACAATGTGAAGGTTTGGTCGATCTAAATTAAAAAATTTACCTGCGGTTTTAGGAACTATTTTCCCAAAAAGGCCGATGAGAATGCAAATTTTACTATAAACTCTATTTGCATGAGCTGCAGAAGATTTCTGGAGCTTCAAACCAACAGTTACAGTACCACCTTAACGGACAACTTTATTTGGAAAAACAAAAGATCACTATCCAATTTTAAGACTAACATTATACACAATGCATCCACTTATATGATTAAGCAACCCAGCCAGTTTGGGAATTTGAAACATCCTCAATCAACTATTTGCATCAAAACAACAAATAGACCCAAATTCACATATAAAAAATCAAACTTTTCAATTCAAACTCCAAATGAAAATAGAAAAAGGTGGAAACTTGTTTACCTGCTGGTGAACCATTGATCTGAACGTCAAAGTAAACTTTGTCCGTTACTCCCTCTAAATCATCTCCCACCTCAAAAATTTCAAACCCAAATTAGATTAACCTGATCACACCTCTATAAACCAAAAAATGCAATGAGTCCTGATTGAGCTTAGCATCAATAATCTTCTCATTGACACTAGGATCCGTAACATCAGCCAATTTAATCTAAGAAGCCAAAATTGAACATTGAAGCCACAACGTAAGTCATGCAGCATACCCAGATCGAGAAACTAGAAAACATAACCCTAAACCCTAATTAAACCCTAAACCTGAATGAGAGCAAGTGTGACGAAGAGGACAAGAATCCATAAGAGAGTAAGAGAGGCCAGTCTAGTCGCCGTAATCGCCATTACTCCGTAACTGATTGTTTCCTCGGAATCAAATTATGTTCGTGATTCTTAGTATTCCCCAGATCTCAACGATTATGCTCGACCAAAAGAGCTCGGAAGTGATTCTTTGATGAAAGTGTGTGAAAAACTGGGAAAAAAAAAATAAATTAACTTTATAAAACAGAGAGTAAATTAATGATACATAAAATAAATGAAAACATTCGACCCATCACTCGGGCTAAATAAAAGTCGCCACTTAATATTTTTTTTTAAAAAGATTCAACCGTTTTCTCCGTGTTGAACTCGCGTTTTGTCGTTCACCCAAACGAAGCTTTAAACGCTGATTTTGCTTCTATCAGAGATTTTTGGGAGCAACGGAGAAATTTGTTTTTAGGGCTTTTTTTGCTTTACCATCGTCGTCTCAGATCCTGCTAAAGGAAAAATCCTTTGTTATAGATTCTTCACTCTTGTCTTTAGATCTCTGAAGTTTTCCCCTTTTGGTGTCTTCGTCGTTCTCGTTTCAACCTTTTCCGATTTTCAATCAATCGTTGAGTCACCGGCGTTTGTCCCGACTTGGGTTCGGGGGATTCACGACCTCTTTTGGGTGCAATTTTTCGATCAGACAGATAATTTGAGATTAGGTGGTAAAAATATTTAAAATTTGTTGGGTGTTTTGGTTTGGTTCGATGATGTTGATACAAACTGTTGGGGTAAAGTAGTATGGAAGTGAAAGCGTAGCAACAAAGAAGAAGATAATGGATTGGAAGAGATTGTGCTCGGAAATCACGACAGAGATCGGTCTCCTTGCTGAGAACTTGAAATACTTTCTTGCTGGTCTTCAACCTGTAATTGTATACTTGAGCTGCGTATATAATTTGAATTCGACACCTTTTTTGCTCTTAGAGTAGAAGAAGGTTATGATCATGGTTTGTTATACCTATAGTAACTTTAGCCCTTGGGAGAAATTAATGCTCAAGACTTGAAATTACCCTCTTTTTCTTTCTACTTATTTTTATGGATTTATGTCTCCTTTGGTTTCTTTGGTTCCAATTTAGTCTTGATTAGGTGTTAGTTTTGACACTTATTTGAATGCATCTGTTATGTGCAGTATATTCATGGTTTAGCTGCTAAGGGAGTTCATTATATTCATCGACCAGGACCAACGCTTCAAGATTCTGGATTTTTTGTTCTTCCGGTTTGTCTCGTATATTTCAGCTGGTTTGGTTGATCCCTTATTCTTCAGAATATATGTTATATTTAAGCTCTTGTTGGCTTTTACTTTTTTGGTCAAGAGAAATGCTACATAAGTGAAACTGTGTTCACTTGTGTATTTGTTTCGTTTTTCCTGGTGAGTTTCCTCAGGATTCTAGGATTCATCTCTGGTTCTGTTCGGACCAACATCCGTTTTATGAATGGTTTGTTTTGCCTTAAAATTGCAGTGGACTTTCCATCCTTTCATTGTCAAAAGCAAGAAGATATACACTGTGTTGATATGATGCAGGGTTCTTGCCTTCTTAGTTGTAAGTATCCTTTGCCCTTTCCTACGTAAATGCAATTTAAAGCTTGCTCGTCTTGAAGTTTGTTGCCAATTCTTTCCATAAACAGGCTTGTCAGTTTCTCCGTGTAATAACATTCTATTCGACTCAGCTTCCTGGTCCTAACTATCACTGTCGAGAGGTAAAAACTAAATAAAGATCTATACAAAGGGGTTATCATCAATATTTATGTGTTTATTCTGATGAGTCTCTTGTGTTAACTTACAGGGTTCTGAGCTTGCCAGGTTGCCACGGCCACATAACGTTCTTGAGGTGCTCTTGCTCAACTGTGAGTTTTGAGCATTTTTCCTTCTCTGAACACATTTATTATTTATGTTTCTTTCTCGTTCTTATGTGATAATACGCGGATCTTGTTAGTTCCTCGTGGGGTGATATATGGATGTTGCGACCTGATTTTCTCATCGCACATGATATTCACACTAATCTTTGTCCGCACTTACCAAAAATATGGTTCTAAAAGGTAAAAAGTCAAAGAACAATAATCGGAAAAATCTCTCTGTAATAGCGCTTGTAAATGTCTCTCTCTCAGGTTCATAAAGCTGTTAGGTTGGGTCATAGCCATCTTGCAAAGCCTCTTAGATTATTGTGTCTCTGTGGACTGTGGTCATAATCCTTCGAAGGGATGTTGACTTTCTACTATCTAATATTCTTCCATTTTATATTAAGTATAATTTGGGAAAAATATTACCAGTATAATTCTGTTGATTTATAAGGAGAAAGGCGATGAGACATTGAGGATCGAACGGCACATGTAACGTCACGTGGCTCTTTGCCTTTGATACAATGCATTAATTATCTCTCGAGTCTCGACCAAACCAACTTGCCTAATTAATATTCCTCGTACGACTCTCTAGTCGCCATCTTCTGTTTGCGATTAAAACAAATTACAAAATTATTTTGTTCTTATTGAAATTTAATCCAAATTATTTGTAAAGTAAAGATCTTCTCTCTCCGACAATCATCTCTAATTAATAGTTCCGGAGCATTTATGCGGTTGGTCTAACAGAGCTTGGTCGTTTTCATGAGTGATGTTATCATGAAACAATTTAATTGAAAAGTGTCGTAATTTGCTATCTATAAATTTGGAGTATGATTAGGTTCAGGGTATCACAAGAAAAAAAAAAAAAAAGAGTGTTTTTTATTTCTTTGTGACAAAGACAAAAATAAACATATTTTTATGGGCTAAACTACTTATTTTATCAAGGTTTAATTAATTAATTAAGAATCACATATTGAAAGGGAGATTAAACGAATGATGAGAAAAAAAAGAAAAAAGAAAAAAAAAACTTGTATCTCCTTCTCTGAGGTCATTGGGTTCATTGCATTTGACCTAATATACAAATTTTATGGTACAAATTCAATCATATATATAGCTAGATTTAACAAAAAACAATGTTTACGTACATTTTCTTTGTCAGCAAGAGTTTAAAAAGATGATACATAACAACTAATTAAAGTGAAATCCAGACTCTGACCTACTCTGTCCATAATGATAATAATAAAGAAAAATAGAAAAACTCCGGGTTTGATAAATAAATTAAAGAGAAACTCCGGTTTTGATTATTAATTATAGAGAAATTGCCGGTTTTTACTTTTAGTTATCTTTTCCGGTTTAGGTTGAAACACCATAACCTTAACCAGAACCTTTGAATCCTACCGTTTGGCGTTCGCCGGTCGAATTTTTCAAACAAAGTTTTAAGTCTCGTCCCTCGGGAGCAAACTCGGACCAATTGGAAATCTTGATTCGTATAAAAATGGCGAATGGTACCGTTTCTAAACTGGTTAAATTCTTTTTATCATTTTTTACGATTCTTTGCAGGATTCTGATCTAATGGCGGCATCGATGTGTTTCTTCATCGTCTTGAAAATCTCTATTTCTCGTTTTCTTAGAGCGAGTCAAATGGCTCTAATCGGTGTTAAAGGCCGTGTTAGTTTCATGGGCAATGTGAACGCTGTTTTCTGGTTTTGTCAGCGGCGAGCGGAGACTTCCGTGGAAGCCGGAGAGTCCGTTGCTGTTCGGCATATCCATCATGGTATCGATTATTTCCCAAACACTCTTGACTTGTGAAATTTAGCATTTGCATTCATGTGTTTGTGTGATGATTGTGATTTCGGATATAAAGATATTGCCTTTTGCTAGTAAATCTTTTAGAATCAGTTACAGTTTTTAAGCAGTATTATCTTTGTGAGAGTGTAATTGTAGGATCGAGTTAAGATTCGTTCTCTCTCTTTGTACCTTAGGTGAATGGATGCGTGGCAAAATGGGAAAAGCTGATGCGGCAGATTCCAGGAGTGAATATTGTTCCTACATCATTTGGTTAGGAAGAGGCTGAGATGCGTGTGCATGGTCCTACTGAAATAGAAAAGGTTTTGTCTTCGGTGTTTGAGAAGTATCCCGAACTAATTGTTGTGGACTACACAATCCCCTCTGCAGTAAATGGTACACTCCTATATCTTAGAAAGTTCTTTTTATAACATTATTATGATTAAATTGTGCATAGAGTCTGTTGGAAGAATTTTTTTTTCACTCGTAAGTGAACCTTACCTGATTTATGTGAATGTTACAACACCAGCTGCTTTGGAATCTGTTTGTCTGTAGTTAATTGATTTCAAAGGTTGGTTTTTTTTGTTTTACAAAATGTAGATAACGCAGAGCTGTATGGCAAAGTAGGAGTTCCCTTCGTTATGGGTACAACTAGAGGAGACATGACAAGATTGTATAAAACTGTCGAGGAATCAAAGATATATGATACCGAAAACAATGGATAAAAATTAGATTAAATACACTCAAAATACACTCAAAATGCGATTTAAATACACTCAAAATGCGATCTAAAAACAAATATCTAAAGTAGGTAGGATGGAGGATCGATCGATCCAATATAGAAAATACGTTTTCTGTCGAGTCACAGAGCAAGGATCGGTCGATCCTATTGTTCAGGATCGATCGATCCTATATGTTTAGAATTTCCACGGGCCTGTTTTGTCGCGTCGAGATCGATCGATCTTGCAGAGGATCGATCAATCCTAAATCTTGAAATTTCCACGGGCCTGATTTGTCATGTGAAGATCGATCGAGCCTTTTGTAAATCGATCGATCTGAGGACTCGTGGAGACTTGGGTCGATTTAGTTATTTAAGGATCGACCGATCCTCCTAAGGATCGACCGATCCTCGTAAGGATCGATCGATCTTAACCCCCTCCAAACACCCCGGGAGTTTTCATCATGGCAGGATCGATCGGTTGAGTGTGGATCGATCGATCCTGTCCTCTAAACTCTGTTTAGTGGACTTTATCGATCTTTTGCTCCCGGTTTGATACTCTTCATGCCTTTGGACGTGTTTCAACCTGTAAAGATACATAAAACACACAGAAAACATACAAAAACCTACTAAAATGATGGTTAAAATCCATCAAAACCCTAATATATCAGCAGTGTGTCACTAAAGCTATAGTTTATGCATGTAAACTGTTATTGACCCATATTATCTTTGCTTTGTTGGTTGGTCCACTAGGTTGTTGCGTTTCTTGCAGCCATGGAGATCATGTCTGAGCAGTTTCCTGGTGCATTTGCTGGTTATATTCCTTAGAGGTACTTCTTCTACTTTGAGGAATTCATTTGAATGAAATATATTGGTTGCATCATAAGCAATTGGCTACTGTAAAAATAGGTGATGGAGTCACATCAAGCTAGCAAATTGGATGCATCTGAGTGCTGCAAAAGCTGTTATTTCTTGCTTTCAGAATGGGTGTGTCTTCGACATGGACCAGTGTTTTTTTTTATTACTTAGTCCTCTAAATTAATCATTTCTCAGTATAATGTGTACTCATCATCAAGATTCTTCATTTTGCATTTGCACTTTTGAAACAGTACAATTGATTCGAGATCTAAGCGATTGAGGTGGTGGGTGTTCGGAGGAGCATGTCTCGGTCATGCTTTCCATCTTTATCACTTGACATCACCAGATAAAACGTAGTTCAAGATTTAAGACAAAATGTAGTTCATCTACCAAAAATGGTTTTTTTTTTAGCATTTCGTGGTTATCTTACAAACACGTAAATCTCTAGTATTTCTACTATTCCATGATTCCAGTACTAAATTAAAGACTTGCATTAACTTGCACCGACGTAGAAAAGTAGTCTTTTAACGCAAATAAACTTCACTGAAATCGAATGTGCAGTCATCAGAAACCGCTCCTCTGAGTAAACCACTGCAACCACGAGGTGCCGCCAAGTACACTTTAACTCCACAGTCTTCTAATATTGTCACCGGTCTCACAAAGTCACAGTCGCCAGTGATAAGCAGAAAATTGCGAGGATCGTAATCTTGAACGTCGTTAAACATGGCATTCTGAAGCATGTCACAATATCTTACCTTTCATAAGATCTGTAAAACATGAAAAATGAGTCAAATGATTGTTTTAAAAAAAAGTTATTTACAAGAAAAAACGAGAATATAAACCGAAAACCGAACCAACGAACCGAAATATGGATTTGGTTGGTTCATTCTAAAAACCGAACGGTTCCAAATTTGATAACCGTTTGGTTTTCGGTTATAACCGAACCGAATCAAAAATCGAAAAAACCCAAAAATCAGTGTATTTTGGATATTTTCAAGTATTTTTGGATATTTTTTTGGTATTTTTGTTATTTTGGGTATTTTCTATTCCAAAATCCGAACCGAAACCGAACCGAACCGAATTTTCATTCGGTTCCAAATGGTTACTATTTTTAAAAACCGAAAACTGAAAAAACCAAACCGAACCGAAATGAATAACCAAAGTCTGAGGCTCATACCTGGAAGACGAAGACTTGGGTTAGCAAACTGGATTTGTTGTTCACAAATGCCACCACAAGTAGCATTTCTAGGATAGACATCTGTGACTTTTACACCATGCCATTGTCTCCGTTGTCCATCAAAAAATGTCCACATGTTGCCTATGGCAACAACTTTCTTGACAGTATAGTTTTGATTGAATCTTGCCCTTAGTACGTTTTGAATTCTGGATCTCATATTGTTAACATCAAATGAAACTGGAAGTTCATTTTGATGTTATCCGTATCGATGTAAACGAAGAAGCAATTTTCTCCCTGATAAGGGGTGAGAACCTTCTCATGTAATTTGTGTTCTTCAGACAGTTTTAGATGACCAAATGCTCTTGGATCTCTAGATGACGATGCAGCAAGTCTTTCCCTACTCCCTACAATGTTATAAAAAACAAAAAATTTAGTATGAAATCTAACTGAGATAGAAAGAGAGAGATACGAAGAAAATCTTACTTGTTTTTCTCCCTGATTTTTTTGATGTTTTGCTACTTTCTCCTTTCGCTGCATCCTCCTTGCCTAAAGGCACAACATAAGGCTGAACTTTGAATGTTTCAGTAATAGTATGGCTGAGCTCGTATTTCACAACCTTCGTCCCAAATATATTGAACCTTCCTGCGCTGTTGGAAGCAACCTCGGCATCAGCACCCTTCTTAAAAACTACTCTCGCCCGGTGTTTCTCCCTGTCAACTTCAGTCAGCGACTCCTTAATAGGTCCAAAATGCCGGAACATTTCACTCAGACTCTTCTCAGGAGGTATTATGTCCGTTTCAGAAAAGTTCATTATAAGCTCCGCTGGTGCATTCTCACCAAAGCCTGCCGGTTTCTTAGAGGCTGAATGAGGAATACTGATCTGAGACTGCCGTCTTCTGTATGGTCGGCGAGTCCTTTGAACCTGAGCAGGTTTCAACTCAACCGGCACAACTTGATAGTTTCCTTTTTCAGTAGGTGGCGTTTGCTCTTCACCACCATTATGGATCACCCTGTCAGTCCAGCATGTGTCCCCCATTTCCTCAAACTCAAATGCTTCGGTTCCTCCTGCATTAGAATTGGATAGTCTAGCTCTTTTACTGCTTACCTTTTCAGGGGTAAGTTGCTGAGAAGCCGATGAGTTTCGGAAATCTAAGAAAAAGCCAACAGCAATATCAGATACAACATTCTCTTTCACAGGGTCTGTTGCTGCAGAGTGAAGCTGAGATACAAAACTCTCAACAGAAAGAGTTTCATCACCAAAGTTACTACCCTTCAACACTGAAGGAGATCCTGCCATCTGACTAGCTGCTGTGGCTATGCATGCTCCGATCTTAAAGGACGGCCTTTGGGCAAAAGACACCTTCGCAAATGAATCCTCACTCAGGACATCAGCCTTTCGTTTCACACCATTGTTTTTAATATCAGAACCCGTTTCATCATCAGCATAATCAGAATTGTTGGGATTTTCTTCCATTTCGATATCTTCCTTTTGGTCTGGATCGATACTTGGAGCGTCATGAGTAATGCCATCCTCCTCTCTCATTGTGTCTTGTTGATCTGCTGTTTTCTTATCTAAGCATTCATAATCTTTATCTTCTTGGTTTTTTTCAGATTTCAAAATTTCATCAGAAGCCTCTTTTGAACTATCTGTAGCAGCAGCAGCTGGAGAGTCTGCTCCAAAAGCAACACGTGCTTCATTGGATTCATTTTCAATACCCATCCTGGCAACTTCCTCTGCCATATCAGCAGCTTTCTTATTCTCTTCCAAAGATACGGAGAAAACTGGGCGAGCTAGATCTTTCGTTGGGGGTGTGTTGGACCTGAGAAGGAGAATAAAAATGGTACACAACCATTAAGGCATAATTAGCTAAATAGCACAACAAAATAAAAGAACCAACTTGAATCAAAAGCAAAGCATTATGGTGAAATACAAATTCAAAAGAATAGGGACTAAATTGTTCAGAACTGATACATACTGAACTATTATCAAATTGATGATAAATCATAACACCAAAAATAACGACGAGATCAAGAAATTCGGGGAAACACCAACACAAAAATCAAGCACAATGCAGAAAAAAACATAGCACAGAACAGGTCATCATAGGAATCGAGAAAAGTAAGACAAAAATTTACAGATTTGACGCGAATCCTAACCAAAGAGTAAAATTCAAAATCCGTACGAGGTGAGTATCGGAATCGAAATCACGAACGGAGATCAGCAAGATGAAGCTCAAAGTTCGCGACTTGCGAGTGAAGATTTGGCTTGGGGTCGAGGGTTTTACGAGGGCTTTTGCTCGTTTGAGACAGATATCTATGTGCTTTCTCGCTTTTGTCCTCTTACTTTTCATATTTTACATTTTTGCCTTCCGTAATAGCCTCATCAAAAGCCCATACTATGTTATGATTTAGGCCCATTATTTTGTCATATATAAAATCACATATCAGTCAGTGCCTTTAAAATTGAAAAGTCAACTCAAGGAAAAGATATATATATATACACTGAAGATAATAATATTCGTCTCCTCCAAATCAAAGTAAAATACAGAGAAAGATAGACTTTGTGTTAAAAAAAAAAGAGAGAGAGACAGACATAATATTATAATTAGTGTTCATTCCGAGAGCACAATTTCAGTTCAACTGCTTACCTGCCATGGCAGAATGATTAGGCCCATAGCCAGCCTCATTTTCCAGTGACCAAGAAATTATGCACGTATGGTTTTTGTCTCTCTCAACCATCCCAACTACTCGATCTAGCATAGCAGCTGCCCAGAGAGATCAAAACCATGTGTCTCTATATTGGCTTCATCGATCTGTTGAATTATAATCATATCTCATATAATATAAAGTATTATATCTTATGTTTAAATGTCTAGTCTAAGTTAATCGTTAATATGTATATGTGTCGGTTATGGGTACTTAGCATAGACACTTTTCTTGTTGTATGGGTGTAACTGTTCACATAAAAACACGTTCGTATAGGTTATATCTATACGATCGTATCATTTCATCTGTGTGTGTGTTGTATGCTGTGACGAGTTTGTTATAAAAAGTCAAGTACTCTGTTTTTAATAAAATCAGTTTCGTTGAAACAGAGTTACGTTACGTGTTCTCTTTTCTTCTTTTTCTATTTCTTGTGCACTAAGAAACACACGAAGAAGAAGAGTGAAAATTCCAACACGATCATGTACATGCCGAACAAATCACATAATTCATACCAGCGGGGATGTTGAGGATAATGACTGTTTCGCACCGCATTGATATTATGTTCTTTCATCATGATTAAACCCTTGGAACAGTACAAGGGATAAATCAAAATCTCAATAGAGTACACGAGTGAAATAGTGGTATCCTAAGTATATCATGGAAGGGAGAAAGCAAAGCTGAACAAGAGGAAAAAACCAAGTTACCTTGACCATACAGGACTCTATATTCGTCTTCCCAACACGTGGATGGTGCTCATACCTGTTTACACTTTTTATCACGACTTGGTGCCCATTAACCAGAAGCTGTTTGAAGGCCTTTAATACTTGTCGAATGCCAACAGTGCTTGATTCAGAATCAAGGACTTTCCCAGATGTATCTTTTAGGGTTAAAACGAGGATGTAAACATTTGGCTGCGCACAAATATAAATTATATAGGAAAAATGTGAGCTAGTAACATAAATTATAACGAACATACATCCGAACACAATACTTCACAGACACATATGATCATTTCAAATTTCCCATTACATCTTTGGAAATATCATTTCAGTGTTCCATGCTACCAAGATAAAAGTACTCTTATTATGATTTGGGCAAAGACCCCAGCATTGGAATTAAATAAGAATTATAACAAGTACCCCGCCCAAATTCAATGAACTCGACGCATTGAATACATAATAAAAGGATCACATTAGCAAGATTTCAGTCAATATTTTTCTTCAACAGCCGCAGCAGATAGACAATACTAACCTTATACATTTTATTAAGGTTTCTCATTATACTGTCCGAGACTAATACATAACTCTGGGAAGCAAAGCCAACATTGTCGTAGCTAAAGCAAGTACCAATAACGATAGATAACGAGCTGCTTACTTGTTCAGCTGCTTACTTGTTCAGCTGACCAGAGATTTGGAGAATCCAGTTTTCCCTCAAGCAAATAACCATGAAATCCAAGAATTGGGCCTGGAGAAGGATTAAGCGTCAAATCAGCCACACCTTGGGTGAAAGTTCAAAACTAAATCCTTCAGAGTTGTACCAATCTTTAGTACTAGATACGGCAGCCTCTATGACGAAGTTAGAAGGAACCATATCCTTTGAGGACTCCTGCATATTGTCTATCTTCACTTCAACCTGTATAATTATAAACAATGAAACTTAAACATAAAAAGTGCACACATCATGTAATTAATATCGAAAGAAAAGCAGGTAAATACACATCCAGGCAAGACATAAGTGAAAACCGGAAAATTATTTGGAGGCACATGAATAAGTGGATTCTATCAATTGAAACAACTTCTACAGGATTATACTACCTGGATGTCAAGTCATCTGCTAATTTTGACTTGAAAAAGTAGTCAGCAATGAAGACCTGCATACAAAAGTTAATTAATTATGCATCAGTGGCCGTATATAGTGGACAAAATGAATGAATTTGACAAACAGTCTGGTTAACAAAGCTAGAGGAAAAACATTGGGCTTTGCTAACAATAGCACATCTCGATGAATACCAGACAACCACCAATGATCTTGGTCTTCAAGGTATGAACCATCACTCCATCTAAAGACTTGAACAGCAAGAACATTTTGCTTTCCCGAGTCCCATGAATAGCAATATTCAGATATTTCAGATTCAGCCGGTAATCTGCTGTCTTGACTGGTTTAAGAGAAAAGGGAAAATAGTTTGGTAAGGTATTACTTCTGAACTTTACTGCCAAACAGAAAAATAGGTGCTAGAACATAAATGAAGTTGAAATGAGACTAGTCTGCGTATCTCATGATTTGACTAGAACCCTATCACTACGGTTAATATTCTAAGTTAGATGCTTTGTGATTAGGTAACCAAAGTAAAGTATTTACATAGCACAAAACACTAGTTTTTCAGTAGATGCATCCTTATTTCTTATGTTTTAGGTTAAATTAGGCTACCTTTAAAGAAAATAAAAATGGACTGGAAGTTGACATATTCAATTTTCTGCATATCTTTTCTATCAATTCTTATATATAGTACATTGCTACATTTCCTTGACTAGGCAGTTTAGACTCAAGCTGAACTCAGAAGACAGACTGTGCCTCTATATACTTGTACATTTCTAAAGAAGAGGACACAACAAGATCGATAAAATAGAGGTTAGTCCTCTTAGGGCATATGTCATACCTGTACCCAACAGGGTTGCCATTTATCCAAGCAAAGAATGCGGAGTCTACAGCTTCAAAGTGAAGAAGTATTCTTCTGTCTGCCAAAAAGAAGACACAGCTTCTATTCAGAAAAGCATGTGACAATGAAAAAGGAAAGATCATACAAAAGAATCATCCAGGGAGAGTTGTTCGCATTTTCACTTATACCTAACATGTGAAGATGCACTATATATATTAATGGTCATTTGCATTGCATGCTGAATTTGGCAGCTTTGCTGCAAGTTCGAAAACTAACTTTTTCAAATTGAACTGTACTACTAGCTTTTCAAATATAGTTCACTAGTCTCTCTAGCAGCAAGAAGGTAAGACAAGGTTCAAAATGCAAGAGGCATGCTTACTAAACAAACTATAGTCCAATGCAGTTAACCTTAAGCAGGAAACAGTACTGTGAACCATTTAACAATAAAGGAAATAGTAATGTTGCTGTTATTCAACAGAAAGTGTTTCTGACATTAGATCTTGACTCTGGTCATGTGAAAATGTCAAAGAATAAATACTTGGTAAAAGAATCTTATCAAAGATTGAGAGATATAAAGTTGGCTACTTGCATATATGAAAACAAATTGATTTAATCCCAATGTCAGGCCGTTATCTGGATAACGAAATTTACACATGTAAAACGAGAGCATGAAAAGATATGGAACATGATGAATCTGGAAGTAGGTTCTGTAGCAACCAGTAGGATTATCCTCAGGAACATGAGGAGGATCATTCGCAAAAGGGTACACCACATTTGTATAGATAGGTCGATCAAATCCATGACACTGCCAATTGGAAGGAACCGTAGAACCAAGGAAGCAATTCAAAATTTGCTAGACATCATAAGATTATAAACAGAACCAACTCTCAGGTGAGTGATGCTTAAAGGTTGAAATAAAATAGTAACCAGAAGACTATTAGTGGAATCTACTCTCAGGTTACAGAATCATAACACCCTTGACGATCTTAAGATCAAGTTTTAGATATGACTAATGAACCCCACTATAACAMCTTCATTTTTAGTACAAGAAAAGATGACAAGATACTATTATAAGTGATGGATCACAGGAATATTAATAGCTTTTAAGAAAATCTAAATAAACTGAGATATGAAAACTGTAGAGAAAGGATCAGAAACTGACCGGGTAAAGCGTTCCAGTCTGAATCATAAAATGCAGCATCATAAAATTTCTCTGGAACATTTGCAGGTTTAGGAGCCAAGAAAAATTTCCAGTAACCAGATAAAGACTTGGCAAATGGCAACCCGCCAACCCAAAAAGCAGCGCTATCAAGAGCAGCTTGAACAGCATCATCGTTCCAAACAGCAGTTTTTGATACGGTGAGATCCACGTTATTGCGCTGATACCAGTGCCTCAAAGAACCTATACAATCATATAAATTAAATAACAAGTTAAAACCACACTCAAAACGGAAATGTGTGAGAGACTAATTGCTGCGATACAGAATCTAAAGAACCGAACTTTAGCTACCATGAGCAATGATAATATAGATAGAGCACGGAATTGGTAACACCATAAGAATTGCAATTGAAAAGGATCGCTCTTTACAACCAATTGTCCCAATTTGGTAAACGAAACGTCAAAATCTCTCCATTTCGTAATTGAGTATTCAGAAGAAAGCATGAGTTTTTAAGGTTGAGTAATTAAATTACCTTCAACGGATTCATGCAACGCAAGGTGACACAGAGGTTTACCAAGATTTTCACACCCTTAAACTCTTTACAAAGCTTTCTTACTATCCATTCTCCAACAAGACCTCCAACTAGTGGTGCTGCCTCCAAGAGTGAACACCATTCTACTTGACCTTCTTTTGTCTAGAAGGAGGAAGAAGAAAAAGTTATAAGGGTTTTTACACAAACCGAATGATTCGAAGGTTGGTTTAGAGGTGTCGAACCAAAACGAAGTTATTAAATTACCCTTAGATACTCGGCTGTGTATGTGTTATTATTAAGGGCAGAATCGAGATTTAGCAAACCACTAGAGATCCGACGGCCGAAAAGAGTGGTTTCTTGGAGAACATTATGCGGCAAAGATCTTAATCCTTTTAACAAATCCGCAGCGAGAGATCTAACCCTAATTTTTTTTTGCTTTCCCAGAATTTTCTATCTAATTGTCTCGATCTCCGGTCGAAACCATGTCCCCTTTATATGCCTGTAAGATCTATCTCTTGTTCGAAGTTGTTTGTCTTCATCTGGATTATATTTTCATATCGATCTGATTGTCCCCTTTTTCTATTTTGTTTTTGCCGTTTCGTAATTGTGAAACCTTGCAGCTGCTACAACTTTCGTCCTCTGGGACTTGGAGGATTTCCCAGTCCCTCCTGATCGCTGTGTGGCTTCGTTTCCTCGGAATATCGAAGCAGCTCTTGAGATTGAGGGTTATCGTGGTGAGGTGTTTATCTTTGTTTATGATGCTGGGAAAATCTCATATGAAGATATGTGTCACTTTCGGAAGGTCGGAATCTCTTTCGAACCGAAAGGTGAATTCGTTTTATTTAAAACACCACTCTTCGTTTTACTTGGATGTCTGTAATCTAACATCTCCGTATGCATTTCCAGAGGAAAATAAATGTACAAGACTTAATAAGATGTTAATGGACATGGTTTACTGGGCATCCATGAATCCTCCGGTCCTTCTTACAGAAGAAGTAAATTTGATGGTAATTGCAAAAGACATCCCAGAAGGAGACACGGAGTTCTTCAATGTTCTTGAAGCTTTGAGCGGAAGAAACTTCAATGTTTTCTTAGTGGTGCCTGATGACTGCCCACCAGAAGAATTGCCACTTACTCCTACTACTGCAAGCTTAGTATGGCGTTGGACAAACCTTTTTGATGGAAAAATCCCAATCGAAAGTGATTCTGATGACGAGGGAAGCTCACAAGTTGTGAAACGTGCTAAGATCACCTCAACTGATTCTGAGAATTAGCTTCTGTTAGTTTAAAAATGATTCTGATGAGGTGATTCTGTTGTGAAACCGTAACTACTGATGCTGATTCTGACAACTTGGTTTAAAATGATACTATGTGTTCTGTCAAAAGGCTTTGGTTTTGTTTGTGTATGATACCATTGGCTCTTTGTTCTCTTAAACTCTGGTTTGTGTTCAAATATTTTGCAGTTTTTTTTATCCCTTTCCAATCAACGCCATAGGTTTTATTTAAGCTCTTCTTGTCCATGTCATAAGAGGATCACCTTAGTATGCAGTAGGTGCAATCAGGTGAAAGCCCGCTCATTTGACAGAGCAGTGTGAGTGTGCTGGATCCTTTAGTTGCAAGTAGAGTGCATAAGAGTTGCCACTAGAGTATGGAGATTTTCGTGGATATCGAGCGAAGTGCCCCGAGTTCAAAACTATTAGAAGAATACATCTCCCATTTAGCTGTTGGCAAAACAATCCGGGAACACATCATATACCCAAATTTTTGTTCTTATTGATGGAAAGATTTGGTATAACTTCATTTTAGTGTAGCAGTCAAGAAAAGAAAAAAAATATACCTCAAGGCCCGGCTCAAAAATTTTAGTTGGCCGTGTGCATATGTTTTTAGCAGACCCATTTCTATAATTATATATGTTACAACATTTAGAAAGGGCCTATTTCTCGTATGGACCCTATAATATGAAGTATTTAAAAAGGAACTCTTAACTGATCCTGTGCTTTTGCTCCTCCAGCACTGCCCTGCAACCGGAGATCGTGAGTTCATCAATCGTCTGCTTGGAATAAGATTTTCTTGTAATCACCCTAAAACATGTACATCAATTTCAAGGAACAAGCAATCGAGTACGAGCAGAGCTTAAAACCTATATATGGCATTGATGGGAAAGGGATTAAACAGCAAAACATTCGAAGACAAAACAGAGTTTAAGAAGAACAAAGAGTCAATGTCATCATACACAAAACCAAAGTCTTTTTGACAGAAAACATTGTATCATTTTTAAAGTGAGATTGATAAAACATTACTGTCCAGCCCCGCATCAGCTAGTCTCCACAAATACGACAAGGAGTATGATCAACAACTTTTGGTTCAATTTCATCGCTTCTTCTGAAAGTCTTTCGTTTTACTCGAGCTAATAAGCTACGTAATTGGATTGGGTCGAGAGGCTTTCCTCCATCTAATAGGCTTTTCCAAAACCATATTGTGTATACATTTGGAAGTGGGGCTTCTTCTGGTGCGCAGTCATGAGCCACAACTAAGAGAACATTGCAATTATGCGATTGCAACAGACCAAGATATCCGGCGAACTCTGTGTCTTCCGGGATGTTTTTGGTGATAACCATCAAATTTACAGGTGCAGGTACAGGAAAACCGGGCTGAATAATGTCGATTGACCAAAGAGCAATGTCCAATAACATCTTAATAAGTCTCGCATATTTACCCCCTGGAAATGCATATCATATGAACGGATCGAGATGTAAAATACATAAGTAATAAAAGAGTGTTAAAGAGGGTTTAAGTAAAGGAAATCACTTTTGGGCACGAAGGCGATTACACCATCATCATCCAGATTGTCAGGTTTCTTCTCACCATAAGCACTTATTGACACCTCACCATGATAACCCTCCTTCTCAAGAGCTGATTTGATTATCTCATAAATCGATCGACCATCAGGGTTTGGGAAATCCTCCACGTCCCAGAAGACGCTTGTTTTAGCCTCTGCAACACGGTAGAAAAAAAAAAACTTATTTAGCATGACAGATCGATCAGCTGAAATCTAATCCAGATGAAGACAAACAATTTCAAGGATCTTACTGCTGAAATCTCTGGGCATGGTTTCGACGGAGATCTACAAAATCAGATAGAGACTCTTGAAGGGGAAAAAAATTAGGGTTAGATATGTCTGTGGTTGCGGCTTTGTTGAAAGAGATCGGAGCAACATGTTGTCTGATGAAGAAGAAATGAGGACGAAATATGGGCTTGTATTGGGCTTCAGAAATCTTGAGAAATCAGGCCCAGACTTGTCCACAGCTCTTCTCTGCTGCATCTGAACTCTGAAGCAGTGCTCTCTTTGCCCTCGGCAACAAACTCAATCTTCGATTACATTTTACAGAAACAGGTTAGCACTCTTGATTGGATTGAAACTATCTCTATTATGTATTAATCATTTAACAGTATTAAGAGATGTCTTTTATTGTTCATTAGTGGAGTTTCATGCTTGAAACTGATTCAACTGATTTAGCAATGGAGAGTGTTGGTTCTTGTAACTTGGTCTTGTATGGGAAGTCCTCTGTAGAAACTGAGATAGCAATGCGTTTGAAGAACAAGAACTCACTTAAAACTCCCAGATAATACCAAAGTTTCACTCTTTTTAAAATCCGAGGCAAAGCATTTGGTCAAAGATGGCGATTCCTTCAATCTTTCACTCTTTATGAACTCGATTATAACTCATCGGTTTGGGCAGTTTCTCATTTGGTCTCCGCGCTTGTCTTCCACTCACGATGTTGTTTCTCCGCAAGTGTTCGTCTAGCATTCATTTGTTTGGGAAATATTCTTCTTTAAGGTTATCCCTGTGTCTTAAAATCTGTTTTTTTTTTAGTTTCTTTCAATAACTTCTCTGAGCTTCCAGTTGGTTCAGTTTATGTCACAGATATCCAGTTTACAGGACGAGGTAAGAATTTTTTGAACAATGTTGGATTAGATAGTAAGGTAAGCAAAGCAAGTAGAATTAGAAATTGAAACCAGAAACTATGTGTAATTGACAAACATGCAGGTAGAACAAAGAATGTATGGGAATCTCCAAAGGGTTGTCTTATGTATTCTTTTTCTCTAGAAATGGAAGATGGTTGTGTCGTGCCTTTGGTACAGTATGTGGTATCTCTTGCTGTAACCTGAGGCAGTGAAAGATGTTTGTGACAAGAAGGTATGTTCTTGAAAATAACCTTTGTTGTGTTCCTAATCCATTGCATCAAAAACTTAGCTAATTTATTTGAAGTTCATCAATTTCAAGGTTTGCCGTACATTGACGTTAAACCTTGAATGGTCTTAAGGTTGGAGGCATTTTGTGTACCTCTACGTATAGATCAAAGAAGTTCCATGTCTGTGTTGGTAATAAGCATTACTCTTTACAAGTTTATGACTATAGAAACTTTACAAGTTTACTATTGATAGTCTCTCGTCAGCTTTTCTTTGGAAGGGTGATTCATCAAACACCCGCTGGAGCTAGAGTGGCATGGGAGGCAGTTACAAAACAGAAAGAGGGGTTTGGGAATAAGAGATCCATTTTCTTGGAACAAAACATGTGCTCCGACACATCTTGTCTCCTCTGTTCTTCCTCTTATGAAAAAAACAGAGGGCACCTATTCTTCAAATGCTCTTACTCGAAAGCTAATATGGTCTGCAGTAATGTATCGGTTAGGCCACTCAAACTTCCCCTTTTCAAAGGCTTAAGTTCAGAATTGGCAAAAGTAAAATAAAGTGTAGCAAAAGTTTTCTAAATTGTACTTTATTATGACTTTAACTAGAAATCGTTTTTGATATAAATTACAAAAAATACGGATAAATCATCCAAATGGTCACCACATCACTATATCTATCTGGTTTCATGTTGTCTGATTTGATCTCTTTGTTATGCAACACAATCCCTCCATTACAATAGATCTCATCGCACAAGTGAACATTTTTCCCAAGTATGGACATGTTCTCGACCAGAGAACATTGTCCGACCGTCGAGTGCCACCCAATGTTACTACTCTGAGAGACACACACGTCTCTTCGCTGTGCCCCACGCATCACTGTGCAGTGCGAAAGTCTAACCCCGGACTCAACGACGCAGCTAGGGCCTGTAGCAACGTCAAGGCCAATCAAGTATCCTTTTCCAATCTCTATGGTTTCATACCACAAGAACATTCCCAACAATGTGTGGGCCATTGGCAACTTTGAAGGAGATTTCTTTCTCGGAGAGTCTAAGTCTTAGACCGGTAATGTAGTCTCGTGGTTGACCAATGTCCATTCAGAATCCGGGAAGCACCATTAAGTAGAGTTTTTTCCGCTTCTGCGATTTGGGGAAGATCTCTTTCTCAATTGAAGTTGGTCTTAGCTTAATCCGGTCAAGAACTGAAGGATTTAGAAGATAAATCCCAGCATTGATCTTGTTACCAACAAATAGGTTCGGCTTTTCGACAAATCTTTCCACTTTCCCTGTGGCTTCTTCCATAACCACAACTCCATATTTCGAAGGCTCATCCACCTTTTAAACCAATAATATCCTAATGAGTAAAAAAAAACACAAACACAAATACTTATGTTTTAAAAATATTTTACCTTTGTCACCATTATAGAGGCCTCTCTTCTCCATGAACATTGTGAAAAGCAATAATTTCTTCAAGCGGGTATTTGCTAATAACATCGCTGATATAAGGAAAAATAATGGCTGGCCAGAGCCATCAACCAGTTTGTATCTGGCTAAAGCCTAAAAGGCTGAGTCTCTTGCGAGCAGGTGATCTTGATCCCGAGATTTGTCTCAACCTCCTTTGAGAAGGTCGACATCACTAGCAGTTGCTGAATGATTTTTCAACATTGAACTATTAAGATCTTCTATCAAAGTATCATATATAGCTTTGCAAAGGGAAATATCAGAGACTCAAGTGTTTTACCTCTGGCTGGTAATTAATTGCCAAAATGACTTCATCAACTCCAATTGCCTTACGTGCTTCTATGTGCAACAACATTTGTCATCACTTAAGATCTTAGCTCGTATAGAATAATACAAAAATAAAACCATGAGACTAGCAAGAAGAACCACAATTACAAGATGAAGGACCATAGTACCTGAACCTGATGTAGGATCATAGATTTATTAGCGAAATCAACAAGTGGCTTTGGGAAACTGAGAGTGAATGGTCTCAAACGAGTTCCAAAACCTCCAACAAGAATAAGAGCCTTCATCTTGTTACACTACTAACTTCTTTTTTCCTGCAGAGAACACAGTGAAGATAAAAAGCAGAGTAAATTACAACATTGTGAGAACATTTTTAAGGGGAATCCAAAAGCTGAAAGTTAAAGAATTAAAAAAAAAAAACATGTCATGGCCAGAAGAATTAAAATATTGTAAATTCCCATAGTCCAAGTCCATATTAGATAAAGTTCAATAAAACAAATAAAAACATGTACTATATATTTGATTTGTATCACCAGCTTCAAAGTTCAAACCCATAACCCTAATCGACATCCCTAGAATCGACGTAAATTACGTACGCTCTAAGCCAAATCAAATCAACACAGACAAATCGCACAAAACCACTCTACAAATAAAATCAGATGCACCAAACGTCGAGAACGGAGTAGATTCGTGCTCGTTACCGTAAAGAGGAGAAAAAGTCTTCATTACCTTTTCGAGATCTCACAAGGCCGAGAGAGGCGATTTTATTAGGGATCTACTGATTCAGCTCTTATTTTTTTAGAAAATTTTGGTAAAACAGACGTTACAAAAATTGATAATTTCATTAAACCAAGATTTCAAAGTAAAATTTATACTATTTGTGAAAATATGATATTATATTTTATTTATTTATCTCTATTATGGTATTATTTAAAAAAATTCCAAACTGGCGAGCATATTTCTAAAATTCTAACAGAAACATGTTGAACTAATAATACCAGTTTTAGATTATTTTTTTTTGTTAATAAAAAAAGGGCTTAAACCATTTTTTACTTTTGTGTGTATCATTCCCGCGTAGGCCATACTAATGGTCTCTGTGGACTGTGGTCATATTCCTTCGAAGGGATGTTGAATTTCTACTATCTAATATTCTTCCATTTTATATTAAGTGTAATTTGGGAAAAATATTACCAGTATAATTCTGTTGATTTATAAGGAGAAAGGCGATGAGACATTGAGGATCGAACGGCACATGTAACGTCACGTGGCTAATACAAAACTTTGACCAGATTTAGTTATCTTCAAATACGAATTAACTAAAATTATACAAATATTGATTAGATTTCAATCACTCTTAAGCTTTTGAATTATTTATACATTAATATGGTATTCGAAAATATGTATTAACAATATTAATCTTTGCTAAAATAGCATATATTTCTATGATACAAAGCCACAACACAGAAGACTAAAACCTTAAAACCAATATTACGAAATCATATCATATACAACGCTAAATTAACACAAACCACTAAAATATATGTTATATTCCCAAAAAAAATTATAAATTGTTGGATTTGTGCGGAACAATGAATCTTTCTTACGCTATTTGCAGATTTTATAGTTTAATTAAAAATATAGGTTTATCATAAATTATATATATATATATATATATAATTATCATTCAAAATTTTGTAGGCAATATCAACATAGAAATTATTATTATCTATGATATAAAAGTTGATTAGTTAGTCCATTAGCAAACTGCAAATGAGCTTTAAAAAATCATATAGTTCACAAAATAAGAACATTTTAGGTGTCTAAATTTACACTAAACGGTTTAGAAATCTGATATTTTAATTTCAGATTAATCAACTGTATCCTTCACTACGATTCTGCAAATGCTAACTACAAGTAAAGTGTGAATCGACGAATGAGATTTTGAAATTAGAATAGAGAGAGAGCGTAGTGTAGACCTAGAAAATGTGCATCTTCACTTAGCGGGAATTTTTAAAATTTCACAAAATTCGAAATCAACGGCGTCCACTGATGACCTCCGTCTTCTGGCTCTCATCGTATCCTCCGACGCCGGCGACGATATCTTCTCCTCCTTCTCTGATTACCTTAAACCTTTCTCTACTCTATCAACTTCCCGGAAAAAACAAGCCCGGGCAACCACCGTTCGAGCCCTAGCTAAGCAATTCCTTCCTTTCCTCAGCAAATCGATTTCGCTATTACCGAAACGCCTCTCCGTCGCGAATTCTGATAAGGCAGCTCGTGATTCAGCGATAGATCTGTTCCGTGTTTATGAACTCTGCTTAGATTGTTTAGAATTGGTCTCCGCGCAGTTAGCTTGCAAGCCTCATACCGTTCAATCTCAGAGATTACGGATGATTTACTGTTTTGATGCTTGGGTTTGTATGAGAATGTGTATGCAGAAGCGTTTAAGGTTCTGGAAAAGCTAAGAGGCTTCGATAGCACATCCCGGAAGTCCCAGTTGTTCCCGGGGGTTCAGGATGGACAGGCTGAGCTGGCTTTGGTCGTCGTAGATGCCGTGGCGGCCATCTTTAGGGCTGTGGCAATGAGCCAGCAATTAGATGATAAGCGGTATAGGAAAGTCTTTTGCTCGAGGAGGTTAGAGCCTGGTTCAGGTCAGTGTAGGATTGATTAACTTTCTTCTTTGATTATTAGATCAATGCTGCTTCCATTTTGCACCAGGAAATTCAATTTTTCTTTCAAGAGATAGCACAGCCTGAAATTTTGGTACTGTGTAGGGTCTTAGATGCTAAGGCGCGTGAAAAGTTGCACAGAGGGATCGTGGCAAATATGGGTAAATGTGCTGTTTCTCTGGGCAAAGAAGCTGAGCGTTTCAATGCTGTCTTTCTGCGACTTAACTGCGAAAGAACACTATAAATCTGCATTGTCAAAAGATCGATCGAATTTATAAGGTGACTTTGATGTCTTTCCTTCTTGCTGCTACTTTTCTTTTACATGCTGTCATCTAATAGATAATAAAATCAATCCCCGTTTCCAGTTTGCTCGCGAGGTGCTCTCTGTTCTGTTCGGATTTAAGGATAGAAAAATGTCAGTGACCATTGACATTTCAATGGCTGTGTTGCGCAGCTTAACTTGCCAATTTGAGGTATGCACAAATTCCTTGCATCTTAATTATCTATCGTCTTGTGTACATTGAGTAACTATTTCCACGACAAAATTTTCCATACATTCTGGTGTCACCTGCTCCTCTATCTGTTTCTAGATTGGAGGATGACTTTAGGTTTTCTGCCAGCTTCTCAGTTGGTGTTCTACCGCAAACTCGCTATGCCTTATAACACTTCTCCTTTTTCAGGATGAAAGTAATGAGAATTTCATGGAATTTTTTGACCTAGTCGCTTATTGCGCTAACAAGTTTCGAGCAGCAGGAGACATGTACTGTGCAAAAGTTTCAAAAAAATTAAATGAGATGGCAGCTATTTTCTTAGAGGTAGTTTAACTCTCCTTGGCATGTGAATTTGCCTCAACTTATTCATGAAGTATCCTGTTGTATGAGTTAATTTATAAATTGACCGCTTGGCAGGCAATACCCCAACTTAATATCGTTCTTAGACTGTATTCGACTGGGCTGTCCATCACGGTTTGCGATTCCAAGCTCCGAGAAAGTAAGGTTAAAGATTCAACAGATGATTGGAAGATTCAAGCTTTGTTTGATGATGATGCTAGATGGCAAAGCTTAGTTTCTTTACTCGGCATGGTTGATAGTTACTCGGGTGAAGTGGGCAATCAGATTGGTTCATCGTTGAGGGCATAAGAGCTACAAAAATAAAAGACATGATAGCTGTACAGACAGGAACGAGAAGACTTGTTGGCCACAATACTTAGATGCCTTAAAATTCTTGTGCCAACCGCTTGCAGACTTGATATATTCAGTGAAAAGAAAATTTGTGTTGGAGACAGAAATGCCCTGCGCTTCTGCTCATCTAACTACTATTCACGATGCCTTTCTCCAATTTTGTGATAGCTGTCTCTTCCTTCAAAGATAAGGTGATCATTATCTGTCCCCTACGCTATATTGTGTAGCTTTTTCAGAGTCGTGTTCTTCATCAGAATATTGTTTTTGCTTATCCCATAGTGAAAGTAACTTAAAATATATTTGGGTGGATTTCAGAAGATAGCTCTTTTAAGTTGTAGGTTTTATGCAACTGTAAATGCATCATTTGCTACCAGTTTTTTCAATATATATATATATATATATTTATATATTTATTTATCATGGTAATCTGCAAATCATTGGCGGGTGAGATGATGTCTAAATTTTCAATGCACTTAGACAGTGGAAACTTTATCAATTCTTTTGTGAAATCTTCTTTTGTGGGTTGAATGCATTTCTCACAGCTCTTGTGCCCACTTCTTAGATGCAAGTCTGGCAAGGGAGATAGAGAAACTGACAATAACAAAGCTTTGTTAAACGTGGCTCTGGGTGCTTTCATTGTCTCAATGAGAACCCAGCTTAAATTGGAGGTTTGGTATTTATGTGCAGTGCATACAAATCATTGTAAAATTTATTGTTCAATTTCCTGAACATGTGATCAATCATAAATCTAACTTGGTAATCGAACATCTTCCTTTTCAGATCAGTGCCTATCTAGTTGAAGATGTAATTGCCAGTCCATGGATCCGATCTCAAGAATTCAAGTATCTATTTGCGCTTTACAATATTGGTATTGTTGTGTACAGAAATAAGGAGCTAAATAAGGTGGAGAACATGATTTTTATTATAGATTTTCTATGCAAACAAGACTAGAAAAAAAAATCTGGTTCTGCTTTACTTGTGTGGACCCATGCATCTAAATGATATATTCTTCTTCTTCTTTTCCTCATAGTACATTTTATAGAGTAAGTGTTCTACTTTGCAGGCGTGTGAGGTGCTCAAGCTGTGCTCCAAGGCATCATGGAGATGTGTTGAACTACATTGTCAGATGTTTGTAAATCAGTCTAGTTCATCTGATAATAACTTTTCAGAAGATGCCATTATGGATTTTGTGGGCGAAGCATGTAATAGGTGTGCATTCTACCTGGATATACTCCAGCAATGTAGCAGATGTAAGATTAGACAGAGTATTGTTCATATTCTAGAAAATTGGTTGTCAGCTGAACATCTGATTAGAAGGTTACCAGGCCCTGAGGCAATTGTAAAGCAGTGGGTTAAGGTAAATTTTTGATGAAGTACCTTTATAAAATTTGAACTACAAGTATCTGAGTGTGTGCTATCAACAGATAGAACGGGAATGTCACGAATCTGGATGCGGCTGATTCTTTTACAACTTTATACTCAATGTTATTATCTTCTCCAAAAAGTCAAAGCGTGGTATCGGAAAAATCCTAGAGCAGGTTGGGATCCTAACAACCTTTCAGTTAATGTTTAAACAAAAGTTTGCGAGGTCCTAACTTGAAGGGGCATGCTACTAGAAATTCGCTTTGATTTTTTATCGGTGAATGTACTTTACCTATTTGTAAAATTGGTGATACTGATTTGTTTTTTCATTTTCTCTTTTCGATAAATGTGTGCAGGAGCTTCTTGCCTATGAAAAAATGTTCCCATTAAGGTCAAATCAATGTCAAGAAAGCGAATCAAAAATAGCAGATATCCTTTTGAAGGATGTTTATGTCACTGAGGATATGCATATAGAGAGAGCAAGAGTCTTAATATGGAAAGCACGAATGACAAGGACATCTGGAACTGAACATCTAACTGAGTGCATTTGTTTTATGTCAGAAGCAATCTCTATATTGGTATATGTCTTAGTATCTTCAGAATTAATAGTTCATTAATTGCTTGTATATTTTGAATGTATGAAAGCAAGGTGAGGTACATCATGGGCCAAATAAAGAGGGTACTCCATCAGAGCTTTTTGTACCCAGGAAGCTGAGCCAAACTCGAAGGTGCATGCAGAGCTTCTAATCATTGACAGTATATCTTTCAGCTGGTGAATTGTGTTTCACTGTTTAATTTATCTTTCTTGAAACATTTTGCCTCGTCTCTTTTGTGCAGAAAGTCTTTCAAGATATTAGCACTTCGCTAAATCTCTGGCTGAGGATTCTTAGCCTAGATGATAGTGGGGACAGTCTACCAACAGAGAACATAATTCCGTTACTGTATAATATGATTGATTTGATGTCAGCGAAGGTATCTTTTTTCCTATTATCTAGCTGCACTATGTTTTTTTGAGTGGCATACTTTATACTGCGTGCTTCATATCTATCTGGCCCTTGATACTTTTTTTACCTCTCCAGGGATGTACAGAGCTCCATCATCATATATAACAGCTGATTTTCAGATTGTTTAAGTGGAAGAATGTCAAATTGGAGGTCTGCCTTGCAATGCTGTGGGAATGTAGAAGGCTTAGTCATGCCTTATGCCCTTCCCCCATAAGTGATGCCTTTATCCGGACCTTATCAGAGAATTGTGGTGACAAATCTACGTGCATTGATTTCTGGATAGAAAAGCAAAGTTAATTGGGTTCCAGCAGAACTTCCATGATTTACATAATAATTTCTTGGGCCTCCAATAACGATGAAGGTCCTTTCAATCAGACATCACAATAGATGATATTAAAGATGCAGCTTCAGAACTCATTTCAAGTGTAAGAAATTTAACTCATGTAGAGTTTTGTCCTCTCAAAACAATATCTATGGTGATTATCCAAATTTTGCTAATGCATGTCATTGCAGGCTTCACTCTGTGGTAATTCATCATTTGTAGCTGCATATCTCTATTGTGATCTCTGTGAAAGGCTCATATCATTTGGAAAACTTTCTGAGGTAACATAGTTATACATATATTACATCTATTTCCACAAAAGTTTTAATTGTGAATTACTGCCAGTTTCATTGTTATAATCTCTTGAGTTGATGGTCAACCGTTTTCTTTAACAGGCTCTTTCATATGCAAAAGAAGCCTATAGGCTATAGGATACGGACTCTTATATTTCAAGAGAAATTTAAGTATACAGCTGAGAAGCAGTTCGAAAATAACAATGACGCTGGGAAAAATATCAGAGATACGGACTTTTGGCATAAAAAATTTCGAAGTCTACAGATCGTTAGCAACTGATATTTGGCCATGTGGAAATTTTCTCTGGGACATCAATCGCTGCTACCTAAGTCCTTGGAGTGTACTCCAATGTTATCTTGAAAGCATCCTTCAGGTTCTGTTTCTGTTCAGACTTTCTAGTCTAGCCGGGTTCCATCAGTTCTCTGTTTTTCAATTTGGTGTCAAATGTGCAGGTTGGAATTCTTAATGAGCTAATAGGGTATGGACTGGAGGCGGAAACCATTCTATCATGGGGAAAAGCCATATCATGCTCGCAAAGTCTATTCCCTTTTGTAGTTGCATTTTCTTCTGCTCGGAAACTACTCCTTTCTCTAACGGTATAGTCTTTTCTTGTAGGTTTCCTTATTCCTTTTGTTAATAAGCTGCTTGATTTGTTTTCTTTCTTCTTTAATTTCACAAGGAAATCTTTACCACAAAAAGCAGTGTCTGGATCTGGCAGAAAAAGAACTCCAAAATGCAAAAGAGATATTAATTGCTAATCAGCGAGATTTTTATTGCGTAAAGTGCAAACTGAAGTTGGAAGTTACATTGGATAAACAACTTGGAGACATATCTCGGAAAAAAAATTGATAAAGAGTTTCCCAGACAGATGGATTCTTGCATGCTGAAAGCTTGTTTAGTACTGCCCTGGGAAAAGTCTGTTGCTCGGCATGGAAAAGCTGCATCAGATCACATGGGGGAAGAAATTGCTGAGGAAATAGTGATTGATAGAAATGGAGGGGAAGTTTTAGGACATAAATCAAGTAAAACAAAACTCAGTATAAAGGAGCCAACAGGAAACAGAGGCTCCAGGAGGGGTCGAAGAGCTAACCAAACTTGTTTGTCAAAGGACCAGGATTTGATATCTGAGCCAACGTCAAGGTTGACTCGATCTATGCGTCACTCACTTAAAGAGCAATGCCAAAACCGTTCTAATGTGCCTGAAGTTGTGTCAAAGAAGCCTAATTTCTGTGATAGATCTGATGGTTCTAGGGGTGAAAGGGTGATGTTGGACACAAAAAATGCAGTCCCTGGCTTTTGCATTTGCTACAAAGAAAAATGTCAGCAGTGCCTCTCCGAAGAAGTTACAGAATCTGGGTCTCTCAACAATTTAGTAAGTTTGAAATGGGAACTCTGCCATGGGAGCTTGCGTCCTCAATACTTTAGCCTTGGTAGCTCTAATTCCTTATGCATTTGCTCACTCAAATGCGCATGCATGCATTTGAAGTTGTCCTTTTGACATTTTCCTGTTGAAACAATCTAATAGCTTAATAGTTTAGATGAGACTGAGATCCAGTAACCATTAAATTCATCCATTGTTGATAAAAAAAAAAAAGTAATGGGTATGAAAAACCTTGAGTGAGTTTCGAGGCCAAATGAGTTTGATCTTATTCTCCATTTCCATGCTTTTGTTTTGTGTTCTGACCATTCTCATGTAATTCATGAAAATTGTGTTGGCTATTCATTTGTTTATTCTCTTAAAACACACAAATGGTATATACACGTCTCACTTACGAAGCTTTGCTAGAAGATGAGTATCTCTGCTTACAGTTTAGTTTTCCAATTCAGGAACTGGAAATACTTTCTTGCTGGTCTTCTCTGTCAGGTTTCCCATCTTTTAATTTCAGTTTTTCTGATAACTTCAACCTGTAATTGTATACTTGAGCTGCGTATATAATTTGAATTCGACACCTTTTTGCTCTTAGAGTAGAAGAAGGTTATGATCATGGTTTGTTATACCTATAGTAACTTTAGCCCTTGGGAGAAATTAATGCTCAAGACTTGAAATTACCCTCTTTTTCTTTCTACTTATTTTTATGGATTTATGTCTCCTTTGGTTTCTTTGGTTTCAATTTAGTCTTGATTAGGTGTTAGTTTTGACACTTATTTGAATGCATCTGTTATGTGCAGTATATTCATGGTTTAGCTGCTAAGGGAGTTCATTATATTCATCGGCCAGGACCAACGCTTCAAGATTCTGGATTTTTTGTTCTTCCGGTTTGTCTCGTATATTTCAGCTGGTTTGGTTGATCCCTTATTCTTCAGAATATATGTTATATTTAAGCTCTTGTTGGCTTTTCGACTTTTAGGAGCTTGGTCAAGAGAAATGCTAGATAAGTGAAACTGTGTTCACTTGTGTATTTGTTTCGTTTTTCCTGGTGAGTTTCCTCAGGATTCTAGGATTCATCTCTGGTTCTGTTCGGACCAACATCCGTTTTATGAATGGTTTGTTTTGCCTTAAAATTGCAGTGGACTTTCCATCCTTTCATTGTCAAAAGCAAGAAGATATACACTGTGTTGATATGATGCAGGGTTCTTGCCTTCTTAGTTGTAAGTATCCTTTGCCCTTTCCTACGTAAATGCAATTTAAAGCTTGCTCGTCTTGAAGTTTGTTGCCAATTCTTTCCATAAACAGGCTTGTCAGTTTCTCCGTGTAATAACATTCTATTCGACTCAGCTTCCTGGTCCTAACTATCACTGTCGAGAGGTAAAAACTAAATAAAGATCTATACAAAGGGGTTATCATCAATATTTATGTGTTTATTCTGATGAGTCTCTTGTGTTAACTTACAGGGTTCTGAGCTTGCCAGGTTGCCACGGCCACATAACGTTCTTGAGGTGCTCTTGCTCAACTGTGAGTTTTGAGCATTTTTCCTTCTCTGAACACATTTATTATTTATGTTTCTTTCTCGTTCTTATGTGATAATACGCGGATCTTGTTAGTTCCTCGTGGGGTGATATATGGATGTTGCGACCTGATTTTCTCATCGCACATGATATTCACACTAATCTTTGTCCGCACTTACCAAAAATATGGTTCTAAAAGGTAAAAAGTCAAAGAACAATAATCGGAAAAATCTCTCTGTAATAGCTTGTAAATGTCTCTCTCTCAGGTTCATAAAGCTGTTAGGTTGGGTCATAGCCATCTTGCAAAGCCTCTTAGATTATTGCGTCTCTGTGGACTGTGGTCATAATCCTTCGAAGGGATGTTGAATTTCTACTATCTAATATTCTTCCATTTTATATTAAGTATAATTTGGGAAAAATATTACCAGTATAATTCTGTTGATTTATAAGGAGAAAGGCGATGAGACATCGAGGATCGAATGGCACATGTAACGTCACGTGGCTCTTTGCCTTTGATACAATGCATTAATTATCTCTCGAGTCTCGACCAAACCAACTTGCCTAATTAATATTCCTCGTACGACTCTTTAGTCGCCATCTTCTGTTTGCGATTAAAACAAATTACAAAATTATTTTGTTCTTATTGAAATTTAATCCAAATTATTTGTAAAGTAAAGATCTTCTCTCTCCGACAATCATCTCTAATTAATAGTTCCGGAGCATTTATGCGGTTGGTCTAACAGAGCTTGGTCGTTTTCATGAGTGATGTTATCATGAAACAATTTAATTGAAAAGTGTCGTAATTTGCTATCTATAAATTTGGAGTATGATTAGGTTCAGGGTATCACAAGAAAAAAAAAAAAAAGAGTGTTTTTATTTYTTTGTGACAAAGACAAAAATAAACATATTTTTATGGGCTAAACTACTTATTTTATCAAACTTTAATTAATTAAGAATCACATATTGAAAGGGAGATTAAACGAATGATGAGAAAAAAAAGAAAAAAGAAAAAAAAAACTTGTATCTCCTTCTCTGAGGTCATTGGGTTCATTGCATTTGACCTAATATACCAATTTTATGGTACAAATTCAATCATATATATAGCTAGATTCAACAAAAAACAATGTTTACGTACATTTTCTTTGTCAGCAAGAATTTAAAAAGATGATACATAACAACTAATTAAAGTGAAATCCAGACTCTGACCTACTCTGTCCATAATGATAATAATAAAGAAAAATAGAAAAACTCCGGGTTTGATAAATAAATTAAAGAGAAACTCCGGTTTTGATTATTAATTATAGAGAAATTGCCGGTTTTTACTTTTAGTTATCTTTTCCGGTTTAGGTTGAAACACCATAACCTTAACCAGAACCTTTGAATCCTACCGTTTGGCGTTCGCCGGTCGAATTTTTCAAACAAAGTTTTAAGTCTCGTCCCTCGGGAGCAAACTCGGACCAATTGGAAATCTTGATTCGTATAAAAAATGGCGGCGAATGGGTACCGTTTCTAAACTGGTTAAATTCTTTGCCGACATTGGTTTAATGTATTGATCTTTAAAGTTATCATTTTTTCTGTTCTTGTCTGGGATTTGATCTCAGGCTAATGGCGGCATCCAATGTGTTTCTTCATCGTCCTGAAAATCTCTATTTCTCGTTTTCTTCTAGAACGAGTCAAATGGCTCTAATCGGTGTTAAAGGCCGTGTTAGTTTCATGGGCAATGTGAAACGCTGTTTTCTGGTGGTTTTGTCAACGGCGAAGACGGAGACTTCCGTGGAAGCCGGAGAGTCCGTTGCGCCTGGTTACGGCATATCCATCATGGTATCTGATTATTTCCCAAACACTCTTGACTTGTGAAATTTAGCATTTGCATTCATGTGTTTGTGTGATGATTGTGATTTCCCGGATATAAAGATATTGCCTTTTGCTAGCAATAGCAATCTTTTAGGGTCAAGTTACAGTTTTTGAAGCGAGTATTATCTTTGTGAGAGTGTAATTGTAGGATCAAGTTAAGCCATTCGTTCTCTCTCTTTGTACCTTAGGTGAATGGATGCAGTGGCAAAATGGGAAAAGCTGTGATCAAAGCGGCAGATTCCGCAGGAGTGAATATTGTTCCTACATCATTTGGTTCTGCGGAAGAGGCTGGCCAGACAGTTGAGGTCTGTGCATGGTCCTACTGAAATAGAAAAGGTTCTGTCTTCGGTGTTTGAGAAGTATCCCGAGCTAATTGTTGTGGACTACACAATCCCCTCTGCAGTAAGTGATGGTACACTCCTATATCTTAGAAAGTTCTTTTTATAACATTATTATGATTAAATTGTGCATAGAGTCTGTTGGAAGAATTTTTTTTTTCACTCGTAAGTGAACCTTACCTGATTTATGTGAATGTTACAACACCAGCTGCTTTGGAATCTGTTTGTCTGCAGTTAATCGATTTCAAAGGTTGGTTTTTTTTGTTTTACAAAATGTAGATAACGCAGAGCTGTATGGCAAAGTAGGAGTTCCCTTCGTTATGGGTACAACTAGAGGAGACATGACAAGATTGTATAAAACTGTCGAGGAATCAAAGATATATGCTGTGATCTCCCCACAGATGGGTAAACAGGTGCTTACTTAGTACGCAGTGTGTCACTAAAGCTATAATTTATGCATGTAAACTGTTATTGACCCATATTATCTTTGCTTTGTTGGTTGGTCCACTAGGTTGTTGCGTTTCTTGCAGCCATGGAGATCATGTCTGAGCAGTTTCCTGGTGCATTTGCTGGTTATATTTCTTAAAGGTACTTCTTCTACTTTGAGGAATTCATTTGAATGAAATATACTGGTTGCATCATAGTACCGCTAATTGGCTACAATCTAAATAGGTGATGGAGTCACATCAAGCTAGCAAATTGGATGCATCTGGTACTGCAAAAGCTGTTATTTCTTGCTTTCAGAAATTGGGTGTGTCTTACGACATGGACCAGGTGTTTTTCTTATCGTACTTAGTCCTCTAAATTAATCATTTCTCTAGTATAATGTGTACTCATCCTCATCAAGATTCTTCATTTTGCATTTGCTTACTTTTGAAACCAGATACAATTGATTCGAGATCCTAAGCAGCAGATTGAGGTGGTGGGTGTTCCGGAGGAGCATGTCTCTGGTCATGCTTTCCATCTTTATCACTTGACATCACCAGATAAAACGTAGTTCAAGATTTAAGACAAAATGTAGTTCATCTACCAAAAATGGTTTTTTTTTTTAGCATTTCGTGGTTATCTTACAAACACGTAAATCTCTACTGTTTCCCATGATTCCAGTACTAAATTAAAGACTTGCATTAACTTGCACCGACGTAGAAAAATAGTCTTTTAACGCAAATAAACTTCACTGAAATCGAATGTGTCATCGAAACGCTCCGAGTAAACCACTGCAACCACGAGGTGCCGCCAAGTACACTTTAACTCCACAGTCTTCTAATATTGTCACCGGTCTCACAAAGTCACAGTCGCCAGTGATAAGTAGAAAATTGCGAGGATCGTAATCTTGAACGTCGTTAAACATGGCATTCTGAAGCATGTCATCAGCAATATCTGTGCACCTTTCATAAGGTACTGAAAAACATGAAAAAATGAGTCAAATGATTGTTTTAAAAAAAAAAAGTTATTTACAAGTAAAAGCCCTGAGAATATAAAGCGAAACCGAAAAACCGAACCGAACCGAACCGAAATATGGACTTCAGTTCGGTTTCGGTTTCTGCATAAAAACCGAACGGTTCTAAATTTGATAACCGTTTGGTTTTCGGTTACAACCGAACCGAATCAAAAACCGAAAAACCCCGAAAATCAGTGTATTTTGGATATTTTCGAGTATTTTTGGCTATTTTTTTGGTATTTTTGTTATTTTTGGGTATTTCCTATTCCAAAATCCAAACCAAAACCGAACCGAACCGAACCGAATTTTCATTCGGTTCCAAATGGTTACTATTTTTAAAAACCGAAAACTGAAAAAACCGAACTGAACCGAACCGAATAACCAAAGTCCCAGGGTCATACCTGAACGACGAAGACTTGGGTTAGCAAATTGGATTTGTTGTTCACAAATGCCGCCACAAATAGCATTTCTAGGATAGACATCTGTGACTTGTACACCACGCCAATGTCTCCGTTCTCCATCAAAAAATGACCACATGTTGCCTATGGCAACCACTTTCATGACATTATAGTTTTCATTGAATCTTGCCCTTAGTACGACTTCAATTCTGTCTCTCATATCGTTAACATCAAATGAAACTGGAAGTTCATTTTTGATGTTATCCGTATCGATGTAAACGAAGAAGCGATTTTCTCGCTGATAAGGGGTGAGAACCTTCTCATGTGATTTGTGTTCTTCAGACAATTTTAGATGACCGAATGCTCTTGGATCTCTAGATGACGATGCAGCAAGTCTTTCCCTCATCCCTACAATGGTATAAAAAACAAAGAATTTAGTATGAAATCTAACGGAGATAGAAAGAGAGAGATATGAAGAAAATCTTACTTGTTTTTCTCCCTGATTTTTTTGATGTTTTGCTACTTTCTCCTTTGGCTGCATCCTCCTCGCCTAAAGGCACAACTTGATAGTTTCCTTTTTCAGTAGGTGGCGTTTGCTCTTCACCACCATTATGGATCACCCTGTCAGTCCAGCATGTGTCCCCCATTTCCTCAAACTCAAATGCTTCGGTTCCCCCTGCATTAGAATTGGATAGTCTAGCTCTTTTACTGCTTACCTTTTCAGGGGTAAGTTGCTGAGAAGCCGATGAGTTTCGGAAATCTAAGAAAAAGCCAACAGCAATATCAGATACAACATTCTCTTTCACACGGTCTGTTGCTGCAGAGTGAAGCTGAGATACAAAACTCTCAACAGAAAGTGTTTCATCACCAAAGTTACTACCCTTAAACACTGAAGGAGATCCTGCCATCTGACTAGCTGCTCTGGCTATGCATGCACCGATCATAAAGGACGGCCTTTGGGCAAAAGACACCTTCGCAAATGAATCCTCACCCAGGACATCAGCCTTTCGTTTCACACCATTGGTTTTAATATCAGAACCCGTTTCATCATCAGCATAATCAGAATTGTTGGGATTTTCTTCCATTTCAATATCTTCCTTTTGGTTTGGATCGATACTTGGAGCGTCATGAGTAATGCCATCCTCCTCTCTCATTGTGTCTTGTTGATCTGCTGTTTTCTTATCTAAGCATTCATAATCTTTATCTTCTTGGCTTTTTTCAGATTTCAAAATTTCATCAGAAGCCTCTTTTGAACTATCTGTAGCAGCAGCAGCTGGAGAGTCTGCTCCAAAAGCAACACGTGCTTCATTGGATTCATTTTCAATACCCATCGTGGCAACTTCCTCTGCCATATCAGCAGCTTTCTTATTCTCTTCCAAAGATACATTCCTGGTGTCGGTTTTAAGGTCTTGTATATTTCCTGACCAAGATGATACACCACTGAAATCAATAAAGTTGGTAATATCAGAAGTTGGATCAAAAAGTGCATTATGATCCAACGGTTCAACTTCACCTGGAGCAGCATCTTCAGTAGGACTATTTGGGATTGCTGAATCAGCAGATTCAATTGTTCCGGTAAGATCACCTGCCATATCAGTATTATTTTTGCGTTCATCGATTTCCATTTCCTTTACTACATTGGAATCATTGTTGTCAGCTTCAGCTATTGAAACATCTTGCGTTGCAATACTTGCACCAGCAGATTCATTGCAAGCATTATCCAAAGCGCCGCCTACTTTAATATCCTTTTCCACCTGTTCCTCTACCGCACAATCAATTTCCATGGCTTCTCCAATTTCCTCTTTCTGATTTTCTTCATCTGGTTCATCTTTGCTCAATGGAACCTGTGCAGATTCTGAATGCTTAGCATCTTTGGTCTCATATCCCAGATTTCCCTGTTCATGAAGAGCAACATTCTCTTCATTTTCCATTTTACTATCAACATCCATTTTGTTATTATCCTCCGCACTTTTATTTGCTGATTGCTTCTCTAGTTTGCTATGAACAACCATTTTGTTATTACCCTCCTCGCTTTTCTTTGTTGTCTCGTCAGCTTTATCTTCTCCTTTCTCCATAGTTGGACTGAGATATGGAGAAAATTGGGCTAGATCTTTCGTTGGGGGTGTGTTGGACCTGAGAAGGAGAATAAAAATGGTACACAGCCACTAAGGCATAATTAGCTAAATAGCACAACAAAATAAAAGAACCAACTTGAATCAAAAGCAAAGCTTTATGGTGAAATACAAATTCAAAAGAATAGGGACTAAATTGTTCAGAACTGATACATACTGAACTATTATCAAATTGATGATAAATCATAACACCAAAAATAACGACGAGATCAAGAAATTCGGGGGAAACACCAACACAAAAATCAAGCACAATGCAGAAAAAAAAACATAGCACAGAACAGGTCATCATAGGAATCGAGAAAAGTAAGACAAAAATTTACAGATTTGACGCGAATCCTAACCAAAGAGTGAAATTCAAAATCCGTACCAGGTGAGAATCGGAATCGAAATCACGAACGGAGATCAGCAAGATGAAGCTCAAAGTTCGCGACTTGCGAGTGAAGATTTGGCTTGGGGTCGAGGGTTTTACGAGGGCTTTTGCTTGTTTGAGACAGATATCTATGTGCTTTCTCGCTTTTGTCCTCTTACTTTTCATATTTTACATTTTGCCTTCCGTAATAGCCTCATCAAAAGCCCATATTATGTTATGATTTAGGCCCATTATTTTGTCATATATAAAATCACATGTCAGTCAGTGCCTTTTAATAAAATTGAAAAGTCAATTTTTCTATATATATATACACTGAAGATAATAATATTCGTCTCCTCCAAATCAAAGTAAAACTAAAATTAGTCCTTTGCTACTGAATGTATCTTTTAAAATTTGAAATTATAAATTTATAATTATATTTATTTTGAAATCTTATACACGTTAAAGATGAGTTTTCGTTAACATTTTATTATAACCAATTTTGAACATAATTTAAACTAACTCAATTTTTTGAATTAATATATTTTGCTAAATTAAAATTAATTATGGTTTTTCATATTTTAAATATATCTTTCGTTTATATGCTAATAATGTTTTTTATTATTTTAATAGTCATAAAGATTAGTCAAATATCTAAATATTGTATATTTAATAATATTTAAACATTAAATTTAATTAGAGAAGATTAGTCGTATTAAAAATGGACATTAAAAAACATTAAATATCTAATAATTAGAAATAAGACTGACATTTTACCTGAAATTATGTCATAAAAAAAAATGACATCGTTAGAAACAATGAAAATGTATAAATAGAATTTCTTCTTAAAATTAAAGAATTTTTTCTTATCTTTAAAAAAACTCACATAATGTACCATTCGAAACAGGCTTACTAAAATATAGTGATTTGTTCTTTGTCTCATGCCAGAGCTTCCTCAATGGAGTTTTTCAAATATATCTTTCGATCAATCTGTAACATAAAAAATTAAGTAACAATTAGTTATTTAGAAAAAAAAAACTAAACATAATTTTAAAAATATAATAAGAGTAGTTTTGATGAAAAGAAGGCATATATATTTATTTTTACGAAAATGTCAAGCATTATGTATTAATGGTTAAAATTATCTTTTTTATATAGATGGGTGAAGAGCACTCGAGAAGTTTAAATTTGACCAAATAAAGTCTAAACAAATAAATAATAATTTTCTAAATACTCTTAAAATAAAATATTAGATTTTTTTTTGGGTTGTCGATTTTTTTGTTAACCACGATATCCAATTATTAATAAATCTGATTTTTTGGAATATTAACAAATTCTTTTTGGAATATCTCCAAATCCGGGTTTTTGGAATATTAACAAATCCGAATTTTTTGAAATATTAACAAATCTTTTTAGGAATATTAACAAATCATATTTTTTTTTATTAACCACAATATCCGATTATTAACAAATCCGATTAACAAATCCTATTTTTTTTGGAATATAAACAAATTCTTTTTGAAAGTATTTTAAAAAATCTAATATCCTTTATTAACAATAATAATGTTAAATCTTGTTCCACGGATTGCATTCAAAAGAAATAATAATGTTAGGATTAAAATTATCAAACATAATAAGTCCTAGAATTATCAGAAATATACTTTATGTTATTATTTACATAATATAAGAAAATGGAATGGGGGACCATCTAAGGTTTATGTGTTATTTTAAAATATAGCACTCCATAATATACTTTTTTGTTATTTTATAAAACAATATTTGGGGATATATAGCACTCACACAATTTTTATATTTAATTATCATTTGATAGAATAAGAAATTTAAAATTTAATGATAATCTAGGTTTGAAATATTAACAAATCCAATTTTCGTGTTACAAAAAAAAGTCCGATATAACAGATTTGTTAATATTCCAAATCTTGATTAAATCTCATTAATGATTTTTAAATTTCGTTTATAATTAATTTTGTTTATAATTAATATAATATTAATTTGTGATAAGAAGATAACTAAAGTACAAAAATACTCGAGAGATTAAAATTTTTAATAAGAAATACCAGTTTTAGATTATTGTTCATTTTTTGTTAATAAGAAAAAAAAAAGCTTAAACCATTTTTTTTTATTTGTGTGTATCATTCCCGCGTAGGCCATGCTAATGTTCTCTGTGGTCATATTCCTTCGAAGGGATGTTGAATTTCTACTATCTAGTATGACATAACATATGGTTTGATGTATGGATGAATAAATGCTAAACATTCGTTTTCTTAATGAAGCAAATGAATTAACGAAAGAAAACTTTATTTACTGATGGAACAAAAAGAACTTCGCTTGAAACTAAACTAATGTTTAAATTCGGCTCCCTTTTTAAGTTAAGCTAATCAGAAGACACAAAAGCTGGATATTAGAATCAAACATGTACTCTGTTTGTGTGTGTTGTATGTTGTGACGAGTGTTATAAAAAGTCAAGTACTCTGTTTTTAATAAAATCAGTTTCGTTGAAACAGAGTT
>JAANAP010000015.1:0-310201 GCA_018361395.1 Boechera stricta | reverse complement strand
AGTCTTACTTCAAGTTCATTAACAATGCATTAAACAACCAGAAACAGGGCATCAAGACTATATTACCAAATCAGCATGCTTACAAGGTTAATATCATCATGATCCCTATGCATATGCAACAGTCCTATATGAACAGAATCAGACTCAATCCTAAATGTGAATGTAACTACATGAACACTCTCTTTTTCATAATCATTTTCGAAAAATTTTCTAATTTTTTTTTGATTTTTCTATGCCTTATATGCATGCAGACTCAAACATGCACAAAATCAAAATAAGAACACAGAAAACAAATACACATCTTAACCCTCCCCCAAACTTAAAGTACACAGTCCACTTGTGTAAAAATTTGGAAAGAAGTTTTAAGAAACAACACAAAGGAAATGCAAATGGTATATACAAGAAATGATAGAGCAGGTACCTCAGGGTTGGAGAAGAAAGAGGAGATTGAATCCTCCATGCTCTCTCTCGGTGTAAGGCGGGAGCTTGACTTGGGCTCGAGTGGTTCGGTCGCATGGGGAGGTGGCTGGCTCGATCAAATGACTCAGGCCGCTCGAGCTGAGTGTCCGCTCACCGAACTCCTCTTTCTCCTTGTGTACTGCTTGATTTGTTGCCTTGGCTCGAACGATGAGGCTCTTGGCGGTTCCACAAGTGCACGAGATCTAGGCGCTTCACMAAACGACCCACTCCCCATCAGTACACGTTTGGGCAGGACTACCTTCTTGGAGGAAGGGGCACTGAACTTCTGCTGGAAATCTTTCAGTTGATCTCTTACTTCCTTCATTTGGCCTTTTAAATCGTTCACCGTCCCCTTTAAAGCAGCTATGGCTCTGCCCTGGAATTTGTTCCATCTCCGGAGTATTCCAATTCGCTTGTGTGCTTCCTTCAGGGCAGGGCTAGACTTAGGCTGTAGGGGGTAATCTCCAAAGCCAAACTTTCCCGAGCCATTGTCTTCATCAYTATCCACAGAGTTACCAGAATCTTCTTCTGACTGTGGAGCTTCTTCAAGGCTGGTGTAGAGGCGCTCGAGTGGAGGAATGAAGTCGATGTTGGGCTGTCGGCGAGGAGTGCATGGGAAGAGCGTATCAGCTTCTCCAACGGCTGGATGGTTGAATTGGTAGATGAACACAKCGGGCGGTTGGCTAGCGTCAAGGAATGTGGCTCTTCTCAGATGGTCGATGTCGATCCACCTGGGATTGTATGGTTCTGACCTCAGCTCTACACCACAAGCCACCAGAATTGGGGTTATAACTCCACCAATGCTAATTTCCCCTGCTGACTTCCTCTTGTGCATCCTCAATGCCCAGTCTTTGTACCATATCAACTGACTCAACAGAACGAAGGCTAAGCTTGTGTCTCCCCTGTAACCCAGCAGCTCTCGTCCATCCCTTGTGTAGTCTAGAACATCCTGCAATGTTACATCTAGCATCTGCGTCCGGTCATTGATGTTTCGGTAACCTAGCGAACATAGTGCTTGCGATGGCTTTGTGGAAGTACCTTAGCACGGGACTTCTGATYTGAGAAGCCTTRGTGCGGGATGACGAGTAAGGTTTGTCGTCTCCAATGGTGGACCAGAGGGCTAGCTCGTTGCTGTCGATGTCTTGTGTCGATCCCATTCCACTCGGGAAACCATACAAGTTTTCCAGCTCCCTTATGGTGAGGGAGTGAAACGACCCTCTGCATGTGAAGGTGATAAATCCCGGACCTCCATCGATTCATACTGGCTCATCCTCATAGAAATGTACAGAGTGAGGATAGGAAATGGCATGTCTCCCGGTAAGCTTCAGCTGAATTCTCATGAATGTGCCCAGGCCGACTCGGTACAAGTACTCCATCCTTGGCAATTCGAGTTTTGCTCCGGTGCGGATACCGTGTTCCAAAAACCTCTGTCAGGAAAATGGCAAGACATTCCTCCTCAGAAGGCTCCTTAGTCTTTCCGGGTTGGTGCTACTTTGGTCTCATCTCATCACCTCTGCTGCCATGATTAAGCGCTAGGTTCCTCCGGTTTCTTTCCACGGCGATTGCCGTTTGTCCAGCGAGAATTCTTCAGCCGCTGACTTCTTTCTCTGGCTCGACCCCTTGGCTCGAGTGGGATGGTCGAGTGCATCATCATCATCCCTCTCGACCGGTTGACTCGAGTGGTGCGGSCGAGCTGGTCTTCAGGTAACTCCTGCGCGCTTTGCTTTTCCGTCGAACAATGACTCGAGCTGGCTCGAGCTTCTCCTCGGTTCTATTGGCATAGAAACCGGTCCTCTTAGCTTCTGAAAGTGTCTAGCCACGGCCTCAGTAGATGGGCGATCATCGTACTCTCCGTTGTAGGATCTTCTAGGCATGGTGGAGCGTATTTGGCTGATCATTTTCAGAAATTTTTTTGAGAGCAAGTGAAGAGTGGTGTGGTGAACTCGAAAGGCTTGGTCTCCTTATAAAGGCGAAGGATGGAGCTAGATGACAAGCGAGGAGCGTCCATTTGAATTCAAATTCAAATTTTTGAGCGCCCAAAAGTTGGCTCGAACATGTGACTCTAGTGGACCAGGTCGAGTCAGCTCTTGTCTCCTTGTCGGAATTCGAATTTGAATTTGGGCGCCACTTGACTCGAGCCATTGACTCGAGTGGGGCCGGTCGAGTCGGACATACCTGCTCTGCCTTCTCCTGAAAACACACAAACAAACCACAAAACAAAAATTAGCAAACTAAACGACGGTTTATCAAGAAAATTAGATCATTATATACAGGGATAGACATGGGACTTCCTCCCAAGTGAGCTTGTTTATAGTCACTAAGCTTGACTTCCTATTTTACTTAAGCAGGGGGAGGTTCATCTAGAGGGATGGGAGTTCTCTCTGGGATGATGTAATCAGCAAGATAGTTTGAGCCTCATTCGATAAACTTCGAGTCACCCTTCCCAACAGAGTAACCGCTCCATAAGGTGAGACTTCTTTGACTCTGAATGGTCCTGACCATCTGGACTTCAGCTTTCCAGGAAATATCTTGAGTCTCGAGTTGAAAAGGAGCACTTGATCACCAGCTTTGAATTCCTTGGGAAGAATCCTTCTGTCATGGAAGGCTTTTGTCCTCTCCTTGTAAACCTTGGAACTCTCATAGGCATCCAACCTGACCTCTTCCAGTTCATGTAGATCTAGTGCTCTCTTCTCCTAGGCAGTCTTAATATCCAGATTCAAGAGTTTCGTTGCCCATAATGCCTTGTACTCAATCTCCACAGGCAGATGGCAAGCCTTGCCATAGAGCAGCTGGAATGGTGTTCTTCCAATTGGTGTCTTGAACGCAGTCCTATATGCCCAAAGAGTCTCATCAAGCTTAGAGGACCAGTCTCTCTTTGAGACTCCTACTACTCTTGCCAAGATGGCTTTGATATGCTTGTTAGACACTTCCACCTGCCCACTGGTTTGAGGATGGTATGGCGTGGCTACCTTGTGCTTAACCCCATGCTTCTTCAGAAGATTTTCAAAGAGCTTGTTGATGAAATGGGATCCCCCATCACTGATCACTACTCTTGGTACTCCAAATCTGGGGAAGATAATGCTCTTGAACATCTTCAGAACCACCCTTGCATCATTGGTAGGACAGGCTATAGCTTCAACCCACTTGGAGACATAATCAACAGCCACCAAGATGTAACTGTTCCCATGAGATGGTGGGTTGAAAGGCCCCATGAAATCAATGCCCCATACATCAAATACCTCGACTTCTAGAATTGGGTTCTGAGGCATTTCGTCCCTCCTGCTGATGTTACCCATTCTCTGGCAAGGATCACACCTAGTGATGAAAGCTTGAGCATCCTTGAACATTGAAGGCCACCACAATCCTGCTTGGAGAACTTTCTGTACAGTCTTGAAAGTAGCAAAGTGACCCCCATAAACCGAACCATGGCAGTGCTCCAAAACCCCATTTACTTCTCCTCGCTATGCATCTTCGTAAAGACCATCTGAACCTCTCTTGTACAAGTAAGGCTCATCCCAGAAGTAGTGGTTCACATCTCTCAAACTTCTTTTTCTGTAAGCATCAAGACTCAGGGATTTGCCGCTTCAGGTAATTGGCAAAATCTGCATACCAGGCGTTTCCCTATTGCGACAACGCAATGAGTTGTTCCTCAGGCATGGAATCATCTATTGGCAATGGATCATCTATTCTCATCCTTGATAAATGATCAGCTACTCCATTCTCTATACCCTTCATCTCCATGTCAAACTCCTGTGAGAAGTATCCATCAGCGTCTTGGCTTAGTCTCCTTTTGCATAGATATGAGTGTGATGATCGTAGACTATCACCTTGGAACCCTAGGTAGCTTCTGAACTTCTCAAAAGCAAAGACAACAGCCAGCAATTCCTTCTCTTGTTGCATATCTCCCACAGTTTCATCAAGTGTTCCATAATAGATCACATGCAGCTTCTTGTCAATCTTTTGTCCCAAAACAGCKCCCACAGCAAAATCTGATGCATCACACATGATTTCGAACGGATAGTCCCAGTTTGGTGCTTGGACTATTGGAGCTGAGACCAAAGCTTCCTTAATCTGCTGGAATGCCCTCAAACACTCAGAATCAAAGATGAACTTTTGTTCCTTGCATAGCACCTAGTGAGTGGTCGGCTATATTTGAAAATCCTTGATGAACCTGTAGAAACCAGCATGACCCAAGAAATATCCCTAATGTTCTTAGGCGGTTGCAACTGCATCATCACGTAACTTGGCTCACTCATCCCATTCTCGAAATTTTGTGCTCGAATCCTTCTCGACCATAAAGTGGCATTTCTCGTTCAGAACCAGATTTGTCTCCTCACACTAGTAAGCACCCTGCAAAGGTTCAAAAGGCAAGAGGAGAAAGAAAAGCCATACACGGAAAAATCATCCATGAATACCTCCACAGTCTCCTCTATTAAATCCGAGAATATAGAAGTCATGCATCTCTGAAAAGTAGCAGGTGCATTACAAAGACCAAAAGGCATTCTCCTATAGGCAAAAGTTCCATATGGACAAGTGAAAGTAGTTTTTTCCTGATCATTAGGATGAATAGGAATTTGAAAGAAACCACTATACCCATCYAAAAAACAGTAATAGGGATGATTTGCAAGCYTTTCTAACATTTGATCAATGAATGGTAATGGGAAATGATCTTTTCTAGATGCAGCATTCAATTTCCTGTAATCAATACACATCCTATGACCAGTGATAGTTCTAGTGGGTATCAGTTCATCCTTATCATTCCTAACAACAGTTATACCTCCTTTCTTTGGAACACAATGCACAGGAGAAACCCAAGTACTATCAGATATAGGGTAGATGATTCCAGCTTTATTAAAATTTCCTTTTAACACTTCCTTCAAATTGGGTTCAATCTCCTCGAGGTTCAATCTAGCATATGATTCATTTTCAGATGAATTCTATGAGTACACAAGCTAGGTGAAATTCCTTTAATATCATCCAGAGAATACCCAATTGCTTTTCTAAACTTCCTCAATTCAATCAATAGCAAATATAACTAATCATCATTCAGCATATCATTTACTATGATTGGGTATGTAGAATTAGGTCCAAGAAAGGCGTACCTTAGCCCGCGGAAGTGGTTTGAGGTCACCTTAGGTGCTCGAGTTACGTCCGTGCTGATGCGGAGTCGGCTCGAGCAACGGCTGAGTCAGTCGTGAGTGTGTCTGGCTCGACTGGTGCACTCGAGCTGGGTGGTCACGCCGAGCACTGAGTGTAGTCTGGCTCGAGCAGGTGACTCGAGCTGGGCGGTCGCGCCAGTGTGTTCTACCGCAAAAACCTCTGTTTCGACCCCAATCGGATCTTGACCTCGACCCTTCCAAAACCTTATGCGAGTCCAAAATCATCACATACCCCAGTTTCGTGTGTAAGTACCCATCTTTCCCTCTTTGTCAAGTGCGAAGGTGATCTTCCTCATTAAGTTCCTCAGAAGTTCATCGCAAGTTGATCCATTTCCTCAACATAGAAGATCTGCCCTTCTATTTCCTTTCTCATTGTGGCTTTGATGTCGAACGTCATTTTGAAGTCAGCCCCAAGGTTGAGATCGATCTTTCCCTTTCGAACATTAAATAACTGCCCCAGCTGTAGCTAAGAAAGGTTTTCCTAGAATCAGAGGATCTCTAGGTTCTTCATCCATCTCTAGAACTATGAAATCCGTAGGTACCTCAACGTTTCCAACCATCAGAGGTAGATCTTCCAACATGCCATGAGGAGTTCTGACGGATCGTCTGCACCAAAGAGATGTTGCAAGGCTTGTAGTTGCTGAATCCAACCTCTTAGCTGAGTGGCATGAGAATGATGCTCCAAGATCACAAAGGGATTTCTTGAAGACCATTGGACCTAGAGAGCATGGTAGAGTGAATGAACCAGGATCACTTAGCTTTTCCTTGATAACCCTCTTCTGAATGATGGCACTGCACTCTTCTGACAAAACCACCATACCCTGAATCGCCTTGGCTTTCTCATTTACTGCATCCTTCAAGAATTTCTGATATACAGGTAACATTGAAAAGGCATCGATGAGTGGCTAATCTCCTTCCACGATGTGTTTGTAAAAAATTGCTTTGTACTTCTCCATTAGATCCTTTTTGAATCTTCCAGGGAAAGGCAGTTTGGGCTTGTAAGGAGGGGGAATAAAGGGTGATTTGTTTTCCTCTTGAACGACAGGTTTTGCAGCAGGTGGGGTGCTAGGTCGAGTGGGGTGCTTGATATATCTATATTTTACATGTTTTTAGCATGCATTTATCACCCATTCGGCCATGTCTCAAAGTATATTCTTACCCTTTTATGTCATTTGTTTCCAGTTTTGCATACTTAGAGTGTTTTACATTAGGATTGCATGCATATTGTATTTTGGAGCTGTATCAGGTACTTTCAGGTATTATTGAAGATGTTGAGGTCAAATGGAGAGAAGGGAAGAAGGAGAGCTCTTGACCATGCACTCGACCAGGAAATTAGAAAAACAAAGACCTTTGAACCGAACTCGAACAAGAACTCGAAGGGAGTCAAGTGGAACCAAAGAGAGGACTTGGACGACTCTACAACAAACACGTCAGTGTGATCGAGTCAGCACCAAAGACTGCAATTTGAAGCTGACTCAGACGCTGAGTGCTGAGTCCACCATAAAAATGAAGTCTTGAAGCCAACTAGAGCTAGACGCTCGAGTCCTTGCTCGAGTCTACCATAAAAATGCAGACTTGAAGATATTTCGCCAGACTCGACCAAAGCACTCGACCCCCATGATCGAGTGCTCCTCCGAACTTTGCTATTTTGTCTTTTTGTGATTTAGGGTTTTGTCTAATCCTATAAATACTTGGTGTTATCCATTAGGTAAAGAGGAGAGTCCGCTGGGTTTTTCTCTCTACCTTTGTTCTTGCTTTGAAATCTGTTTTCTTTGAATCTGCTTTGTATTTGTGTTTAATTCTTAGTAGTCTTTCTACTCTCATCCTAATCTTTCTATTTATGCAAGTTTTAATGATTTCTGGGTTTGTGTTCTTGATGTTCTTCATGGGCTGTGAGTAGTCTTTAAAGTTCTTAAGGATGGGTTAGATTAAGTGTGGAATCTTAGTCTCTTAGGTGGTTTAAGTTTAGATTACTTGATTTCCCTTCTGGATTAGTGTTTTTAATGCTAATTTCTCTCTGATCAATTGGAATTAGAACTAAGGTATTTCCACACCCAGAAGGTGTTTGATGAAATGCCTGACAAAACTAATTCCAGAGATTTACATTCCTAGCCTAAGGGATTAGTTGTTGATATATCTATATTTTACATGGTTCTAGCATGCATTTATTACCCATTTAGCCTCGTTTAATAGCATGTTCTTAGCGTTTGTTTCTAGTGTTGCATACTTAGAGTGTTTTGCATTAGGTTTGCATACATACTGCATTTTGGAGTTGTTTCAGGTGCACTTAAGGATTATTGGAGATGTTAAAGTCAAATGGAGAAAAAAGAAAGCTTAAATCGAGCAGAAACTCGAATGGAGACTGACTCTAGCAAGCCACTCGAGTCAGCAGGTCGAGCCAGTGCACTCTACACCAAAAAAACTGCAATTTGACCCAGCTCGACCCAAGCCACTCGAGCCCACTGATCGAGCTGAGCATAAAGGTGCCGTCTTGGAACCAGCTCGAGCCCCACGGTCGAGTCCACCACTCGAGTCCATGCCAAAGGTGCAGTCTTGATCCCAGCTCGACCCAAGCCACTCGAGTCCGTTGGTCGAGCTAACCTTAAAAGTGCAATCTTGATCTCAGCTCGACTGCGCCACTCGAGTCCTTGCTCGAGCTAGAGATAAAAATGCCGTCTTGAAGAATTTTTGCCGGACTCGACCCAAGCACTCGATCCAGCTTGCTCGAGCCCGTCTCCTAATTTGCTATTTTGTCTTTTTGTGATTTAGGGTTTTTAACTAAAAGTATAAATACTCTGTAGGAGATTAGGACGAATACACTCTCGTTTTTTTAGGCTTTTATTATATGTTCATCTGTTTAGGCTTCTTGGATCATAGAACTCTGAATCTACTGAGTATTTGTGTTTGAATCTTTCTATCCCTTCTATTCTCTTCCTTATCTTTCTGATTATGCAAGTTATTTTCATCTCTGGGTTTTTGAGTTTGATGTTCATCATGTTTTGTGAGTAGTTTTCTAGGGTTCTTAAGGATGGGTTAGGTTTAGGTTTGGAATCTTAGTCTCCTAGGTGGCTTAGGGTTAGATTAGACGAAATCCCTTCTGGATTAGTGCTCTTAATGCTAGTTTCTCTCTGATCAATTGAAATTAGATCATATGTTTTTCCACACCCAGAAGGTGTTTGATGAAATGCATGAACCAACTAATTCCAGAGATTTACATGCCTAGCCTAAGAGATTGGATGTCTAGGGTGTTTATTGGCTTAAATAGATTGAATCTTAGTGCCTGCTAAGCTAGATTTCGCTAGAGAGATTTAGGTCTGGAACTAGTTTAGCTTGAGGTTATCTATCACGAAAGTGGATTTAGCTACTGTTGAATCTATTGTCTAGGGATTAGCTTAGATAGATTTTGTTAAGCCCCTAGTCAGATTAGGAGGATAGACTGACCAACCCCATCCTTAGGACCTTCTTTTTGATTGATCTCCATTTTTGTGCTGTTTTCGCTCTGTTTTAGTTTTGTTATTGCCCTTTGATTTCCATTTGCTTAGTTGTTAGTTTCACCATTTACTGCTTGGCTTCCTTAGACGATTTGATTGCATCCTTTCTGGCTAATATCGCACTCATTTGAATTGATACCTTTCTGTACTACAATGGCATGATAGTGCATTGAGGCATTTGACAGATAGCATAAACATAAAAATCTGCTATTTCAGTTGTCTAGGGTGTCTATTGGCTTTATTAAACTGATTCTTAATGCGTGCTAAGCTAGATTTCGCTAAGGGATTAGGTCTGGAACTAGATTAGCCTGAGGTTATTTATCATGGGAATGAACTTGACTGCTTATGACTTTAATGTCTAGGGAATAACTTGATTGAGTTTGTTAAACCATCTAGGTAGATTAAGAGGATACACCAAGTCAATTACCCCATCCTTAGGAGCTTCTCTTGTTTGATTGATTTCTGTTTCATTGCCTTTGCTAGTTTCTGTTAGTAGCTATCGCTCTGTTATTGCTCTGTTTTCGTTTATTGTCTTTGCTTTAGTCTCTTTAGTTTAGGTTGATAGTTTCACATCTTATTGCTTGGCTTGACTTAAACTGTTTGATTGCATCCTTCTTGGTTAATATCGCATCCATTTGGATTTATACCTTTCTGTACTACAATGACAAGTTAGTGCAGTAAGAAATTGAATTATTTCAATTTGGCGTCGTTGCCATTTGGGTGTTGATTGTTACAATTAGGATTTCAAATTGTTTTAGATCAAGTTCTTATTCAGTCTACTTTGTTACTGACTTGATCTTTCTTTTCTTTGTCTTTGCATTTCAGGTACAAGCTTGACTCGACCAGCCTAGCTCAACCACGCCTGCTCGAGTCAGCCCATCGAGTCCTCCTCCACCTGCATGCGAGATCAAATCAGAACCTCATCCGTTACCTCGGCAATATTCACAGGTACCCAACAGCTTGAGAGCGGAGAAACATCTCGAGTAGATCAGGATTCACTAGAAATGGCTGATGATAATCCACCACCACAGCCTGAACATGTGCCTTATCCGAGAAGGCAGCGTTTGATCGGTGCGGGAGATGCTCTCAACACTCACACCAACAGACAAGGGATTGTCCCTCCTACAGTCCAGAACAATAACTTTGAGATCAAGAGTGGCTTGATCGCTATGGTGCAAAGCAACAAGTTCCATGGACTGCTTATGGAAGACCCTCTTGATCATTTGGATGAGTTTGATAGGCTCTGCAGCCTTACCAAGATCAATGGAGTCAGTGAAGATGGTTTCAAGTTGAGACTCTTTCCATTCTCCCTTGGTGACAAAGCCCATCTTTGGGAGAAGAATCTACCCCATGTCTCTATCACTTCATGGGATGACTGCAAGAAAGCTTTTTTTGCCAAGTTCTTCTCCAATGCTCGAACAGCTAGCCTCCGGAATGAGATATCCGGTTTTTCTCAGAAAGATGGGGAGAGCTTCTGTGAATGCTGGGAACGATTCAAAGGCTACACTACTCAATGTCCCCACCATGGTTTCAGCAATGAGTCCCTCCTTAGCACACTTTACAGAGGAGTTCTCCCAAAGGTCCGTATGCTTCATGATACGCCAGCGTAAGTAGCTTCCTCAACAAAGATGTTGATGAAGGATGGGAGCTTGTGGAGAACCTTGCCCAATCAGATGGAAACTACACTGCGGAGTATGATAGAAGTGTAAGGGGCAGTGTTGATTCAGAGGAGAGAACTAGGAAGGAAATCAAGGCTTTGAATGCCAAGTTGGATCAACTACTACAGCAAAGGAAACAGGTTCATTTTGCTAGTGAGGATACGGTTTTTCGAGGTTGAATGGGGAGGATGATGATCGGAAGAGGTCAGCTATGTTCGAGAATCAGGGTGGCTATAACAAAGGTTTCATCAACTACAAAGAACAACCCAATCTCTCATACAGGAGCACCAATGTTGCTAACCCTCGGATCGGTCTACAGCCTCGGCAGCGACATATCGTCAAGCCTTTTGCCGCTTCAAATCAGGGTTTTGTCCTAAAGCTACGGTAGTCATCCGCCAGGAGTCATGGGTCCACCACCTGGTTTCACATCTCACCAAGCTCGCCTTCTACAGCTCCAGATCATCAAATGACAAACATCTTTGCAGCAAATTCTTGAGGTCAAGCAGCTGGTGCAATGGAATGCTAAGTTTGGTGAAATCAAACCAGATGGATTACACCTACAATGATCTCAACAGCAAGATCGAGTCCTTAACCTCCAAGATCAAGTACATGGAGAGCAAAACTGCATCCACTTCTTCCACAACGCCTATTGGACAACTTCCAGGAAAAGCAATTCAGAACCTAAAGGAGTATTGCAACGCCATCTTTTCAATGGAATCAAGCTCCATTGCTGATCATGAGGCTGAAGTTAGAGAAATTGAGACTTTGCTTTATGGTTCAGATGCTAACACCAATGCACTCACCTTAAGGAGTAGAAGAGAGTTACCTGCAAGGGAAGGATCAGTTCCAGTCACTGTGGACAGTGAGTTTGAAGATGGGGAGGATTTAAGCTGCAAAGAAGACCAAGAAACTCATCTTGAGGCTGACTCTAGCAACCAGCTCGACCACCCTGGTCGAGCTAGCCCTCCACGTTCTGCAAAACCTGTTGTTCCAGAGGAAAAGAAAGAATCCTTTGTTCCCCCTCCTTACAAACCTAAACTGCCTTTCCCAGGAAGATTCAAAAAGGACTTAATGGAGAAGTATAAAGCCATTTTTGATAAGCATGTGAGGGAAGCAGAGATTAGGATGCCTCTCTTGGATACCTTCTCAATGTTACCTGCATATCAGAAATTCTTGAAGGATGCAGTGAATGAGAAAGCCAAGGAGATTCAAGGTATGGTGGTCTTGACAGAAGAATGTAGTGAAGTCGGAGATGGGGAGGATTTGAATTGCAAAGAAGACCAAGAAACTCGACTGGAGACTGACTCTACCAAGCAGGTCGAGTCAGTAGGTCGAGCTAGCACACTACCTGCTGAAAAATCAGTTTCTTCTAAGGAAAGAAAATCACCCTTTGCTCTGCCTCCATACAAGCCCAAACTCCCATTCCCAGGAAGTTTTAAGAAAGATAAGGACGTAACCATGGTTGAATACAAGGGTAGTGTTGATTGCATTGATTCACCAAGCACGACAAGGATTGAGCCTAAGTCTCTCCCCAAGCTTGGGAATCCCGGTATGTTCTCCATAACCTGCTTTCTTGGTGATTTGGAAATTGAGGATGCTCTATGCGACTCTGGTTCAAGTGTGAATGTCATGTCCCGTGAGATGTTACATAGTATAGGGATAAGAAGCATCACTCATCACCCATCAGCCATCACTTTTGGAGACGCTCATTCACGAAAGCCACTTGGTCTTCTTGAAGATTACCCACTTAAAATTGGGGATTGTATAATCCCAACGGATTTCGTTGTTATGGAAATGAGGAAGGCCAACAAGCTCCCACTCCTCCTTGGAACTCCCTTCCTCAACACTACTTGTGCAAACATGGACTTTAAGAACCAAAGGGTATTTCTTATGAATGTGGATGACAAGGTCTACTACCCACTGAAAGATTCTTCCAACAAGCTATGTGGCACAATTACTATCAAAGATGATGGCTACCGTGATGAGGAAGTAAAGTACATTGGTACAATTGAGAAGGTCGATGAAGCTCCACCCCCAAAGGTTTATGAAGAGAAAGAGAAGTCTTTGCAAAGAAAGGGTGGAGCTGAGAGCACAATGAATGAGCAAGGGTTCAAGCCATTCATACTTGGTCAGATCATTGCAGAGGAGACCTCAGTTCCCCTCCATGAACCACCCTAGACCTACTAAAAAGAAGTCAAGCTTAGAGACTTTAAACAAGCTCACTTGAGAGGAAGTCCCATGTCTATCCTTGTAAATCTTATTATGCTAATTAGTGTTTTTGGGTTGCAGGAACAATTACAGGAGATCATGAGTGCCAACAGATTCGAGCGCGTGACCGACTCGACCCCCGTGATCGAGTGGTTTGATCGAGTCAAGGGAGCGCCAAATTCAAAATTTAGATTTCAGACAAGGAGACAAGGCTGACTCGACCGGCCCCACTCGAGTGCTTTGATTGAGTCAAGGGAGCCAAAATTTCAAATTCAAAATCCGACCAAGCACTCGACCGCCTTGGTCGAGTCAGCGGTCGAGTCACCACTCGAGTCTGCGCACCAACCTGATTACACCCGGGAAAGCATGGAGGAATCAATAACCTCCTTCTTCTCCAACCCTTGAGGTACCAGCTCCATCTATTCCTATACATATCATTTGCATTTTTAGTCTTTGTTTTTGTTGTTTCTTAAACCACCCTTCAAATTTTTATTACACAAGGGACTGTATAATTTAAGTTTGGGGGGAAGGCTTAAGATGTGTTTGATTTGTTTCCTCTGTTCTTATTTTTAATTTTGTGCATATTTGAGTCTGCATGCATCTATGGCATAGAAAAACCAAAAAAAAATTTTGAAAATGTTGAAAAACAAAAACAAAAACAAAGTGTTCATGTAGTTGCATTTGCATTTCAGGATTGAGTCTAGATTCTTTTCATATAGGGCTGTTGCATATGCATAGGAGATTATGATGATTATAACCTTGCAAGTTTGCTGATTTAATATGATAATCTCAATGCCCTCGTTTCTAGTTGTCTAATGCATTGTGAATGAACTTGAAGTAAGACTGTACCATACTTTGAATGCACAACTAGATTATGTCTCAATTGAATCATGCTGTGATTTGATATCATTCCCTATCTATTTGAACCTAAACTTGACTTATAATTATCATGTCTATGCACTGCATTTGAACTCATGGATACCATATACATACTTGAATTTTCTTTCACCTGTTTACCACTCTTGCTAATCCAAGTAGTTGTTCTCATCATTATAACAGTTTTACCATGCCCTTAGCCTAGCCTTCTTTCAAGCCATGTTATTACTTTATTGAGTGTGTGAGGCCTATTTCTGAATGAGCTTGGTAGAAAGTGTTAGGTTTGAGCCGACAAGGATAGAATCTCATGTAGTTCTGGTTTGCAATTTTCGAATCAGATAGGACTAGGTGGGATCTTGATCATTGGGTATTATAGGGTTTGGTTCTGTGAAAAGAAAGAAAGAAAACTTGGAGAAAAAGGTTAAGAGTTCTTAGGAGAGGAATGATCTGAAAATGTGTTAGTCTAGTGAAGGAATTGGGGGTGTGCTAAAGACTGTAATTTGAAGCCAACTCGAGCTAGACGCTCGAGTTCTTGCTCGAGTCCACCATAAAAATGAAGTCTTGAAGCCAACTAGAGCTAGACGCTCGAGTCCTTGCTCGAGTCCTTGCTCGAGTCTACCATAAAAATGCAGACTTAAAGATATTTCGCCGGACTCGACCAAAGCACTCGACCCCCATGATCGAGTGCTCTTCCGAACTTTGCTATTTTGTCTTTTTGTGATTTAGGGTTTTGTCTAATCCTATAAATACTAGGTGTTATCCATTAGGTAAAGAGGAGAGTCCGCTGGGTTTTTCTCTCTACCTCTGTTCTTGCTTTAAAATCTGTTTTCTTTGAATCTGCTTTGTATTTGTGTTTAATTCTTAGTAGTCTTTCTACTCTCATCCTAATCTTTTTATTTATGCAAGTTTTAATGATTTCTGGGTTAGTGTTCTTGATGTTCTTCATGGGCTGTGAGTAGTCTTTAGGGTTCTTAAGGATGGGTTAGATTAAGTGTGGAATCTTAGTCTCTTAGGTGGTTTAAGTTTAGATTACTTGATTTTCCTTCTGGATTAGTGTTCTTAATGCTAATTTCTCTCTGATCAATTGGAATTAGAACTTAGGTAGTTCCACACCCAGAAGGTGTTTGATGAAATGCTGACAGAACTAATTCCAGATTTACATTCTAACTAAGGGATTAGTTGTCTAGGGTGTTTATTGGCTTTATTAAACTGATTCTTAATGCTGTAAGCTAGATTTCGCTAAGGGATTAGGTCGGAACTAGATTAACTGAGGTTATTTATCATGGGAATGAACTTATGCTTATGACTTTAATGTCTAGGAATAGCTTGATTGAGTTTGTTAAACCATCTAGGTAGATTAAGAGGATACAGTCAATTACCCCATCCTTAGGAGCTTCTCTTGTTTAATTGATTTACGTTTCATTGCCTTTGCTAGTTTCTGTTAGTAGCTCTCGCTCTGTTATTGCTCTGTTTTCGTTTTGCTAGTTGCTACTAGTCTCTGTTTTTAGTTTCTGTTTAGGTTGATAGTTTCACATCTTATTGCTTGGCTTGAAACTGTTTGATTGCATCCTTCTTGGTTAATATCACCCATTTGGATTGATACCTTTCTACTACTAATGACAAGTTAGTGCGGTAAGAAATTGAATTATTTCGGTGCTCGAGCTGGTTCTTTAGAGTCGCCTCAGACGAGTTTCTTGGTCTTCTTTATCAAATCCTCCCATCTTCAATCTCACTCCTCGGTGACTTTAACTGATCCTTCCTCTCAGGGTAACTCCCGTCCACTCCGTAAAGTGATGGCATTGATATGTCAAATCTTTGGGATTACTCTTTGCCTTTCTAGAAAGGCGAGGCTTTGTGGAAGAACTTGATGCAGTCTGGTTCTCCAAGTAATTGAATTTGGAGTTCAGTGTCTCAAACTTGCTGTTGAGATCGTTGTAGGAGTAGTCCATTTGGGATTTGACTTCACCAATTCTCTTAGCTACGTCCAATGCACCGGCTGCCTGACCTTGTAGAAGCTGTTGCAGCATGGATGCCAGCTGGGGATCCATAGATGTAGAAGGTTGAGCTTGGGGATGTTGAAAACTCGGTGCTGGACCCATTACTCCCTGTTGTTGATGGTTGCTCTGGTAGTGTGGCTTAGGAACAAAACCATGATTTTTGTTGTAAGCAGTGAAAGACTTGGATGGAGGCGGTTGTTGCTGAGGCGGGTAGACCTGATCTTGCGGGTTAGCAACGTTGTTGCTCCTGTAAGACAGATTCGGGTTGTTCTTGTAGTTGAAGTCTTTGTTGTAGCCACCCTGATTCTGAATGTAGCTAACCTCTTCCATACTAGTATCCTCCCCATCTTGAATCTGGAAAATCTCATCTTCACTTGCAAAATGAGCGTGCTTCTGGCTGAGAAGGAGTTGATCGTTTGGCATTCAAAGTTTTGATGTCTGCATGCCTTTCTTTTCGAATCAACACTGCTGCGCACGGTCATAGTGCAGTAGTTCCCATCTGATTGAGCAAGGTTCTCCACTAATTCCCAGCCCTCAATGACATCCTTGTTGAGGAAATATCCATTGCTTGCTGTATCAAGAACCATCCGTATCTTTGGTTAAACCCCTCTGTAAAGTGTACTGAGTAAAGACTCGTTGCTGAAACCGTGGTGAGGACACTGAATAGTGTAACCTTTGAATCTTTCCCAGGCTGCAGAATGTTTCACCTGGGCAAAACCGGATATCTCATTCAGTCGAGGCCGTGCGGCGTTGGAGAAGAACTTGGCAAGGAAAGCTTTCTTCGTCATCCCATGAAGTGATAGAGCCATGGGGTAGATTCTTCTCCCACAGATGTGCTTTGTCCCCAAGAGAGAAAGGGAAAAAATGTAGTTTGATGCCATCTTCACTGACTCCATTGATCTTAGTGAGGCTGCAGAGTCTATTAAACTCATCTAGGTGATCGAGGATCCTCCATAGGCAGGCCATGGAACTTGTTGCTCACCATAGCGATCAGCCACTCTTGATCTCAAAGTTGTTGTTCGGGATGGTAGAAGGACAATCCCTTGCCGAGTGTGAGTGTTGGGAGCATCGCCGATCCGCAAGTGGCCTCCTCGAGGAGCTTCCTCGTCGAGAACCAGTGGGTTGTTGTCGTCTATTCACCTGATCACGGTGATCGATTCTGATGTGTGCTCTGCTCCTCAACTGTTTTGGTCATTAATGTAGTCAGGAAGGCGGGGAGGTTGGCTTTGGATCTCGTTTGCATGCGGGAATGCCAAGGTCGCGTGTGATGGTGACTCGGTCTGGCACTCGAGTGGCTTGTCGAGCTGAATGCCAAGGTCGCGTCTTGATGGTCGACTGGTCGGGCACTCGAGTGGCGTCGAGTCAGAACAAAGGCAAGTCGTGAAATGCAAAGACAAAGAAGGAAGCAGAAGGTGAGTGACAGTAGACTTAAAGAATCTAAAACGATTTGAAATCCTAAATGTAACAAGCAACACCAAATGGCGCGCCAATTTGAAATAGCAAATTTTTATGTTTATGCTATCTGTCAAATGCCTCATACTTATCATGCCATTGTAGTAACGAAAGGTATCAATCAAATATGCGATATTAACCAGAAAGGATGCAATCAAACAAAGTCAAGCCAAGCAAGCAGTAAATGGTGAAACTATCAACTAAGCAAAAGGAGATCGAAGGCAATTACATAAACTAAAAACAGAGTGAAAACAGGGAAGAGCGAGTAAAGTAGAGATCATAAATAGAGCAGCAGAAAGCAGAACACGACGAGATCAATCAAGAATAAGAAGTACCTAAGGATGGGATTGGTCAGTCTATCCTCCTAATCTAGCTAGGGGCTTAAAAAAATCTATCTAAGCTAATCCCTAGACAATATATTCAACAGTAGCCAAATCCACTTGACGATAACCTAAGCAGTTCCGACTAAATCTCTCTAACGAAATCTAGCTTAGCAGGCACTAAGATTCAATCTATTTAAGCCAATAAACACCCTAGACATCCAATCTCTTAGGCTAGGCATGTAAATCTCTGGAATTAGTTGGTTCAGGCATTTCATCAAACACCTTCTGGGTGTGGAAAAACCTATGATCTAATTTCAATTGATCAGAGAGAAACTAGCATTAAGAGCACTAATCCAGAAGGGATTTCGTCTAATCTAACCCTAAGCCACCTAGGAGACTAAGATTCCAAACCTAAACCTAACCCATCCTTAAGAACCCTAGAAAACTACTCACAGAACATGATGAACATCAAACTCAAAAACCCAGAAATGAAAATAACTTGCATAATCAGAAAGATAAGGAAGAGAATAGAAGGGATAGAAAGATTCAAAYACAAATACTCAGTAGATTCAGAGTTCTATGATCCAAGAAGCCTGAACAGATGAACAGATAATAAAAGCYTCAAAAAACGAGAGTCYATTCGTCCTAATCTCCTACAGAGTATTTATACTCTTAGTTAAAAACCCTAAATCACAAAAAGACAAAATAGCAAATTAGGAGACGGGCTCGAGCAAGCTGGATCGAGTGCTTGGGTCGAGTCCGGCAAAAATTCTTCAAGACGGCATTTTTATCTCTGGCTCGAGCAAGGACTCGAGTGGCGCAGTCGAGCTGARATCAAGATTGCACTTTTAAGGTCAGCTCGACCAACGGACTCGAGTGGCTTGGGTCGAGCTGGGATCAAGACTGCACCTTTGGCATGGACTCGAGTGGTGGACTCGACCGTGGGGCTCGAGCTGGTTCCAAGACGGCACCTTTATGCTCAGCTCGATCAGTGGGCTCGAGTGGCTTGGGTCGAGCTGGGTCAAATTGCAGTTTTTTTGGTGTAGAGTGCACTGGCTCGACCTGCTGACTCGAGTGGCTTGCTAGAGTCAGTCTCCATTCGAGTTTCTGGTCGAGTTAAGCTCTCTTTTTTCTCCATTTGACTTCAACATCTCCAATAATCCTTAAGTGCACCTGAAACAACTCCAAAATGCAGTATGTATGCAAACCTAATGCAAAACACTCTAAGTATGCAACACTAGAAACAAACGCTAAGAACATGCTATTAAACGAGGCTAAATGGGTAATAAATGCATGCTAGAACCATGTAAAATATAGATATATCAACAACTAATCCCTTAGGCTAGGAATGTAAATCTCTGGAATTAGTTTTGTCAGGCATTTCATCAAACACCTTCTGGGTGTGGAAATACCTTAGTTCTAATTCCAATTGATCAGAGAGAAATTAGCATTAAAAACACTAATCCAGAAGGGAAATCAAGTAATCTAAACTTAAACCACCTAAGAGACTAAGATTCCACACTTAATCTAACCCATCCTTAAGAACCCTAAAGACTACTCACAGCCCATGAAGAACATCAAGAACACTAACCCAGAAATCATTAAAACTTGCATAAATAAAAAGATTAGGATGAGAGTAGAAAGACTACTAAGAATTAAACACAAATACAAAGCAGATTCAAAGAAAACAGATTTCAAAGCAAGAACAAAGGTAGAGAGAAAAACCCAGCGGACTCTCCTCTTTACCTAATGGATAACACCTAGTATTTATAGGATTAGACAAAACCCTAAATCACAAAAAGACAAAATAACAAAGTTCAGAGGAGCACTCGATCATGGGGGTCAAGTGCTTTGGTCGAGTCCGGCGAAATATCTTCAAGACTGCATTTTTATGGTGGACTCGAGCAAGGACTCGAGCGTCTAGCTCGAGTTGGCTTCAAGACTTCATTTTTATGGTGGACTCGAGCAAGGACTCGATCATTGACTCGACCTGTTTGCTAGAGTCAGTCTCCAAGTCCTCTCTTTGGTTCCACTTGACTCCCTTCTTCGAGTTCTTGTTCGAGTTCGGTTCAAAGGTCTCTGTTTTGTGCTCCACTCGAATCTCCTGGTCGAGTGCATGGTTGAGTTAAGCTTCTCCCTTCTTCCCTTCTCTCCATTTGAGCTCAACATCTTCAATAATCCCTGAAAGTACCTGATACAGCTCCAAAATGCAATATGCATGCAATCCTAATGCAAAACACTCTAAGTATGCAAAACTGGAAACAAATGACATAAAAGGGTAAGAATATGCTATGAGACATGGCCAAATGGGTGATAAATGCATGCTAAAAACATGTAAAATATAGACATATCAGAGAGCGAAGTATTATTCTGTCTTGGTTCGGTGATTTATGGGTCTACATCATTATCCTAATGTGTGGTTGGAGTTAATGGGATTATGTGGTATTTAATCCTATTGACGGGTCATTGGGGTTATGTGATATTTAACCCTAATGAGGGGTCATTAGAGTTATGTTGTATTTAGCTCTAATGATGTTGGTTAGGGTTATGTGGTATTTAATCCTAACCAAGGGGTTTGCCAATTAGGATCATGTGGTATTTGATCCTAATAGAATGGTAGACCGGGGTGGGGTCCTGTGGTATTGGATCTCACGGAGACTTGGTATATTAGAGTCCTGTGTTATTGGATTCTAATGTATTAGGTCGTTTGACAGACTTAACTCGTTCGAATCCGGGGATAATTGGATTTCGATGGGTTAGTCGTTGGGTGACCACGTAGGATCTTTTGATGTAAGACCCGGGGGTGTTATTGAACCGAGTATGGAATAATACCAAGCTCGAGTGATGGCCCTAGGGGCGGTAGGCGGGTTGATTCGATCAAAGGATTGATCGTTGAGATGTAATCCCGAGTGGTTCGGTTTGAGCGGAATTAAGCGAAAATTCCGGGGTTTTGACGGGCGTGAAAGAAATATTTTAGGACGGAGAGATGTCCCAAATATTTCAGAAAATTATTTGGAGTTACTAAACTGAGCGGGAGAAGTCAATTGAAAGAATTAATCATTGCGGTTTAGTAATTTTCGGATCGGTTTGGTTTAATTAGATTAAACCAACAATTACATATACATGTATGTGTATGTATTCTCTCTTCTCTTCTCTATATTCTTCTTGAAGCTTCTCTTGTCTCATTTGGGGAGCAAAATATCTGAACTTAGAGAGAGGAAGAGAGAAAAAGAGAGAGAGAGAGAGAGAGAGAGAGAGAGAGAGAGAGAGAGAGCTAGAGAAGAAGAGGGAAGAAGGAGAAGAAGAGAAGAGACAAGAGCTTGAGAAAAACAGAGTTTTTGGGGTGACTTGTGAGCTTCTATCGGGGTATCAAAAGGGCACGGATTGAGCTGAAATTTTTCGGGTAAGTTCTTCCATCTCTTTCCTGGTTATCTACCAAATTTCGTGGGATTATGTTGAGTGGTTTGAGAGTTATGATGTTTCTCCCAAAACCGCTCAAAACAGGGCAAACTCGATGGGATGAGTTTGAGAGAGTGATTGAACACTCAAATCTTCATGTTTTTGGCTGAAATTAGGTAGATAGGTTGATGAGAGTGTTATCTTAAGTATTACCGAAGGAATTTGACAAATTTTGTCTAGGAAAAGAGATATGCTTGGTGTAGTGAAGCTTGTTTTTGGTTAAGGGAATCCGAGTTTGTTAAAGAAGTAGATTGAGTTTCGGAGCTTGTGATCAATTGATTGAAGTGTTTGATGATCTCTTATCAGGGAGTAGTTGATACCTTGGTGTTGGGTGAGTAAGAACAAAGGAGAATCAAGCTTGAGGTTCTTAAATCAAGAGAGTTCTTCATTGTCAATCATTAAGCAAAGGTGAGTGCGTAACCGTCGGCTTAGCTGTGTGATCTTTGAGTTTTCGTGGTTGATATGTGTTTAGGGACTAGTCCATATGGGTGTGACTTATGGCTTAGCCATAATGTGTGATGATTGTGTGTGATTGAGCCCTTTCACGGTATGTATTGGCTTGTTCTTTAAGCATATGTTGATTGCGTTAAATTCATTATTCATATGTGTGTATAGCCGTGGGGACGGGATGACCGCCTCATTAAGCATTATCAATGCTTACGCACCTCTTTTGGTGCAGGTAAAGAGAAGTCATAAGTCGTGGAGCTCGTGGAACCGAGGGCCGGAGAAGAGGGGTGATCTAGGTGCTTGACGAGTTTCGTTCTTGTGTATCTTATGTTCATATGCTTTTGTGCTTGGGTTTGAATGTTTGGGACTTGCTATTGTGCTCAAGTTGTTGGTGTAAGAGTGTTTTTGAACGTTAGGAGTTGTTATGACTTGTGTTGGTATGTTGAGAAATTTGTGTTGTTTGACTTGTTGATCGTTGTCTTGGTTGTGTTGTAGTAGCTTGGGTAGCAAGTAAGGATCTTATTAATGTTGTATTAATTCGTTTTGAGAAAAGTTTTTTTTTAAATTCCGCATTTTATTATTTTCGCGGATTTTTGTCTTTTCGTTTTCGGGGTGTGTCTTTTCAAGTATAAATCCTGAGCTCCACACCGGGAAAGTCTTTGTACAAAGGTCTGTCTCGTGCCCTAACTCTCCACTTGATGCATGTCGCATGAACAGGTCATCGAGCCAACGACGTTAAACAAACATTCTTTCCCTTGTATATAAGTAGTTAGTTTTTTGTTTTTCGTCTTTTGTGTTTCTCGTTTTTCTTTCTTATTTTTTAGGTGATCACCATAAAATAAAAACTAAAAACAGGACTTCTCAACATGGGAGCTACAAACAAAGCGACCAATCATCTTGTGCATCCCACGCCTAAGAGGATTCAGGTAAAAATTCTCTTGCTACTCTCCCTTTTCGGTCTTGTATCAGAATGAGGACATTGTGAAATAAGTTTGGGGGAGGTATTTCTTTTTCTTTGACATCTTTAGATGGAACATTTACCGTAGGGAGAAATCGATCGACCTTGAAGTGAGAAAAGGAAGAGGAAAGGAATTGTACCAAAACCGTCTTGAGCTTACAGAAATCCGAAAGAGTAAGTGCTTATATCCTTTGATCGATAATTTCAAGTCGAGATCTCACGCTTAACCCGAATAAGGGGAATCAAAGATGAGGAGTCTAAGTTCGACCAAGGGATGGCCTCGAATTAAGGTGTGTTGATATGCTTATGGTGAAGTACATGTAGTACATTAGAGATCATTCCGTTCCCATTTAGACGAAGAGCATTAACACAACAATGGCACAAGGTACATGTTCACTCTCTTTTTCTTAAGATTACTTCACTAGCTTAACTTTTGTTTGTTTGAGGACAAACAAAAGATAAGTTTGGGGGAGTTGATAGCACTCATATTTACATATTTTTATGCATTCATATAAATTAGTATTATGCATTCAAACTATCATTTAAGACTACTTTAAGTGTATTTGCATATACTTATGTAATTCTAGGTACTTAGTGCAAAACACGAGTGTTTAGAGTGTTTAAGAGTACTAAATGCTTTTAGAAATGTTAGAGTTACATGCTACAGATCGCGGACGATCACAAAATGTTTCTTTAGAGCTGTATAGCTGAGCATCGACCAAACCAGGTCGATGCATTCTTAGAAAAGCACATCGACCTTGACCAGGTCGATACACTCAACCACACCTACTGGATTAGTTTCCTAAAGCCTAGATATGGAAGATGTGGAGTTTCGTTATGTTTGAATCGCCAAAATATGAAGTTTCCTTTTCTCTTTGGGTCAGCATCGATCATGTCTGGGCCATGTAAGTGGTCGATGGGCCTTAGCATCGACCTGGTTTGGTCGATGCTCAGCCTCCATGTGCTTTCCTGGAAATGCATCGACCTGGTTTGGTCGATGCTCAAGGTCGACGTGGTTCTCTGGAAATGCATCGACCTTTTTTGGTCAATGCTCATGGTCGATGCTCGGCAGTGCAGTTCAAAGGAAATCCTTCTTGATCGTCCGCGATCCTTAGTGAGTGACTCCAACATTCCCGTGATGCATTAAGTACTCATAAAACATTTCAAAAACTTGTGTTTAGCTCCAAGTACCTAGAATCACACTTCAAAAAAATATCATTAAAGCTAAATCTCAAAAGTTAGTTTAATTTAATTTAATTATTAATCAGTTTCAACATCTAACATTAATTCAAACCATCTTTCTACGCTGCACTCTTTATTATTTTTGGTGCTTTAATAAGAAGAAACAACAAAAATTATTTCACATTTGCTATTTATTCATAACCCTTCACTTTTCAAATAAAAGCGCAAGCTTTCAAAACACAAGCGTCACGGAAACGAGCTTTCAAGAGATTTCAAGAGCTTCTATTCCAAATCTAAAGCACAAAATAATCTTTCCACGAAGATTCTAAATAATTTTCTATTATATATCATGTTAGTCAGATAATCTAAAAATTATACATCAATGTTTTGCTAGATTTTTCTAAATTATATTGTATCAATTCCTGAAAAATTAGCTTTTTATGATTATATTGGTAATAATCCAGCAAAAAGGGGTTGTTTACAACAAAAGCTAATTCATCAAATTTTGCCATAGAAAAACATATAATTTCTGCCAGGATCATTTTTTCATCTAAATTTACCAGATATGATGTTACATTTACACACACTATATGGCTAAATTAAGGACTAAAATTAACCACTTTAACAATATTTTTCTCGGTGACCAAAAAAAAAACAATATTTTTCTCATATTGAGTGTAATATAACTATTATTTTAATTATCTGTACCCTTTTATACATTTTACTCAGATAGTATACATGAGTATGTCTCTTTTCTAGAAAAAACGGGTTTTAAGAAAATTAAAAACAAGATTTAGTTTAGAATATTATATAATCTATGAGTCTGATTAGTGATTCAAAGGGGTATAAGTTTTTAACGGATATAAAAAACAGTAAACGATACCAAATCATGAAAATGAGTAAAAAATATTGATAATAGACAATGGTACAAAAAATGCTAATAATGATGCTTTTGGTAACGTTTTTGATATTTTTTATATGAATGTTAAATTATATTCAGAACAAAAAATAAACGTTTCTACAATGAATGCATCTTAAAGCTGAAAAAAGGAATCCAGCTCTTTATAGGTAATGACAGTAGCCTCGTTAAAACCCAAAGTCGAAAAACCCAATTAGGACAAAACCAACCCTGGGAAAAAGAGTACTAACTGTTCATTAAGAGTCGAAGTAGAAAAAGAAACAGAAGAAATAATCAACCATGATTGAATCGCTGAAGTTGTTGAGGAGTCCGAACGTAAACAATTATATCGAGCCGAGATTTGTAAGCCATGTGGAGAAGTAGTCCTTATAGCAATGATCCGTTGCTGGGATTGTTGATATCCTATTACGAACTCCCTTTTCAATGATTAGAAACAGCCTTCGTGCCGTTGATGGTGGTTTGCCATGCCTTCTTGCATTTCTTTCTCACCAAATATGATAAACCGCTGAGGTAAAAACGTATCGAAGGAGAAATCAAGCAATGAAAGAAGATATCGAGCTGAAATTAGTGGTAAATGTCCACCAGCCCGTAGAGAACAAGTTGCCCATCAGCTTCCCTCCAAGGGCAGCCCATAGCGGTGTCGTGTAGTGGCTAGAGAAGAATAAGTGATAACGAGTTTTCTCACACATACCACAGAAAAGACTGGTTGAGTTATAATATGAGTTCCACTGCTGATTTTATCTTCCGTGTTAAACGGTTGAGAAAAGCTAGCCAAACCTGGAAAAGAAAACTTTGGTATTGAGTGTTTAAACTAAACATTGACATACCAAGCAGTTTGTGGCCTGCAAATGCGAATGAGTTTAGTCGTATGTTTAGTGGAGAATTCATCGCGATATGAATCTGAATTCTGACGCCATGTATGTATGGCACGGCCATGGGCATAGGACGAACAAATAGCTTCTGAATTTCATCATCTATGAGATTGAGAGCTGGCGATCGATGATGCCTCCTTCGACGAACAGCTATTTCCAAAAATCATAGTATTTTCAGAAATACCCAAGTCTATTACTCCTCTTGAACCTGTCAACTCGATTATTCTTCCTAAAGGCAACCATGAATCATACCATAATGAAACTAAATCACTAATGCCAACTTTCACCTTATGGAAACGTTTTAACAAAACTCTATATTTCAAGATTTTATGCCACATCCAGGAACCTTTCGTTGTGTTGTCTTTTATCATCCAAATATTGTTGGTTCTTATCAAGTTCGTTTGCATTCACTGAACCCATAGAGATAGTTTATGAGCTAAAATCCTCCATAAAAGCTTAATGCAACAAATTGTGTTAACATCCACAAGAGATTTAAAATGAAGACCACCTTCTGCATAACGCGTGGTAACATCTTTCCAAGCCATCTTTGCTTTATTTTTGTTCAGCTCTGGCTCAGACCATAAAAAAGTCGAACATAAAGCATTAATCTCATCAAACAAACCCTTAGGTAGACAAAAAGAACTCATCCAACAATTAAAAAGACTCATTATCACTGATTTTAAGAGAAGTAAACGACCAGCATAAGAATGGAACCTGATTGTCCAACAACAAAATTTGCTCCTTATCTGCTCGATGAGAACTGCATAATCAGTTTTCGACATCCGTTTTGTCATGAGAGGTAGGCCTAGATATGGAACCGGTAACTCATCTTGAGGGAAGGATAAACGTTTAGCAAATTTTGATCTAGAATTGATAGACTATCCGCCAAGATAAAGAGTAGATTTCTCCATACTCATTTTTAGACTTGATTTCGCTACAAAGGAGTTAAAAATCGAGATAATACCCTCAATCGAGCGCTCACTACCATCAATAAAAATCATTAAGTCATCCGCAAAACATAGATGAGCGAGCTGGATATTTTTACACCGCAGATGATAGCCAATAACCTTTTCTACCGCCCCCTTATCTATCAAATGAGACAACACGTTCATGCAGATTACAAATATATAAGGTAAAAGAGCACATCCCTGACGCAAACCTCTCTTGCTGCCAAAATACCCTACTAGTTTCCCATTGACCTGAACTGTGAAAGAAGCTGTAGTAATACATAATCGAATCCTGTTATTAAATGTCGAACGAAAATTCAGCGCCTCCAACGTATGCAACAAAAAATTCCATTGTTTAATGCTTTTGCTATATCAATCTTTAATGCACATCGAGGAGCAATTTTGTCCTTATGGTAGTCGTTTACTAGCTCAAAAGCTAATAAAATATTTTTCCATCAGCAAGTGTTCACTTACAAACGCAGATTAATTAAGAGAGATAAACTTTGGCAATAACTTTTTCAACCTGTTAGCCAAAATCTTAGGGACTACTTTGTAAAGCACATTGCAGCAAGATATAGGTCGATAATCTTTCATGTCAGAAGTTGTCATTGTCTAGGAATAAGAGCTAAGATAGTACAATTAATCCCCTTTGGAAGAAAGCCTTTCTAAAAAAAAGATTTTATTGCCACAACAAAATCATTTCCGATAAATTCTCAAGAAGCTTTGAAGAATTCTAAAGTATACCCACCAGGACCAGGTAACTTATTGTTAGGCATTTTAAAGAGAGTATCCTTTATTTCCTAAATAACTATTATTTCTATCACCAAAAGAGTGCCAATGGAGCTTTGATTTTTGTTTTCAGTACCCCTCTCTAAGACTTGAAGTTGTTGCCATTTGACTTGAGTTTTTGCCTCTCACTCCATTGATTTATTAGAAGGACAAGTAAGAGTCGTTGTTTGCTTTTCACACAAGTCCTTATAATCTTCTTTTGTATGTTGGGACAGATTTCCAAGCTTTTCCTTACCCAAACTGCCCAGCTCAACCTTTAAAACCTTTAGTTTCTTGGAGAATCAAAACATGGATGAAGTAGAGACAAACAAAGGCGTTGTTGAAGCCCAAAAATCACCAACCTGTTCTCTGTACTGAGGCAACGTTGTTACAACATTAGAAAACTTGAAAGGCTTGCGAACTGGCTGAGAATTGGATGTCAAACCTAACCTTCTTCTAAGATGATCAGAACATCCTCCCCATTTAAAAACTGAATATGAATCCATGAACACTGCTGTCCAAGCATCATTAATAAGAAACCGGTCCAGCTTCTTACAAACCAGTCCTTCTCCTCGCTTATTTGACCAAGTGAAATGAGGACCTTGACCTCCCAAGTCTTTAAGTGAACAAAAACGGACCAGTTCCTGAAAATCTCTCATTCCTGAACCACCCCACTGTGGAAGTTTGAATTATCTTGGACATCCAAAATTTCATTAAAATCTCTACATATTAGCCATGGTTTTATTCTGAAAAATGGGTGAAGAGTGATGGTTTCGTAAATCCTACCAGAGTTCTTTTCTATTGATGCAAGCATGGACATGGATGAGCTAGTAGCTGTGAAGAGCATGGATCATGGAGAGGAAGACAAGTTCGTAGATGAGGAGGCAATGGTGCTTCCCACGGGTCCAATGACGAGATCAAAGACCAAATTACTTAATCAGACCGTGGAGAACTTATTCAACCAAATAAAGACTCAAGAACATCCCCACAAAGGTATTCTGATGTTGGTCCAAGCTAATTGATTTAAATGAATGGGAAAAGTGTCTATCTTAGTACTCTTTTTCCCTTGGTTGAGTTTTTGTCCCAATTGGGTTTTTCTCACCAAGGTTTTTAATGAGGCATAAGATAGATACTTGTATGTCCGTTTATTTAAATCTTTTAGCATACTATCCTAAATAATTAGACCGACATTCAGCTTATCTTATGAAGTGCATTTCGTGCCAAAGAGGAGGGAAAAGCAAAGGCTTCATTCAGAATTCAAGTTCAAAGTCTACATGCAAGCCTCTTATTTATTTTTGTTAATTTCTATGTATGTTTTAATGCTTTGTCTTTGAACTCTTCCCCTTCCTTCCTTCTCTTTATATTCTGGACGAAATCACTTTGTAAGACACTCAAGTTTTAATCAAAAATCTCTTTTCTAAATTTGAGTCTTGTTGGTGTGTAATATCCAGCAATTTCGATCTATTTGGTGTGTCATATCCAAATAGATCAACCGGTTTATCAAAGGGCCTTTCCGCATCCCTTTGTGGCACCATTCAATCCACCATTTTACCTCCATAATCGTTCATCCATCATCAACGTTCTTCATCATCACCCACCTAAGCGAGATCAAGGGCGTATCAAGTGGTATCAGAGCAGCGTTTAGAAGTTAAGTGTTCTCGTTCTTAATCCGTTCGTCGAAATCGTTTCAAACCGATCATATCTTGTTATTCAGAGTCTGAACTTTCATATTTACTGTGGAATCGCCTTAATCGGAGTCGTTTTCTGCTAGTTATACCCGTTCGAATTTGGATTTGCAATCAGGGTTGATTTGCGAAAATTTGACTGTTCGTCTCCTGTATTGCATGAATTTTCTAAAATCGCCTGTTGGTTTTTTTTATGTTTCGTTAATTGATTCTGATTCTAGGGTGAGTTAACTTGTTTGTAAAATTGGTTTCAGAATTTCCGGAGTTGAATTTGATTTTAAATCGAGTTTTGAATACACCCCTGTCTGTCTGCTCAATTCTGCGATTTTTTCTGTTTATCTTCTGTTTTGTTCGAATTTTATAAAAACGCTTGTTGCTTGTTTTGGTGTTTTGTTAATTGATTCTGGTTCTAGGGTGAGTTAACTTAATTGTAAAATTGGAATCAGGATTTTAGGGATTGAATCGAATTTTAAATCGAATTTCGAATACACCGCTGTCTGTCTGCGATTTTTTCTGTTTATCTTCTGTTCTTTGTGATTGTGTGCATAAAATTCTAGTTGTTCACTTGTGATCTGTTCTAAGTCTTTCCAAAGAACGTTTTACTGGGGTTTGCGTGTTTGATTCTCAGGAAAACATGGCTGGATCAGAGAATGAAGAGACTAGCCAGAATCGAAACAACAAAATCCTTATTGAGGCTATGACAGCGAGAATGGAGCAACTCATGAACGAAAAATTTGAACCTGTTCACAATCAAATGGAGACTTTCCGCCAAGAGATTAGGAGAAGAAAAGATCGTGAATCTAGTTCGCAAGTCCACACCAAGCAAACCGGTTCACGAAATCCAGTTTATAAGAGATGTGATTACATGTCTAAATCCCTAACTTTTTCAGGTTCTAGCAAGGACCCTGAGGTGTATTTAAGATGGGAGACTAACATGAAACAATGGCTGCGAGCAAACGATATTCCGAAAGAGGATGAGCTATCTTATGTTGTTGATAATCTTGTTGGAGATGCTTACAAATGGTGGTTGAAAGCAAATGCAAGAACCTTCTACAACTATCCAGTGCAAGATTGGAGAGATTTGAAATCTCGAATGTATGGGGAGTTTGTGAAGAAGCATCAAACACGAAGCCACCTTACCACCAACCCAATGTACCAAGCAACAACAAGGAGTGGACTGTCCCAACCAGCCCTAAGACGTGAGCATAGCTACTACAAACCAAGGGAAGTTCTAACAAATATTACAAAGCAGCAAGGTAAGGCAGCAACAACCAACGGTAATGAGAAAGTGTTAAAGCTGGAGACGCACCCAACTTTCAAGGAAGAAATGGATAAGTTTAAAAATCTGTTGAACACCTCCTTTTCTATGATTAAACACTTGTCTTGCCCAAAGGTTGTTGAAACAGGTTTAGCTACTGAAGGAAATGACAATAGTCGAGGAAAACCACCAGAAATTCAAGCGCATGTACACCAAGTAATCAAAGGTGAGAAGGACAGACCAGCAAAACTAGAGACATGTAAAGAGGTCATCGAAGTCGAGCCAAAAGAGCTGAAGGAGTATGAAGAATCAAGCAACGCACACTTGCTTGTTCCGAAACCCATTTCCAAGCTAAAAGAACAAGTAACCTCTAGTTTGATTTCTTGTGCTGAAAATTTTCAAACTACTTGTTTAATGCACTTGTCTACTTCCAGAGAGCTTGAGAAAGGTATAGGTACCAAGGAAGAGTTGAACTCAACAAAGGATTTTCGGAACCCAAACCAAAGCCATGGAGAAACGACACAAAGGCTGAATGAAATTGCCACCAAAGATGATGAGAGTGTTGATGACACTATTCAGATCAAGGAGAAACCACCAGATGCTCCACAGATTAAATCTCGAGGTAACTATCTAGACTCTCAAAAGCGAATGAAGGCTAACCCACTTTCTCTTGGAGCAGAATGTACAATTTTAGGGTTGAAACCTTATAATTGGAGAGAACTTGAAGCAGCCATCCAAACCACATCATCCCCAGATCAAACCAACCAGATTAATGATGGAGAACTATTTTCTCATCATCGGAGCCAAGCACAAAATCACTTTGACGTGTATCTAGAACAAATTCAAGTAGCACCAAGAACACATAGGCAGGCAATCAAATCTCTTTGAGAAGGCTGGTGAGGTTAAGCAATATTCATTTCTAGAACAGCCAATTTTATTGTTTGAAGCTCTCACGAGCTTGGTAACCTTGCACGGTGCTGAGTGAGATAATTCTTCTGCGGATTATGAGGGCGAGTTTCGAGGTAACCCAGAAGATTACCACCCATCTGTGATGATTCTCAAAACCATATTTGGAGACCAGGAGACTATCTAAAACGTCAGGACTGTCTACCGAATTTTGATTACTTCACTTCACATGTTCTTAAGCTAAAAAGGATCTCTCATCACTTTGTTCGTCTCAAACTTATCAATGGCGACCAGGAGAGCTCTCATTGAGTAAATTTATTTTAAAGGCAGGATGGGTAACGATATGATACGATGCAAGAAGAGCCCCGATCAAACACCACTTCCTTTCACGGACTACACCTATCTTCGAGGTAAGTATAAAGAAATTTCCTATTCAAAGTTGCTTATTCTCTTCATCCTTTCATTGCAGATCAGCGGATTTGAGGACAAATTCTTTTCAAGTGGGGGAGGATGATGCGAGCATGGACATGGATGGTAGTAGTGAAGAGCATGGATCATGGAGAGGAAGACAAGTTAGTAGATGAGGAGGCAATGGTGCTTCCCACGGGTCAATGAGATCAAAGACCAAATTACTCAATCAGACCGTGGAGAACTTATTCAACCAATAAAGACTCAAGAACATCCCCACAAAGGTATTCGATATTGGTCAAGCTAATTGATTTAAATGAATGGGAAAAGTGTCTATCTTAGTACTCTTTTTCCCTTGGTTGAATTTTTGTCCCAATTGGGTTTTTCTCACGGTTTTTAATGAGGCATAAGATAGATACTTGTATGTCCGTTTATTTAAATCTTTTAGCATGCTATCCTAAATAATTAGACCGACATTCAGCTTATCTTATGAAGTGCATTTCGTGCCAAAGAGGAGGGAAAACAGGTCAAGGCTTCATTCAGAATTCAAGTTCAAAGTCTACATGCAAGCCTCTTATATATTTTTGTTAATTTCTATGTATGTTTTAATGCTTTGTCTTTGAACTCTTCCCCTTCCTTCCTTCTCTTTATATTCTGGACGAAATCACTTTGTAAGACACTCAAGTTTTAATCAAAAATCTCTTTTCTAAATTTGAGTCTTGTTGGTGTGTAATATCCAGCAATTTCGATCTATTTGGTGTGTCATATCCAAATAGATCAACCGGTTTATCAAAGGGCCTTTCCGCATCCCTTTGTGGCACCATTCAATCCACCCTTTCACCTCCATAATCGTTCATCCATCTCCATCAACGTTCTTCAATCATCACCACACTTCTAAACGAGATCAAGGGCGTATCATCTATCTTCCACAAAATTTGAAGCGTAGACAAAAGTGCAAAAGAATTCATGACCAGGCCGTTAATCAATATCGAACAAGTTATTAATTGACTACTCTTGTAGACTCGTGAAATTCTCACATTCTTACTCCACACCACACAAATACGACCAAGACGATGATGTTCATAGTTGTCAATAGACAACCAATCCGGGCATAAAGTAGAAAGAATCGAAGAAATACGTGATTCCTTCACTCTCGTTTCAAAGAAACAACCGAACTAAGTTTTACTTTGTTAAAGCCAACGACGAATAATTTGATGTTTGCTCTGCTTGTTCAGCCTCCTTACATTCCAGAAAAAACCATCCATTAAGTTTTATTTTTGGTAGTTTGTTTGTTAGCAACACTTAGATGAACTTTGTGTTAAGCCGAAACCTGTGATCTTGTTGAATGGCAAGTGATAGGCCGAGTTCCCTGAGACAGAGTTAAATCGGGAGCACCATGTACTGAAACTTGGTCCAAGTTGCATTCACCATCCCTCTCATCCGAATTACCTGAATTGTTTAATACACCATCAATTGACAGAACATCAAACCGAGATGGAACAACAACTCCATCATCTAACTTTTTTGTTGGAGTGATTTTCCGACCACTTTTTTATGGAGAGATCCAATTCTCATCCCTTGTCTCCAAAAGTTGAGTTTCTTTTAAGCACCTAAGCTCGATTGGAGAAGAACGAATCACTAAAGCGTTGTCACTTTGCTGAATTGGTGATAAAACAAAAGCTTCAACGGATCAATCGGCAAGGAGACCCATTCACAATGACCATATTATCACCATTGCCAACAGCTTGGTCATTTGCAGAATTTTCCGTAATATTTTGCTTACTAGAATTAATAGCCTCGTTAACCTCGTACTGCATAATATCTCGTGTCTTTAAAGTTTCAATTTGCATGGCCCTATCCTTGGCTGCAGTAGTTGCAAAATGGCCTTTCTTTGTTGGTAACAGAGATCGCCGACATGTTTCTAGAAGATGGCCCCAACTATGGCAGTGACTACATCCAGGTAACCAATGATACTCATACTCCACTTCCACATCTATACCCGATTTCGACTTGAATCTAAATCTCTTGGGTAATTCATTGGTGAGATTGACGTCAACAAAAACCTTGGCTCATCAAAAACTTTACATAATTCTATTTCCAGATGTAACTTTCTTGGTTCACCCACCTTATTTGATAAAAAGGTGATTCCTTCCCAAGAGAACAAGGATTGCAGAGTATTCTTTACCTCAACCCAAATGGGAATAGTCTTAAGCTTACACAATTGGTCCTCATTCACCGCCCATATTTAGTAACCATCATTGGTTTGTCCGCTATGTCCAACACTCCACGGCGTAAATTTCTTTCACGAATGACCTTCTCACGAATACGAAACTTAATTGTTGTTTGATTAACAACAAAAGCATCAATCTTCATTGAATTGTCACCATATGTCCAGTTTTTGTTCATTATGACATGAACTTTCGCAATGAGAGGGGCTTTTACAGAAAATTGCCCAACAATCAAATCTCTCCATAATGGGACCGAGTTTGCGATGATGTTGTCTGGAAGTTTCCCAATTTCTACTCCATCTACAATAGTGATTTCAATGTCATGTGTGGTAAGAGTAGGTGGCCTGTTCTGTACCTTCGATAGGAAGATAAATCTGATCAGAAACTTGCACTCCAATCTCAACAATGTTAACAGATTCCAAATGTTTTGAGTTATGATTTATCGACGGAGCCTTAGTCAGAGACATCGTCTCCTATAATGTGTCTGATAGGAGGTTTTTATTACCTTTTCACAGGTTTCACCCGAGAAGTGAATCTCTAGAGTTTAACCCATAAACCGCAAGTGCACGGTTAAATGCAATTGTAGTAATACGGGGTCGATCCACAGGGACTGAGAATAACACACAGAGAATACAAGAATAAATCTAATCTAAGCGTAATCATAGAAGTTGGGGGTATAGTTCCTAAGCTAACGTGCATAAAATAAATAAAGCAATAAATTAAACTAACTAAGAATAAATTAAATAACATAATTAAATAAACTAATCAAAACAAAAATTAAATAAAGTAAATTGATTGCATAAATAAATATTTACAGAATATGGGTGATAGTCGATTTGTCACGAAATCTAGATCTAGTGTTTATGTTCTACCTAACAAGTTTATGTTTGTCATTCTAGGGATTTTTCATGTCTCACTTGTCCACTCTCGTGGTATGCTAGTCTCTACATCTAAACCCACTCTCGTGGCGAATGAATATGCATTTCTACAATCCCATCATCGAATACTAAGTATTCTTAGACTTTTGGAAAAGGCACACAAAGTGAATGATAGATCTATTTCCAGAATACAGCCCATTCTCGTGGCGAAGCATCCCTAAGATCTTAATCTAACTTGATCAGGGCTAGATCAATATTTACTCTATCAAACAACAAACTCAACCATAGCTAATACTCACAACTATGCAGATCTGAGATCTCTACCCACTCTCGTGGCGTAGAGAATCTCTAATAGTACAACCACACCTACTGGATTCGGTTATACACTTAAGTATTGATATAAGTCAATTTCTTACTAGACCAAGTTTTTGTTGTAGCAGTAAGGTGTCAATCCATAAGGGTGAAGATATTAACCAAAAAGGATGCGATCAAGCAATTCAAGTGCCAAGCAAATAGACAGTCTAGCAACCTAGACAAAAACGAGAATGGACACTAAAACAGATACCAGATAGACTAACAAGAACTAAAACCAAGCACAATGTAAATAGCATATGGGGTAAAGAGCAGCAGGACTAAAGAGAAATTAACAAAGCAAGAGAAGTTCCTAAGGATGGGGTAATCGACTCAAGGTGTCCTCTTAGCCTATTCAAGTGGTTTAACAAAACTCAATCAAGCTATTCCTAGACATCAAACATCAAAACCAGTTAAGTCCACTCCCGTGGTAAGTAACCCTCAAACTGACTGTTCCGCACTCCAATCCCTTATAAATCTACCCAGAGGCAAATCAGTTCAATATTGTCAATAAACACCCTAGACAACTAATCCCTTAGGCTAGGTATGCAAATCTCTAACATCAGTTCATTCAAGCATTTTATCAAACACCTTCTGGGCGAAAAACACCTAAGTTCTAATTCCAATGATCGAAAGAAACTAGCATTAAGAACACGATTTAAGGGAAATCAAACGATCTACACTCAAAACCAAAGACCAAGATTCTACACCTAATCTATCCCATCCTCAAGAACCCTAATGACTACTCAAAACTCATGAAGAACATCAAGAACACAAACCCAGAAATCATAAAAACTTGCATAGATGATAGAAATAGATAGAGATGATGATAACGTAAGGAACAAACTCAAAATAACAAGTAGAAATCAAATTACAAGTTCTGGAAACTAAGAAGAAGAACACAAGGAAAAACTCAAATATTAGAGATAAAAACGTAGTCCTTAGTCTTAACCCAACATTAGGTATTTATACTAAGTCTTAAAAAGCCCTAAAGATGTCCATCGGCTAAGTGTCGAGGCAGCTCAAAAATCAAGATCAGATCTGTTTTTGAAAGTGGTATGCTCAACATGTAAAATCAAGACTGCATTTTCTGAGATGAGCTTGAGTAGTCCACTGACAGGGCTCGAGCTGGGTTCTCAAACTTCAAGACACCACCTTGTCTCTGATCATACACATCGAGCATGGGTACTGAGCCTCTATCTCCTCGCCGACTCGATCACCTGCATGGGTATCCAGCACGGACTCGATCAGCATGTCCCTGACAGCTGCTCGCACGACTCGATGTCAGACACTTCGACTCACGACGCTGATGGACTCGGCAGCACGTACTGCATAGCTTCTGGTCTAACTTCTCCAAAATCACCCGAAAGTACCAGAACAAGCCAAATATGCAAGATGTATGAGCTAATGCAAAACACTCTAAGTATGCAAAACTCGAATAAATAACAAGAACGGGTGAATAACACGTCAAAACATGATTTATGCAAGCTAAAACGATGCAAATGCAAACATATCAACTCCCCAACTTAGTCTTTGCTTGCCTCGCAAACAAAGGAATGAGAATGGAGAAGAGGGTTGAAAGTGGGACTCAGAACCAAAACTTGCAGATAATAACGGATGACCTCAATGTCCAAGTTACTAATTCTAGAATGCAAAGTTTATGAGCTCTACTTAAAAACGTTAGCCATACTCTTCGCAGCACAAGTTCAATCAAACCTCAACCTAGTCATGCATTCATTTCTATCATTCCCTTTAACATTCATTAGAATAGAAACCATGAATCAAGCTAAGCATATTCAATGAACCCGTTTGGCTAAGGGTAAGGTCAAGAGACAAAAATGGTCCCCGTATAGTATTGCTTCGAACGCGGTCTCTCAATGAAACGGAATGAGCTTTAGTAGAATGCTAAAGGTAAGAACCAACCTATGCATACAAGAATAGACCATCTACCCAGTCCTACACAAGCGGTCTTATCCCCCTAAAACCCGACATCATCCTAATTCTACCCTTCACCCTTAGGCTTTTTCTTTTGATATCCTGGATCGTTTCAACTTTCTTTTGTTTTTCTGTGAGGGTTATACATATACATAGTTCTTTTCTTAACTTTAGCGCGTTTTTTTTTCAGACTTTGAGCCGCCTTTCTTTCTTTGTTATGCACATCCCCCAATCCTTTACTAGATACTCAAACATTCAGATCATTCCCCTCCTAAGAACTCTTACCCTTTTTTTTTTTTCAAGTTTTTCTCATTCTTTTCTATCCACAGAACCCACCCCAATATCCAATGATCAAGATCCCACCTAGTCCTATCTGATTCGAAAAAGCAAACCGTAACTACATGAGATTCTATCCTTTGGCTCAAACCTAACACTTTCTACCAAGCTCATTCAGAAATAGACCTCACACACTCACTAAAGTAATAACATGGCTTGAAAGAAGGCTATGGTAAGGGCATGGTAAAACTGATCTAACAATGAGAATCAGCTACTTGGATTAGCAAAGAGTGGTATAAACAGATGAAAGAGAATCCAAGTAAGTATATGGTATCCACGAGTTCAAATTCTATGCCTAGACATGATAATTATAAGTCAAATTCAGGTTCAAATAGATGGGGAATGACAGAAAATCACAGCATGCTTCAGCTAAGACTCGATCTAGCAGCATTCGAACATGGTTCGGTCTTACTTCAAGCTAAATATCAAGGCATTAAACAACTAGAAACGAGGGCATTGAAGTCATACAATTGAATCAGCAAGTTTACAAGGTTTTAAATCATCATCATCCCCTATGCATATGCAACAGCCCTATATGAAACAATCTAGACTCAATCCTAAAATGTAAATGCAACTAAATGAACACTCTGTTTTTGTGTAATTATTTTCGAAAATTTTCAAAATTTTTTTTTGGTTTTTCTATGCTATATATGCAGAAGAGAATAAAATCAAAATAAGAAGAGAAAACACATCAATACAGACCTTAACCCTTCCCCCAAACTTAAATTACACAGTCCCTTGTGTAATAAAAATTTGGAAAGAAAGGCTAAGAGGAAACAGAAAACAATAAAAACGATGCATCTAATATATACAGAAAGGGTCAGTACGGGTACCTTGGTGATTATGGTGAGTATGCTGACTCGAGGAGCTGGCGAGTGCTGAGCCGATGCTCAAGTGTCTGCTCAGCTGGATACGTGAGCCGATGCCTCCTGCTTGGCGTCTCTTCCTCGCTGTTGAAACTGCCTTGGCTGCCTTGGGCTGAGGAGGCTCGTGGTAGTTCCATCTCGGGTGCATGTTGTCTTGGTTCCTCGCGAAATGACCCGCTCCCCATCAGAATTCTCCCAGGTACGATGGTTGTCTTGGGTGCAGGGGATTTGAACTTTAGCGTGAAGTCCTTGAGCTGGTCCTTCACRTCCTTCACTTGGTGTTTCAGGTCCATCACGGTACCCTTGAGTGCGGCGACGGTCTTCCCTTGAAACTTGTTCCACCTTTGAAGGAGATTAATCCGCTGTGTGCCTCCTTCGTGGCTGACTGTGGGCTTGTCACCTCAAATGAGTATCTTTCTGTTGGATCAACCTCCGAACAGCATCTTGATCGTCTGACCCCATTCCTTGTTCCATGATCTCCGCTCTTGATTGAAGAGTCATCGAGAGGAGGATGGAAATCAATGTTTCTGCCCGCGTACCTTGGTGAGATCGGTGCAGCAGCTTTGGCTTCCCCAACCGTCGGATGCATAAACTGATGATGATGTACTGCCTGAGGCGATGTATGGTCCAGGAACCTGCACCTCCTCAAGAAGTCGATATCTATCCATTGGGTGGATGTGGTACGATCGTAGCTCTACATCACAAGCAACAAGTATCGGGTGATGATACCCCAATACGAGGTCACCGCGATCCATCTTCATCTTGCCCATCTTTATCCAGTCCTTGTAGTTTAGGAATTGCTCCATTAGAACAAGGGCGAGGTTAGCATCTGCTCTATCGCCCGCATCTTCCGCCCATCTCTTGTGCTCCTAAGTGGCAGAGGCATAAGTCCAGCATCCTTAGTTCACCTTCATTCACCGTCCCGTCACCTTGCAAACATGAGCTTGCTATTGTCTTGTGTAGGTACTCGGACAGTTTCGATGCTTGAGCTCGCTCTAGAGGAGGAGAAAGGTTTGGCTGTCTCCTATGGTTGACCATAATTGGAGCTCCTCATGATCAAAATCTGAATCTTCATCCTCCGTAAAAAACCATATAGGTTGCAGATTAGCGATCGTAAGGCATAACATTGTCCTCTACATGAAGGTGATGAAGCCAGGTCCATCGGGTTCAACATCAGGCTCCTCATCGTAGAAATGAACCTCGAGGGACGAGAGGAAGTGGCACGCCTCTTCCTTATGCTTCCAGTTGGTTCATGAATTGTTTTATACCTCCGCCTCAAAGAGATACTCCATATCTTTAGCAATCCCGAGTGCTTGCATTGTTTCTTTCGGGTATCTCGCTCCTTCAAAAGCTACGCTCAAGGAGGCCTCAGGTACTCGTGCAGAGGGTTTGGTGTTCGCTGGGTCGCTTTATCAACTTAGGCTCGCTCTTCCTCTGCTTTCACCACGTAGATGCGGGATAGCCTCCATTTGTTCTTGTCCCTCACACGTGACTCGGTGACTCGCCGCTTCACCGGCTCGAGCGTGGGTGCTCAAGCGAGACTTCCGCCTTCGCTATCTGGGATTGGGTACGTGGTCGAGTCCGTGTGAATTCATACTCCATGGGTACCGCAACTTGCCTGTTCTTCGCTTGTTCTTGCTTCGACTGAGTATGGCTCTTCCTCCACCTCCGAAGCGGCAGCTTTAGCTGACATACACGGCTTGGCGAGGTCCATCTGACGATCAAAGATAAGGACAAAAAACTCAAGATGGTGAGGATAAGCCTCAAGAGCAGCAAAAACAATTTGAGAGATTTCGAAATGAAAGAGAGAGGATTGAGAGTGGTGTGAGTAAGGTATGGAGTCGAAGTTCGGTATTTATAAATAGTCGAGATCGCCAAGGTGGAGCGTGTTGAAAGGCGTGTGGGCTCGAGCTAGTGGAGTGTGGGATCGAGCCAAGGCGTGTTGAAGGAGTGTGGGCTCGAGTCGTCACCTCTCGACACCTTTTGACCGAGTGACGCTTCGCCTCTTCGAATCGAATGGCTTGTATAAACAAGTGGGAGGGACAAAGGACAAGGAGGAGCTGCGTGGGTCGAGTGTGGCTCCAGCTGGTGAGACTCGAGCTGACATAATCGGATTCTAGCGTGTGTGGCCAAACACTCTTCCGACTCTCGTGACGTCAGATAACCGTGACACTCCGACTGACCATGTGGACTCAGACACCATGACACCTCCGTCATCCATGTCAGAATTTTAAATTTTGAAAATTCCTCCTAAGGTTTGAAAATTCCTCATGCTTTCCGAAATCACACAATCAAGACAAAATAGCTTAGCACACTTATTTGACGTTTTAAAAACTAAGGCAAAGAAATATGTACAGAGATAGACATGGGACTTCCTCCCAAGTGAGCTTGTTTAAAGTCTCTAAGCTTGACTTCCTGCTTTGTTCAGCGGTGGAAGGCTCATCCAGAGGAATCAAGTTCCTTCCGAATGATGGTATCTAGATGTGGTTTGAGCCTGTCCATTCACGTGAATTGTTTCCTCCCTTTCCAAATAAGGTGATGCTGTAGGTGAAACTTCCTGACAAACGGTCCGACCATCTGACTGAGCTTTCCAAACAGCTTGAGTCGAGAATTGAAAATGAGGACTTGATCACCAGCCTGAACTCCTGCAAGATTCTCTTATCATGGAAGGCTTTGGTTCTTTCTTTCAGATCTTAGAACTCATAGCATCCAGCCGATCTCTTCTAGCTCATGCAGTCCAATACTCTCTTTCCTGGGCAGACTTGATATCCAAATTTAGAAGTTTCTCTGCCCATAACGCCTTATACTCAACTTCAACAAGTAGGTGACAAGCCTTGCCGTAAAGGAGCTGGAATGGCGTCGCCCTATGAGTCTTGAATGCGTCTCGACGCCCGAGGGTTTCATCCATTGCACAATCTCAACGCCCACTACTTCAGCCAGATGGCTTTGATCTTGTGACACCTCTACTTGACCACCGGGTCGATATGGTGTAGCCACCTTGTGCTTTACCCCATGCTTCTTCGTAAGATTCTCAAAGAGCTGATGAAGTGAGACCCCCATCACGATAACAACTCTGGCACACCAAACTGGGAAAAATGATGCTCTGAACATCTTAACTACCTTTGCATCATTCGCAAGCTATGGCTTCAACCCACTTCGAGATAATCAACAGCTACCAAGATGTAGCTGTTCTTAAGATGGTGGGTTGAAAGGACCCATAAAATCAATCCCCAAACGCCAAACACCTCCACTTCCAAAATTGCTGGCATCTCATTCCTTCTCCTGATGTTTCCCATTCTCTCGGCAAGGATCACACTTGGTGATGAAGGTTTGAGCATCTCTGAACATTGTAGGCCACCATAGACCCGCTTGTACCTTCGAAATGCCTGAACGTAGCAAAGTGTCCTCCATAAGCAGACCCATGACAGTGCTCAAGCACACCCGAACCTCGCCTTGTGCTATGCACCTCCCGAATGCACCATCTATTCTCAGATAAGAAAGGTTCGTCCCAAGTAGTGCTTGACATCTCTCGAAACTTCTTTTTCGTAGGCGCCAAGATCATCGTAACTCACCACATGCAAGGAAATTAGCTAGATCGAATACCAAGGTATGTCCTTCACTCCTATCACATAACAAGATCTAGAGTCTCTGTCGTGCATGGTGTCATCAACAGTGGGTCATCATCCTCATCCGACAAGTGATCAGCCACACCATTCTCTATTCCCTTCTTATCAACAATTTCCATGTCAAACTCTCAAGAAGAGTATCCATCGAGCCTTGGCTTAGTATCCTTCTTAGCATAGATATGTCTTAGTCGCATGATCAGTATGTACTATCACCTGTAACCCAACCAGATAGCTTCTAAATTTCTCAAAAGCAAAACCACAGCCAACAACTCCTTCTCCGTGTAGCAGTATCTTCCTGAGCATCATGCCGCCTGCTTGCATAGTAGATCACGTAGCTTTTTCTCAACTTTGGCCCAAGATAGCCTACAGCATTCGATGCATCACACATGATCTCAAATGGATGGTCCCAGTTTGGTGCTTGGACTTCGGAGCAGTGACAAGGCTTCCTTGATGAGCTGGAAAGCCTTCAAACATTCATATCAAGCAAATTTCCCTGCATAACAGCCTTGTCGTGGTCGCTTTGAGAAGTCCTGATGAACCTTCAGAAACCCAGCATGCCCCAAGAAGCTTCTGATATCCCCTGACATTCTTGGGTGGTCAGTGCATCATCACGTCCACTTGGCCTATCTACCTCTATACCTTTCTCAGAAATTTGTGCCCCAAGACGATCCCTTCCTTGACCATAAAGTGGCACTTTTCCCGTTCAGAACCAGATTGCCTCTTCACACCTAGTGAGTACCCTGCAAAGGTTCAAAAGACAGAGGAGAAAGAAGAGCCATACACGGAAAAGTCATCCATGAATACCTCAACAGCCTCTATTAAATCCGAGAATATAGAAGTCATGCATCTCGAAAAGAAGCAGTGCATTACAAAGACCGAAAGGCATTCTCCTATATGCAAATGTTCCATATGGACAAGTGAATGTAGTTTTCTCGATCATTAGGATGAATAGGAATTTGAAAGAAACCACTATATCCATCTAAGAAATATGGATGATTACAAGTCTTTAGATCCGATCAATGGCAATGGAAAATGATCTTTCCTAGATGCAGATTTAACTTCCTGAATCGATACACATTCTATGGCCAGTGATAGTTCTAGTGGGTATCAATTCATCCTTATCATTCCTAACCACAGTAATGCCTCCCTTCTGGTACACAATGCATGTGAAATCCAAGTACTATCGATATGGGGTATATGATTCCACCCCAAGCAACTTAAGAATTTCCTTTTAACAACTTCTTTTAAATTAGGATTCAATCTCCTCCGGGGTTCAATACTASCATATGATTCATTTTCCAGATGGATTCTATGAGTGCACAAGCTAGGTGAAATTCCCTTTATATCATCAAGAGAGTATCCTATTGCCTTCCTATACTTCCTCAACTCAATCAACAACAAATTCAACTCATCATCATTCAGCATGTCATTTACTATGATTGGGTAAGTAGAGTTTGGTCCAAGGAAAGCGTACCTTAGCCCAGAAGGAAGAGGTTTGAGGTCTACCTTAGGTGCTGCAGTTCCTCACTGTCTGGCCAGAAAGGTCTGTCTGTCCGCTGGTCGAGCTTGGTGTCCTCGACAAAGATGAATTTCTGTGTTGGCCCCTATCAGCTCCTCAAACCCCTCGACTCTTCCAATCTTGTGAGTCTAAAATCATCTCATACCCCAAGGTCTCTTCATGCAAATACCCATCCTTACCATTTCAAGGTGATCATCTTGATTAAGCTCCTCCGAAGCATCAGCAAGCTTGTCCATTACCCTACAAGACTGCCCTTCTATTTCCGGCTTTCATGGTCTCTGACATCAAATGTCATCTTGAGATCATTCCCAAGATTGAGATCGATCTTCCCTTTTCGACATCAATGATCGCACCGCGTAGCTAGGAAAGGTCTGCCCAATCGAGGATCTCTGGTTCTTCATCCATTTCAAGAACTATAAAATCTGTAGTATCTCCACCGTACTCAACCATCGAGGGAGATCTGCTAAAGATACCATGAGGAGTCCTAATTGATCTGTCGCAAGCAAGAGAGAGATGTAGGACTTATAGTTGCTGAATCCTAGATTCCTGCAACCGAGAGTGGCATAAGACGATAGATGCTCCAAGATCACAGAGATTTCTTGAAAACTAGTGGACCTGAGAAGACGGTAAAGTGAAAGAACCCGGTCGCCTAACTTCTCTTTGACGACTCTCTTCTGAATGATGGCGCTGCACTCCTCTGATAGGACAACCATACCCTGAACCTTCTTGTCTTTCTCAACTACTGCATCCTTCAAAAACTTCTGAGCAGGTACCATGGAGAAGGCATCAATGAGGCAACCTGATCTCATTCCTTGATATGCTTATCAAAGATTTGTTTATGTTTCTCCATTAAGTCCTTCTTAAACCTCTTTGGGAAAGCAATTTGGGCTTGTAAGGAGGAGGGACATATGGTGCTTTCTTTCCTCCGAAATCCAGATTTAGTGTGAGGTAGACTGCCTTGACCATTCAGGTCGAGTCAGTGCTCCAGCAGCGTGGACTCTTGTCTTGGTCGCTTGGGAACCAAATCCCCCGTCGTGATCCTCACTGTCCGCAGTGATTGCAGGAGATCCTTCCTCTCGTAACTCCTTCCCACTCCGCAAAGTGATGGCATTAATGTGAGCGTAGTCCTTAGGTTCTGGACCAAGGAGAGGAGTGTTGAAGCTGTCTTGCCCTCGATGGAACGAATCTTGACTGCAGACTCAAACTTGCTGTTAAGATCATTGTAGGTGTAGTCCATCTGGGTTTTAAGTTCACCAAACTTCTTGGCTGTGTCACCACTGCTGACCCTGTAGGAGTTAGCAGCGCTGCCTGTTGATCCGAGCGAAAGATCGATGGCGGTACGGAAAACCGGTGGTGAATATAGGGTTCCCTGGTGTTGGTGATGACTGGCTAGGGGCAAAGTTCTGCTGATTGTAGGAAATGAAAGGCTTGGACGAGGTTGTTGCTGAGGTGGGTAGATTCTCGATCTTGAGGGTTAGCAATTGGTACTCTGAGGGATTCGGTTTTCAGAATTGATAAAACCTTTGCATGACCCTGATTCTGCAATAGCTGACCTCTCTAGGCTATCATCCTCCCATCTTGAACCGAAGACTGTATCCTCGAAGCAAAGTGGACTTGTTTCGCGTAGTAGTGATCTAACTTATAAGGCCTCGATGGCCCGAAGTTTGATCATCTGACCAATACTTGGCCGGACACTCCTATCATACTCAGAGTGTAGTTACCATCAGATTGGGCTAGATTCTCCACAAGTGCCCATCCAGCATCAACATCTTAGTTGAGGAAGTTACCAGATCGGCGGTATCGAGAAGCATGGACCTTCGAGAACGCCTCAGAGAGTGCAAGGAGGACTCCTTACTGAAACCGAGGACATGAGTAGTGTAGCCCTTGAAGCGATCCCAGATTCACCGAAACTTTCACCATCCTTCCGAGTGAATCCAGAAATTTCATTCCTCAAGCGCCTTGGCGCTGGAGAAGAATTTGGCCGAAGGCTTTCTACGTCCCATGAGGTGATGGATCCATGGGGTGAGTCTTTTCTCAGGATGGGCTCCACCTGAGAGAAGGGAAAGAGCCTTAGCTTGAAACCATCTTCACGACCCATTGATCTTGGTAAGGTAAGAGCCTATCGAACTCATCCAGATGATCAAGAGGGTCCTCCATGTAGTCCATGAAACTTGTTGTTTCAGACCATGGCGATCGCTTCGATCTCGAAATTGGTTTCGTAGAGGGACAATGCCTGTCTGTTGGTATGAGTGTTAGCATCTCCGGCTCCTATCAAACGGGCCTGTGAGGTCTTGAACCGGGTTGGTCTTCCATACCGAGTGGATTGATGTTCGCTCTGATGTTTTCCGCGCCGCAACTGTTGTGGTAACCGTCAATATTGTCGATGGGCGGAGGAGGTTCGACTTCCTTCGATCCTGGTTGCATGCAGTGGATGTGTACCTGAAAATGCAAAGACAGCCAAGTTAGTAAGTTGAATCAGAAAAGAACTTGATCTAGAATATTTTGAAATCCTAATTGTAACAAACAACAAAATGGCAACCAAATTGATATAAGTCAATTTCTTACTAGACCAAGTTTTTGTTTAGAGTAAGTGTCAATCCATAAGGGTGAAGATATTAACCAAAAAGGATGCGATCAAGCAATTCAAGTCAAGCGCAAATAACAGTATCGGGGTCTAGCAACCTAGACAAAAACTGAGAATGGACACTAAAACAGATACCGATAGGACTAACAAGAACTAGCAGAAACCAAGCAACAATGTAAATAGCATATGGGGTAAAGACAACAGATAGACTAGCAAGAATTCAACAAGGTAAAGAGAAGTTCCTAAGGATGGGGGTAATCGACTCGTGTCCCTTTCTATTCAAGTGGTTTAACAAAAAATTAAGCTATTCCCTAGACATCAAACATCAAAACCAGTTAAGTCCACTCCCGTGGTAAGTAACCTCAAACAAATGCCTGCATCTAATCCCTTAGCGAAATCTACCCTAAATAATATATCAGTTCAATATCAATAAACACCCTGATAAATCCCTTAGGCTAGGTATGCAAATCTCTAACATCAGTTCATTCAAGCATTTTATTAAACACCTTCTGGGCGGAAAAACACCTAAGTTCTAATTCCAATTGATCGAAAGAAACTAGCATTAAGAACACCGATTTAGAAGGGAAATCAAACGATCTACACTTAAACCACCGAAAGACCAAGATTCTACACCTAATCTATCCCATCCTCAACCCTAATGACTACTCAAAACTCATGAAGAACATCAAGAACACAAACCCGTAAATCATAAAAACTTGCATGATGATAAATAGATAGAGATGATGAAAAGGAACAAACTCAAAATAACAAGAAGAAATCAAATTACAAGTTCTGAAACTAAGAACAGAGAAGAACACAAGGAAAAACTCGAAATATTAGAGATAAAAACGTGTGTCCTTAGTCTTAACCCAACATTAGGTATTTATACTAAGTCTTAAAAAGCCCTAAAACGTCATGCGCAAAATAGTAAAATGTGCGTGATAAGGTCCAGCTAAGTCGTCGAGTCTCAAACAGACGAAATCAAGACTGCATTTTTCTGAGAAGCTTGGTATGCTCAAGCATGTAAAATCAAGACTGCATTTTTCGAGATGAGCTTGAGTAGTCCACCGATCATAGGGCTCGAGCTGGGTTCTGAAACTTCAAGACGCCACCTTTTGTCTGCTTGATCATACACTGAGCATGAGCCGAGCAGCTGCTCCATCTCCGCTCGACGATCACGCCTCGCATGGGTATCCAGCACGGACTCGATCAGCATGTCCTGCACAGCCGCTCGCACGGACTCGATCAGCATGTCCCTGACAGCTCGTCCTCGCACGGACTCGATCACGACTACTCAGATGGACTCGAGAGACGCACTGCATACCTTCTGGTCTAACTTCTCCAAAATCACCCGAAAGTACCTAACAAGCCAAATATGCAAGATGTATGCGACTAATGCAAAACACTCTAGTATGCAAAACTCGGAATAAATAACAAGAACGGGGTGAATAACACGTCAAAACGTATGATTTATGCAAGCTAAAACGATGCAAAATGCAAACATATCAAGTATCTCCCATAAGAGAATACTTAGCATTAAGATGCATGTAAAGGTGCATCAATTCAAGAACAAAAAAACATATAATAAACACTAAAAGTAGATCTCATCGCACCACCATCCGGTGGTCTAAAAGATCTACTCTAAAAGCAAAAGAAGAAGAAGTAAAAAGAACTTTTATTAGATATGAAAGGGGCTACAAAGGATGTAGAGAGAAACGAGTCTTCAGTGAGATTACAAGTGATATATATTATTGTGGTTTTCTGAACCATCCATTTCGTCTTATCTTGTTTCTGGGCTAACTCGAAATGACAAGGCTGCCAGTCATATCTTGCCATGAGGAAATTTTCCAGCAGAGGTCAAGACGACTCATGGTCGATCCTCACTCCCTGGCTTGACTGGTCGATGCATCCTTCGGGAATTCTCTGAAAATCTGACTCAATATCGACCAATACAGTCGATATTGTCAATCGCCCTTCGGATTCTGTGAAATCCTCCGAATGTGCGATCAAGCGATGTCACCAGTCTTCCTGTAGGCTTCAGTAAGCTCCAAAAACATCTCTACTACTCATATTTGGCTCCAAGTACCTAAAAACATATAACCACATTCAAAAACATTAATGCTACACTGTTAGTTATAAAAGCGAAAACTAATTTATTCTAATGCATAAAAACATGTAAAATATGATGCTATCAGTGTCCTTTACCGCCAGTGTGCACTTGAAACCGGTGTTTGATTGCTCATGGCTCACATGGTCGATTACACCTTTCAAAGCAGAAGAAACAGGGCCTATCACAGACTGTGTAATCGGGTCTTGGTGATCTACATCACCGGTTAATTGAGATTGAGATTTGGATGCGATGGTTTTATCCTTCGGCGTGATGTATCGCAATGTAAAGTGACAAACGGCAACAACGGAGATCGACGGAAGCGCAGGTAAAGCTACAACGGCTGATGGACGGGCGAGACAGCATAGACTGAAGTCGGTGGTGGAAAGCTAGCAGGCGGAGGATCTGGCAAGCTAGCCATGACGGCGCCGCCGATAAGAAGATTGCTTGATAATAGGTTGAATCGTTTAACTTTTTAGGATCTAAAGATTTTTTCGCTCTCAAGTTTTTTTTTAAAAGATGTCAACGTTTTCGATATTATTTATGTGATTAATTATTATTAAAGAAGTAAGACATGTATCACATATATTTATTTTGCAAAATTCAAGCATTTTTGTATTATTTTAAAATAACCCCAGAAGCATGATAATTCAGATACATAAAAAGTCTACGAGATACAAAAAGCTTATAAAGCTTTGTGATCGTAAATAATCGATCCAAGCAAAGATCACTTAACTTTATGTGGAAAGCCAAAAACAAAAACAAAATAGTTAGTAGTAAAATAATTATAGAAGAAGAGAGTCCGGGGAAGAAAGGTAGACAAAGAGACCTCCGTCCCGGCAAAGACGGGCTGTAACCTTCTTTTCCTACTACATTGACCCCACCACCCACATGCCTCCATGTTCTCTTTTTTTCTCGTCCCAACATTTTTTTGTACATTTCTTCCTCTTCTTTTCTTTTTTACTGTAAAAATAAACCTTAACATCACTTATAACATGAAGAATATTTAATCGGGGAACATAATTTATAAATATAACTATCTGATTGAATTATGACTCTACTAGCTAAGATATCAGTTTTAAAATTTAGAGATGGAGGAATAAAAGATAATGAGAAAAATTTGATTTGTACTAAGAATATTTATACTATATCTATAAATGATTCTTCATTTTGAAGTATTATTTTATTTAACTGTAAAATTGACGGTAATGTATATTAAGAAATATATGACAAACTAAACTAAACGAATTCTTAGCATTGAAGTTTTATCATTAGTGAAATAAAAAATAATGCTGACATAATTTCTCATGTTTATAGTTTTGTGGTTACCTACATTATTTTAAATTGTATTTCAGCACCTATGTACCCATTTACCCTCCAGAAAAAAAAAACATAGCAACTATGTAACCGTATCATAACTTGTATCAGGGAAAAGTTCTTTTTCTAAAAAAGGATTGAATTTTGACCAAACAATATGTCCTAATAATGCCATCTGCAAAAATGAGTGACTAGTCATCAAGAAACAAAATCACAAAATCCATTTGAAGAAACAAGACAATTCAAAAATACCATATTAATTTCTAAAATGTCAAAATATCATAGCATAACCAATTACACCCACTACTAACCAGTAACCATAAAGATATACACCTAGAACCATACTAGATGTTATGGCAAAGACCAATGCGGGATACAATAAGTCAAATATACGAAACTTGTAATACCACATCGATTTATCCTAATTATTTCATATCAATTCTTAGCTTAACGTTTGGTTTCCTGGGCAACTCTAGTGGTGTTTAGGATCAACTTTACAAAAGGTAGAATAACTAGATGGATAAAAGTCACATTTTGTTTGGGTCATTGACACTAAGTGACGAAGTCATGCTACTTGTGAATAAGTGGTCATGAGACCAAAAGAAGCAAACTTCCTCCACCCAATTGCCTGATGATTAGTTATAATCTTCAACGCACATATCTACATTGACGGTTTTTCTACACCAGTTATTGTCACGACAATATTTCTTCATTAATTTACTATATCCCTAGTTATATGTTTTCATAATTATACATTTATTAATTATTTTTATCCAATATTTGGTATCTATTATAAATTGACCAATAATTTGACTACCAACTTTTACAAAACAATTACTACGAGTTATTCATACACGACCATTTAAAAATATTATGTTAATTTTGGTTTTTACTATCTAGATATGTTATTAAGAAAATAGTATTAACTCCATTTCTCTTATTTGATTATATTTATTTTATTTATATTAATTATATATTTTTTTAATTGTATAACTCATAGTGCATTTTACAATCATAAACTCTGTTAGAGATTTGAAATATTTCTAACTTTTGGAAGTATCATCAGCTATTATTAACATGACGACGATTTTGTTTTTCTATCATTTATTAATTAATATAGACCGGAATGACCCAAAAAAAAAACATTAAAACTTTAATTGATTTGTATTATTTGTCATTATGTTTTCTTATTTTAAATAATATCCAATAAAACCATAATATAAAAAAACTGACTTTTCTTCATTTCCCTATATAGTCTCAGGCTACACCAATACCAAGCATGCAAATGCAATGAAAAATAAATAAATATTAAATTAAGAGTTTTCTAAAAAAAAACCTATAAGTCACTATTTTTTTTTGTAAATTTACATTTAATCTCCAAACATTACAAGTCAATCTTGCGAAATTAAATATTATATGGAATATAATCCGGTTTTTTTACCGTCAAGATAGCAAAATATTGATAAATAATATATAAAATCGAAACTTTCGCAATGAAGAATCTAAGTCTATTTTTAAAATTTTAAAAATAAAATGTATGTGATCGTGAAAAAATTTTAAAAATACATATAAGACTTATATTGCGTATTATTTTTGATTTTCTATAATTGATCTGTATGTTTTTAGGGATAAAGGATAAAATTATAAAAATAGATAAGTTGAAAGGTTTTTTTTATAGACTACCCTTAAATTAATCATGAATACAAATGTTACAGCAAAAAAAAAAAAAGAAATTAGAGGGAGAGGAAAGAGGAGTGTTACAGGCCAATATTCTCCTCGGGATTGGTGCTGTAAAAGAATGACCCTTCTCTTCCCTTGTCCCTATAAATATCTTTCCATCGAACAGCTTCCTTCTCACAATTACTAACTTCTCTCTTTCTCTTAAATTACCCTTTCGCCCTCGCTCTCCTCTTCCTTCAATTAGGGTTTCGTCTACTCTACATGAGCCTCTCCGTATTCTTCCACAGCTTTCTTGAACTGCAAAACTTCTTCAGTTTGCTTTTCTTAATAGTTATATCTCTTACGCATAAAATGATTGATTTGCAGTTCAATAAAGCTGTGGGAAGATACGGACAGAGTCAAAATAAGTTTCTCAATTTCTTTCATATATCTAAGCGTGATTCTACTAATTAGATCTTCTCCCAGATCTTTCATTTACGTGTTTTTGTTTTGTTCCCTTTGTTTTGGCTATCTAGAAGATAGATTAGTAGCTAGATTCAAGATTCTGATCATCTCTAAATATTTTTTGTTAATTTTGATTCATTATAGAAAAACCCTAATTTCTTTCTATAGGTCTCTGATCAGTGTTAATGAATATAATAGATATAAATCTGTTTTTTGAAATGGGATCCATAACTTTCTTCTAATTTTATAATATTGGTATGAGAAGATTGTGTTGGTTGTCTGATGGAAATTGTTTAGATCTATGACCTGCAGATCTGTCAAGTCTAGATATATATTTTATTAAGATGAATCCATTTGGCTTCTAATAATTTAGTTGCATGATGGATCTCTATTTTATGATCATTTAGCTTTCGCAAACTGGAGTCCATTTGCGAAGGTCAAATTTTGTCATAAGATAATAGCTATATATGGAGCATTGATAAGCAAATTTTTGTTAGTTTGATGCGTTAATAATGTGTTGCTGGACCACATTTTAAATATTCCTACTGTAGAGGAAGTAGTAACAAAGTAGGTTCTTGGGTCAGTCCACATTATTTGAATGCTTTCATATTATTTATTTTTGAGATAATGATTTAATGGTGGAGAAAGGATTGAAAGTTATTGGCAAATTAGAAACCCGTAAAAGAACAGTGAGAACTTGGGCTTCATCGAATATTTTAAATCTTTGGTTGAAGTTGTCCGATATTTATAAACAAGAGGTTAATAATTCATATATATATTTGATTTTCGATTCTACCTTTAAAACAACTTAAACAGGTTAATGAATCTTATATTCAATCGTTTGCACAACTTTCGTCGGTCTAAGCTGAATAATGATATTTACCAACTCCAACATATTATAAAATAAAATCTAGATCGAGCAAAATTAAACCATATACGTATGTGAATTTCAAGAGGTAAATCGTTTGCTTAACATAAACAAAAATCTATTTTTCAATTAAAAATAAAATAGTTTACTAGTCCATTAAAACTATGCAGAAACTGACTGATAAGTGTTAGGTGAATTAGTGGAATAAAAATGAATAAAATGAAAATATATAAAAGGATAATATATATATATATATATATATTTTAAATTTTATTCACTAATTTCTCTTGAATATAGTAAGGGGATAAATTCTTCTTAATTAGTTAATAATTCATCATTTTCCAAAGGATTAGGTAAAAGAGAGGTTCTCTCATCTATATGTTTTTTTTTTTGGTAACAATTCTCATATATATGTTTTGACTGTAATTGCATTGTTTAACCATATTTTATTTTTCTAATTTGTACAACCATAAGCATCCTCACATTAACTAATGTGATCCACCATCAACTAAAACCAGCCTAGCTAACTCACTGAATTAAAAACATATTTTCCACTTCACAAGAAACCGAAACAATCGAAGCTAGCTTCTGAGTAGATAGTTTATTACTTCGATACCTCTAATCTGAACTGTAGTAGGTAGCTATAAAGCTTCATCCAACCATCATCACAGTTTTTCTAAAAAAAATTAGAGATAATACTAAAGTAAAAAAAAAAAATGGGTACGCTGGCCCCTTAATTACGTGATAAGATGTCTTACTGTCGGCATCTAATCCAGCACACTTTAAATTATTTTTTCTTTTCAAATTTGTTTTTTTTTGTAATTCTCAATATAACTGCAAGGCAATCTTCTTTATTTTCTCTATATAAATATAATTCTATTTTCTTCTTGTTCATATATGTTTACTTTAAAGTGTTTTGGACGCTTACTGGTATGTCTTTATTGCTTACCAAGTCGCCATGTTGTTCTTTATAGGTTTAGTGGTATATGCTTTACTTTTATTCTTTACTCAACTCGTTTGTCTTATTTTCTTCAAGTTTTAATCACTTTAAAAGCAAAGCATATGCATTGTAATGGATATTTTGATTGGATTCCACTCACTTTAGTCAATAATTAAAGGTCCCAGGAAGCATATATCTAATTAATTACAAGTAGACTTAAATTTCCCATAAATAGTCCGTGAAAAGATTAATCGGCTATAACGTCTAGAAAACAACCATCTAAACATTTAATTTTTATTTAGTTGATTTTTTCAAATGAATTCTCATATATGAATTAGATATATAGTTATAATAATGATAATAATAATTCTACAATGTGGTTGATAAAAATTAATATGTTAAATTTACAGGACCCATCATTAGTAATGTAATTGTACATTATTGAACTGAAGACTTTTGTCTTATAGTTTATGTAAGATTCCACTTTTCTTCTTCCCTGCAAATGCTTGGCTGTCGAATGAAATGAAAAAAAAATTTCCACAGATATATAAATTAATTGAACTATCCCCTTAAGAAATAAAAAAAAATTAATTGAAGTTTTTGATTCAGCTTTCAAATGGAGATCTATTATAAAAGAAGATGAATGTAATATTCTCTTATTAATATCGTAGATTACAAGACATATAGTATAAAAGAGAGTATAAGTAGAGAGTTTTAGAAAATGTACAAAAAAATTCACATAATATATGCAAATATAAACTTAGCATATTTCGAAATATGAATATATCTTTAGATGAACGTCCGGAGGAAAGACCCATGGAAAAGTGTGCTTCAAGCAAAGACCGTGAGACTGGTTTCGTTAGAGCGTCTGCGAGTTGGTCTTTAAAAAAGACATGTGCGACACCAAGAAAACCAGATTGGACTAACTCACGAATAAAATGATAGGCCAGCACAACATGCTTCATACGAGAATGAAAGACGGAGTTGGCACATAGATAAGTTGCTCCCACATTATCACAGTATATCACCGGTTGGGAGACAGATTGAACACCAAGGAGAGAGGCGATCCATTGAAGTTCAGATGTTGTATCCGCTATTGAAAGCAAAGGCGATGTCTGGACTAGTGAAATGATGATATTGTAGACTTCCTCCAACCATCCGGTACTTAGAACAGAACCACCGGGAAGAGCTGTTCCAGAGGTTAATTGTAGCTGATCATTAGCCATCATAGGAGAAGTAGCTGGATTTGCCTGTAAGACTTGATAACCTCTTTCAAGTCGATTATACGAAGAAAACAGAGTGTTCTGTTTTTCTTTTACCTTTCTTTATTACAGCTTTCTTGCGTAACACTCTTTGTGTAATACAAATGTATTATTGATCGAGTGATGAAATGAAAGCGCACACACTTTATTGATAGTTGAATAATGTATATATATTAAATTGACTCGATACTAACGAAGAGAATCATCTCTTCTATAAGACACAGCCTTACGACATAACACTTTAACGGTTATGACACAACCATACGAAATGTTACATACACTTTCTATTGTTATATAATAACAAATAGAATCTAATATGTATTTTATGACTCTTATACTTTTTACGAACATACATGAAACCAATTAAACTCCAATACTTCCCCTTAATTGAGTTTTATCTTAACACCTAACTTCATCCTTAATTCCTCGAACCTTGCTGCATTAAGAGGCTTCGTTTGAATGTCAGCCAATTGTTGATCTCCTGGACAATACTCAAGTTGTATGAGACCCTTTTGTTCAGCTTCTCACACAAAGTGATATTTGATGTCGATGTGCTTGGTTCTCTTGTGCTGAAGCGGATTTTTACCAATTGCGATGGCTGACTTATTATCGTAATATATCCTTACTCTCTTATCTGTTTTGAATCTGATTTCATTCGCCAACCTTTGCAGTCAAATTACTTGATTTGCTGTTAAACATATTGAGATGTATTCAGCCTCGGCGGTTTATTGCGCCACCGTCTTTTGTTTGTTTGATTACCAAGAGAAGACTGTCGAGCCTAGAGTAACCATGTAGCCGGATATAATCTTTTTACCTTCTAATGATCCACCCTAATTACTGTTTGAATATCCAATAAGTTGAGGATCCTTTACGCTTCTAAATTGAACTACAAAGTTCTTCGTTCCTTGAATATATATTAACACACGTTTTGCTTCTTAGAAATGCTTCTTTAATGGAGATGACATGTATCTTGATAGATACGAACTACCATACACAACATCTGGTCTTGAAGCAGATAAGTATAGAAGTCCTCCTATCATACTTATGTACTTAGTCACATCCTCAAATTCTTATCGTTCTCTTCTATGCTTTTGTCGTGAGGAGTGAGAGGCATTCTAACCATTTTGTAATTTTTCATACCAAACTTCTCTAGAAGTTTGTTTGAGTATTTCTCTTGAGAGAGAAATATTCCTTCTTCAGCTTAGATAGTCTCCATTCCAAGAAAATAGTTGAGTTTGCCGAGATCCGTCATTTCGAATTCTTGTTTTATATCTTCTTTGAATTCGTCAATAAACCTCATATCATTTCCCATGATAAATATATCATCCACGTAGAAACTCACTACTAACATGTCCTTCGTGGTTTTCTTCACATACAATGCAGCATCATTGCCACTTCTTTGAAAATCATACGAATATATTCCTTCATTGTTTCCTTCCACGATTCATCATTTCATGCTACTTCAAAGGTTGTTGGCTCCTCAGCCAACATCATACACATTTCGTGTGTATAAGCCATTTCCTCTATATTACTCGACCGTTGCATTAACTCATATTTTTTGTAACATCCGTACCCCAAGTCGTTTCCTTGTAATAAAAGTTATTACATTTCTTGCGGTACAAGCTGCTATTGGAAGTCGTAAAAGTCTTGTACCGTGTTGCATTCTTGAGAGGATAGGAATAATGGGGAGCTCGAATTATAATTTACGGGGTTGCTATTGGTTTGATTAATCGGAAGATTAATCGTTTCGGAACCAATTCGGGTTGAATTGGTTCGGAATAGTATTTTTGCGGAATGAATAGTGTTTGACGGAAATGTGGGATGAAATGTGATATGGATAATATCGAGCTCGATTAACGGCCAAATGGGCGGTGTTTGGGTTGAATCGATCAAAGGATTGATCGCCGAGAAGTAATCCCGAGTAGTTCGGTTTAATCGGGATTAAGCGGTAATTCCGAGATTTATCAGAGCGAAAGAAATATTTTGAGATGGGGAGGTGTCTCAAATATTTCGGGAGGTTTAACGGAATCACTAAACCGAGAGAAATAATTGATGGGATTAAGGGAATTGGTTTGATTAAAACCGGTTTAGTGAATTAATTGTGGTTTGGTTTAATTTAATTAAACCAAAGATATGTATATCTATATATACACCTCCTCCTTCTCAAAGCTTCTACATACTTCTTCTTCCTCATCACTTTGAGAGATATTTTTGGAGCTAAGGAAGAGAGAAAGAGAGAGTGAGGAAAGGAGAAGAAAACTTGGAGAAAGAAGAAGGAGAAGGAGAAGAGAGTGAAGAACTTGGGAAAAACAGAGTTTGGGGCGTGAATTGAGAGGCTGGTTAGACCGGGTAAACGAGCACGGATTAAGCTGAATTTTTGTAGGTAAGTTCTACAATCTCTTGTCTAGTAATCCACCAAATTTCATGGGATTATGTTGACTGGTTCGGGAGTTATGAATTTTCTTCCAAAACCGCTCAAAGCAGAGCAACCCGCGACGGACTGAGTTTGAGAGAGTGCGTGGGCACTCAAATATTGTTAGTTTTGGCTGAAATTTGGTAGATAGGTTGTTGAAAGGCTTATCTTGAATTCCACGGAAGTAATTTGCGAGATATGATCTAGGGCAAGAGATATGGTTGATTAACTAAGGCTCTGTTTTTGAAAAGATGGAATCCGGTTTGGGGGTTTTGAGTAATCCGAGTTTGATTACTTGTTGTCACCCTTTGAGAAGAGTTTTGGTGACTTCTTGTTAGGTGTTTTGGTGATACCTTGGTGGTTGGTTGAGTAGAAGCCAAAGAGAATCAAGCTTAAGGCTTGAAGCTATCAAAAAGGGGGAAGTGTATTCTTCATTCGTCAAGGCAAAGGTGAGTGCGTGACCGTGGTTGTACCACATGATCATAGAATTATCGTGATTGTTTTGTGTGTTAGGACTTGACCATATGGGTGTGATTTATGGCTTGTCCAAGTTGTGTGTGTTGTGTGTTTGATGGAGCTCTATCATCCCTTGTTTGATTGTTGCYTGCGTTGCTTTCAATTCGGTAAGTCTTTGATTGTGTGCATGTATAACCGTGGGACGGGAGGACCGCCTCACTAAGCATTATCAATGCTTACGCACMTCTTTTGGTGCAGGTAAAGAGGAGTCTTAGGAAGCGGAGCTCGTGGAACCAAGGCCGAAGGAAGAAGATGATCTAGGCGGTTTAACGGGTTCTTGTAACTTGCGTTTTGATTGTTCATACATGTGAATACTAATGTTTTGGACCCTTGTAGATGTTTTCGGCTCTGTATAATAGGATGCTTATGCATGGGTTAAGTTATGGTGTTGTTTGGTTGAGTTTAACTTGTGTTTCGGCTCGTTTTGTGTTGTTCTCGGGATGCAGGGCAAGGGGGAGGATCGATCGATCCAGATAGGATCGATCGATCATGGGGTCTCGTTCTGGGTCAGAGATTTTTTTTGGGGAAAGCAAGATCGATCGATCGGGGTAGGATCGATCGATCGTAAGGGGTCGATTTTTGGCCAGAAATTCGGGAAGAATTGAGTAGAAAGCAGGATCGATCGATCCTGGGGTGGGAGATCGATCGATCCTGGGCAGTCGTTTTTGGGCAGAAAACTTCTGGTTGATTTTTGAGGGTCAGGATCGACCGATCATGGTACGATCGACGTCGATCGGTAGTCGGTCTGGTAGTAGTTTTTCTTTTAGAGGGTCGAACGACCGATCCGGAATAGGATCGATCGATCCTACATCAGGATCGATCGATCGGGCTAGGATCGAACCTTCTCAAGGGGGTGTTTTTGATCCGAGATTTTCGGGAACTGTTCTTGAGGATGGGATCGATCGATCCTGGGTGTGATCGATCGATCCATGTTCTGAAACCTAATCGTTTTATTTTAAGTTAGATGTTTAGCATTTGACTTGGATACCTATAAAAAGAGTTTTACTCGAATGATTTTTCATGTTTTAAGAAAAGTTTTTAAAAATCCCGTTTTTTTTATGATTTATCGCGCGTTTTCCGTTTTTGTACTCGGGATGGGGCGTGTCAATTTGGTATCAGAGTGTTAGCGATTCTAGGACTTGTTGGAGTCATGCTTGCTTGCTTGTGATTGTTTGACTTGATTCCATGATTGAATGATGTTATTCATGATTGCCTATGTGAGTGTTGATATGGGGCTATGTGATTGTTGGGTTGGGTTAGAGATCATCCTCTTCGGCCAAGTAAAAGGTTCCACGGTAAGACTTCTTTCTTGTTCCGTTTTGTTAAGTTTTGGGGTATTGAATGCTTGACTGCTTGTGAAGATGTCAAGAAGTGGAAATGATAGAGGAGGAGTGGCGCGGGAGCCGGCTGAGCCAATAGAACAAGCGGACCCCCGGGGTGAAGACCAAGTGTTGGTCGAGGATGTTGCGGAGGCGGGAGATGGTGGAGCTGCAAGTGATGCGGCTCAAGCGGCTGAAGGAGAGCCGCAAGTACAAGGTCAGCAACAAGAGGGTCCAAATCTAATGGAGCAGGTGTTGGGCTTGTTGGCTCGGATTCTCGATAGACTACCAAGGGCGGTAGCCGCACTAGCTCCTGAGGCGCCACTCGAAGCGAGTGAGCCACCGAGAGTGGAGAACCCCGAGTATAGGGTGGCTAACTCAAAGACTCAAGCCAAGAAGTCTCTTAGCCCGGAAAAGAGTGGCAAGCTAGGAAAGGGTCAGAAAAGGAAGTGGGAGAGCACTTTCAAGAATGCTTCTAGTGGGCAATCCGGATGTTATGGGTGTGGAAGTAAAGGTCATTGGATTGCTAACTGCCCGAAGGGCGACACCAGGATGTGTTATCACTGTAAAGAAGTGGGGCACATTAAGATTTTGTGTCCTAAGTTGCAGCAAGGTGGAAGAGGATCAAAAGCACCACCACCTAAGCGGTCTGCGGTGACTCCCAGAGCTTACTCTTCAAACATCGAGTCGGGAGAGCCGAGCAACTCCAAACCGACCAATGGTTAGAATTTTCCTTATCTGGTTGAGTTATGTTGATGTGTTTATAATTATATTGAGTGTTTTAAGTGATTTACGCCATTGGATGTGCATGGGGTTGCATGGGTTTAAATTGATGAGTGGAGGTCGAGGTGGGAAAGAAACTTCTACTCTGTAAAATGTTCGGAGGAGTATGAGTTGATCTCATGGTGCATTACTTAGAGGGAGATGCACATATGTGGTGGAGTAGTGTATTGGCTAGGAAAGCCAACGGTGTAGATATTTGGGGAGATTTAGAGGTAAGAAGCATGTTTGATGCCTTCCTTCAGATGTCTGAGACATGGGTTAAGTGGTATTTGGGAAACGTTGCTGATGAGAAGGCTGGTTGAGTTGTTTAGTGATTTGGGAGTGAGAATTACTCAAGTTCGGTGAACTCTGTTTTCAGAACAGGGGAGGATCGATCGATCCACAAGACAGATCGATCGATCCCTTATGTCGGTTATGTGATCAGGGATATTTTGGGAAGAGGATCGACCGATCTCAAGAGGAGATCGATCGATCGGGTGTATCAGAGAGTTTAAGATCGATCGATCATGGGAGGGATCGATCGATCCGATCTCTGAAAGTGGATTTTTTTGAGTAGTATGGGTTTGGATTGAGGTAATTGCCAGTGGAACTTTGGATAGGTGGGTTTGGATTGCTAGATCGTCTGATCTAGGTTGAGTATTGATGAGATTGGCATAGGGAATGAGGGTGTAAAATGGTTGAGTATCGATGCGATCTCAGGGGATATTAGACCGACGTAGGATCTTGTGATGAAACCGAGTATGGAACAATACCGAGTGTGATTGATGGCTTTAGGGGCATTGACGAGAGTAGAGCACTGCTCTGTGTTGAAAAAGGGAAGTCCCGTACGGGTAGTTGAGCTGTCATATGGGTGTGACTGCAATCACTGCTGGGTTATTGTGTAAGTACGATTATGGCTAGAGTGAGTCATAACGGGAGTACTGACATACTTAGTGATGAGTTATGGCTGTTGAGTTGTGACCGGTATGGTATTATAATTTGTGATACCACGACTGTCGTTAGGAGTAGCTGTTGTGCTACAGTTGCCGTTAAGGGTCATAAGTGCACTTGGGAACGGATCGAAGTGGACGATCCGAACCTTGAGTTTTGCTGAGGTTGTATGTGCTGTTGAGGGTAGCAGGTGCACTTAGGATCAGATTTTTAGGTCATGTGGTCTCAGAAGCGTGACGGGAGCTTCTTGAGACTTGAAAGAATGTTGACTGGCTCCAGTGTTGGCTTAACCGGACTTTAAGGAGCCATATATGATTGATGCAGATGCCTCGAGGCTAGGTTTGGGTTGTGCTCTAACGCAGCATGGGAGCGGGTAGCTACAAGTACCGAGAGAGAGATGCTATGGGCTTGGTGAGTATGATTAGTACTTGTGCTATGTGTGGTTTCCGATAAGTTAGAACCGATGGGGTTTAAAGCGGCTACCCAGGCTGATATTTTGAGTAGAGCGCGATGTGCTCAAATGAAAAGATGAGAATTGATTAAGGCTTCTAAGGACAAGAAGTCTGAGTATTGGGTTTTGAATAATGAAGCCATTCTTGGGAAATGGTCGGGTTGTGTGCCTAATGATGACGAGTTGAGGAGAGATGTTCTTCGAGAGGCACATCAGAGTCGATTCTTTACTCATCCCGGGGCGACTAAGATGTACCGAGACTTGGAACGGTATTATCTTTGGGTTGGGATGAAGAGAGGTGTAGCCAAGTGGGTGGCTAGTTGTGAAACTGGCCAGTTAGTAAAGTTGAGCATCAAGTCCCGAGCGGGTATTACAGAGTTTACCCATTCCTGAGTGGAAATGGGACATGGTTACGATAGATTTCGTAGTAGGGTTACCGGATTCTCGGGAAGAGATGCTATATGGGTAATTGTCGATCGTTGACTAGGTCTACTCACTTCCTAGCCATAAGGAAGACAGATGGGGCTCGAGTTTTGGCTAGGAGGTACATCAGCGAGATTATGAGACTATACGGTGTACTTGTGAGCATTGTATCAGATCGTGGTAACAAGTTTACATCGATATTCTGGCGAGAATTCTAGAAGGAGATGGGGACTAAGGTACTCATGAGTGCAGCGTATCATCCTCAGACGGATGAGCAATCAGAGAGAACCATTCAGACTCTCGAGGATCTATGGAAGATGTGTGTGTTAGATTGGGATGGCCATTGGGCCGATTACCTGAGCTTGGTGGAGTTTACGTATAATTACAGTTACCAAGTGAGTATAAGGGAGAGTACCATACGAGGCTCTGTATGGTAGGCCTTGCATGACGCCATTATGCTGAACTCAAGTGGGGGAGCAAAGCATATTGGCAAGAGTGTAGTGCAGGAAACTCCGGAAGAGAACGGAGTTTGAAAGTTAAACAGGAGGAAGGAAACACCTGAGAATAAAGTCATGAGAGCATAAGTTGGGGTTGACAAGGAAACTTGGGTATCCGAGGTGAGTATGGAAGTGCGATTCTCCCAAGTGGGTTCTAAGGTGGTTGCAGTCTTAAGATTCGAGGACGAATCTTATTGTGGGAGAATGAACATCCGCACTCCCAAGTCGCTTCCTGAATAAAAGTTATTACATTTCTTGCGGTACAAGCTGCTATTGGAAGTCGTAAAAGTCTTGTACCGTGTTGCATTCTTGAGAGGATAGGAATAATGGGGAGCTCGAATTATAATTTACGGGGTTGCTATTGGTTTGATTAATCGAAGATTATCGCTGAACCAATTCGGGTTGAATTGGTTCGGAATAGTATTTTTGCGGAATGAATAGTGTTTGACGAAAATGTGGGATGAAATGTGATATGGATAATATCGAGCTTGATTAACGGCCAAATGGGCGGTGTTTGGGTTGAATCGATCAAAGGATTGATCGCCGAGAAGTAATCCCGAGTAGTTCGGTTTAATCGGGATTAAGCGGTAATTCTGAGATTTATCGGAGCGAAAGAAATATTTTGAGATGGGGAGGTGTCTCAAATATTTCGGGAGGTTTAACGGAATCACTAAACCGAGAGAAATAATTGATGGGATTAAGGGAATTGGTTTGATTAAAACCGGTTCAGTGAATTAATTGTGGTTTGGTTTAATTTAATTAAACCAAAGATAAGTATATCTATATATACACCTCCTCCTTCTCAAAGCTTCTACATACTTCTTCTTCCTCATCACTTTGAGAGATATTTTTGGAGCTAAGGAAGAGAGAAAGAGAGAGTGAGGAAAGGAGAAGAAAACTTGGAGAAAGAAGAAGGAGAAGGAGAAGAGAGTGAAGAACTTGGGAAAACAGAGTTTGGGGCGTGAATTGAGAGGCTCGTTCGACCGGGTAAACGAGCACGGATTAAGCTGAAGTTTTGTARGTAAGTTCTTCAATCTCTTGCCTAGTAATYCACCAAATTTCATGGGATTATGTTGACTGGTTCGGGAGTTATGAAGTTTCTTCCAAAACCGCTCAAAGCAGAGCAACCCGCGACGGACTGAGTTTGAGAGAGTGATTGGGCACTCAAATATTGTTAGTTTTGGCTGAAATTTGGTAGATAGGTTGTTGAAAGGCTTATCTTGAATTCCACCGAAGGAATTTGGGAGATATGATCTAGGGCAAGAGATATGGTTGATTAACTAAGGCTCTGTTTTTGAAAAGATGGAATCCGGTTTGGGGGTTTTGAGTAATCCGAGTTTGATTACTTGTTGTCACCCTTTGAGAAGAGTTTTGGTGACTTCTTGTTAGGTGTTTTGGTGATACCTTGGTGGTTGGTTGAGTAGAAGCCAAAGAGAATCAAGCTTAAGGCTTGAAGCTATCAAAAAGGGGAAGTGTATTCTTCATTCGCCGCAAAGGTGAGTGCGACCGTTCGTACACATGATCATAGAATTATCGTGATTGTTTTGTGTTAGGACTTGACCATATGGGTGTGATTTATGGCTTGTCCAAGTGTGTGTGTGTGTTTGATGGAGCTCTATCATCCCTTGTTTGATTGTTGCTTGCGCTTTCACGGTAAGTCTTTGATCGTGCATGTATAACCGTGGGACGGAGGACCGCCTCACTAAGCATTATCAATGCTTACGCACCTCTTTGGTGTGGTAAAGAGGAGTCTTAGGAAGCGGAGCTCGTGGAACCAGGCGTCGAAGGAAGAAGATGATCTAGGCGGTTTAACGGGTTCTTGTAACTTGCTTGATTGTTCATACATGTGAATACTAATGTTTTGGACCCTAGATGTTTTCGCTCTGTATAATAGGATGCTTATGCATGGGTTAAGTTATGGTGTTGTTTGGTTGAGTTTAACTTGTGTTCGCTCGCTTTGTGTTGTTCTCGATGGCAGAGGATCGATCGATCCGATAGATCGACGATCATGGTCTCGCTCGGTCGAGATTTTTTTGGGGAAGATCGATCGATCGTGATCGATCGATCGTAAGTGGGCGCATTTTTGGCCATACGGGAAGAGGAGAAAGCAGATCGATCGATCTGGGGAGATCGATCGATCTCGGCGTTGGGCGTAAAACTGTTGATTTGTCGATCGACCGATCATGGGTACGATCGATCGATCTTGGTAGGTCGGTCTGGCCAGTAGTTTTTGGTCTTTTTAGAGGGGTCAAGAACGACCGATCCGGAATAGGATCGATCGATCGGGCTAGGATCGAACCTTCTCAAGGGGGTGTTTTTGATCCGAGATTTTCGGGAACTGTTCTTGAGGATGGGATCGATCGATCCTGTGTGATCGATCGATCCATGTTCTGAAACCTAATGATTTTAAGTTAGATGTTTAGCATTTGACTTGGATACCTAGAAAAAGGGTTTTACTCGAATGATTTTTCATGTTTTAAGAAAAGTTTTTAAAAATCCCGTTTTTTTTATGATTTACGCGCGTTTTCCGTTTTTGTACTCGGGATGGGGCGTGTCATCTTTCAAAGACTTAGATGGTAGTATGTTCTGAATATAGACTGATGTTGCAACCGCTTTCTGCCCAAAACATATTTGGTAAAGCTTGATCCACAAGCATAGCAAAAGCCATTTCAACGATCGTCATATTCTTTCTCTCCGCAACACCATTTTGTTGTGGAGAGTATGGTGTTGTTGTCTACTTACGGATTCCAGCCTCTAGACACAATTTGTTGAACTCTTTAGACACGAATTCACCACCTCCGTCTATCCTTAGTTGGTTGATATAATTTCCGGATTGCTTCTTTACAAATGCCTTGAACTTTCTAAACTTGGTGAGAACTTCACTCTTATTTTTGATGAAATAAACCCAAGTCATTTTTGAGTGATCATCAATAAACAAAAAAAAGTACTTATTCCCTACTCATTGAAGACGTTTGCATAGGGCCACAAACGTCTAAGTGTATTAACTCCAACACGTTGTTCGTCTTACTTTGCGATTTCTTTGGAAAACTTCTTCTTGTTTGTTTACCCCTTAAACATAAGTCACACACTTCCTTTGACACTGCAAACTTAGAAAAATTCTCTACAACCTTCAGCTTTTGCATAGCTTCTATTTTGTCGTAGTTTACATGTCCCAAGCGTCTATGCCAACGCTTTGATTGATCTTCTTTGTCTTCAAATGCAACCAATGCGTTTTCTCCCGAGTTAATCTATTTGATTGGGAAAATCTTATCCTCCATCTTAATATTTAAGATTCTTCTTCGTTGAGGATCTTCAATAAGACATTTATTGTCTTTAAACATTACACGATATCCATTTAATATCATTTGTGAAACGATTAGCAGATTCCCTGTCAAGCCCAAAACTAGTACATTGTTGATGATGTGTACTCCTCGATTTTTGAAGCCTTGAACGTCTCTTTTTCTCGATGCCATCACATCTGATATGTCTATATTTTACACGGTTTTAGCATGCATTTATCACCCTTTTTACCTCTGTTATTAGCATGTTCCTAGCGTTTATGTTTAGTTTTGCATACTTAGGGCATTTTGCATTAGGTTTGCATACATTCTGCATTTTGGAGTCATTTTAGGTGCACTTAAGAAGTATTGAAGCTGTTGAGGCCGAATGAGGATGACTCGACCACATGACTCGAGTACCCAGGCCGAGTCAAAGCCAAAGGTGCCGTCTTGGAGTCAGCTCGACCTAATCCACTCGAGCCCCTGCTCGAGTCCACATCAAAAATGAAGTCTTGATTTCGGCCGACCCGGCCACTCAGTAGCTGGTCGAGGCCGAAGATAAAATACAATCTTGAAGATTTCTGATGGGCTCACCACTCTAGTGAGCTGCCGAGTCCGTCTAATAATTTGCTATTTTGTCTTTTTGAAATTTAGGTTTTTAACTAAGACTATAAATACTCAGTATGTAATTAGGGCCAGAGGATCCTGTTTTTTAAGTTTTTTTTCATCTGTTCATCTGTTCATCTGTTCTTACTTCTTGGATCATATATCTCTCAATCTACCCAGTATTTGTGTTTGAATCTTTCTATCCCTTCTATTCTCCTCCTTATCTTTCTTATTATGCAAGTTATTTTCATTTAGTTTTTGCTTTTGATGATCATCATGATCGTGAGTAGTTTTCTAGGGTTCTTAAGGATGGGTTGGTCAGGCTGGAATCTTAATCTTAGGTGGTTTAGGGTTAGATTAGGCAGATTCCCTTCTGGATTAGTGATCTTCTGCTAATTTCATCTGAGATTAGATCATAGGTTTTTCCACACCCAGAAGGTGTTTGATGAAATGCCTAAACCAGCTAATTCCAGAGATTTGCATTCCTAGCCTAAGAGATTAGATGTCTAGGGTGTTTTTTGGCTAAAATAGGTTGGATCTTAGTGCCTGCTAAGCTAGATTTCGCTAGAGAGATTTGGGTCTGAAACTAGTTTAGCTTGGGGTTATCTACCACGAGAGTGGATTTAGCTGCTGTTGAATCTATTGTCTAGGGATTAGCTAGATAGTTTTTGTTAAGCCCCTGGTTAGATTAGGTTGTTAGACTGACCAACCCCATCCTTAAGACCTGCTTGTTCTCGCTTTATCTCTGTTTTCTGCGTTCTTTTTTCACTCTGTTTTTGCCCTGTTATTTGTCTCTGCTTTGCTCTGTTTCTCCCCTGTTTTTGTTCTGTTTTTAGTTCATGTTCTTGCTTTTGATTCTCTTTTGCTAGGTTRGTAGTTTCACCATTTACAACTTGTTTGGCTTGACTTAGACGTTTTGATTGCATCCTGTCTGGTTAATAACACACTCATTTGGATTGATACCTTTCTGTATTACAATGACATGTTAGTGCATTAAGGCATTTGACAGATAGCATAAATGTAGAAATCTGCTATTTCAACATCCTAGCCATTTCCAACCTTGATTTAGATCTTTTTTCTTCGATCAAGTGTTGTGAAATATTTTGATTCTGCATATGGTTTGGTACATCCTCAAACTCTCTTAAGGATGTACTCGTGCTTTATACCGAACGGACTAGGGATGTAGCGGTTTGAATGGAACGGACTTGCTCGGGGGCGTGACTCGGCTCAGACGAAGATGTGGTAAGCAGGATAGGGCCGAATCACTCTTGAGCTTGAACACGGAAGCCTGACTTCGAGAGACTCTCGAAGGTGCGGTGGAAGGGATGACAAACTTAAGCCGGAGAAGACTTCGATTTGGGTTAAGCAATGGGACAATAATGACGATGAAACAAGGTGGCATGATAGGCAAACCACAAAGACTATGGTAGGGTCTTTGATACAGCCAAGTTCCTTTGAGTAAGAGACACACTCAGTTACTCTTACGAAGAACCCTAATCTAGAGCAACCTCAATAGATTAGAAGATAAAGTTGACATCTTTATGATTTTTGTAAAATGATTGCTTAACTTGTAAAATGAGAAAGAGTTGCCTTTTATAGGCTACAAGTCAATAATTAAACAAGCTTGAATCTTGGGCCTAATAAATCTCTAAACCAACCTTAAACACAAAAAGGCACTAAAAGTCTCATAAGCAACATAAAAAATAAAAACATATATGTAAGGGTCTTTCTTGGAGGATATAATCACATCTATTGTGTGTTCATCTTGTCATAGATGTTTCCAAGTCAACACATAATGTGATCCTCACACCGGATTCCATCACCACTTTGGAGCAAGAAGGACCAAGTCTTGGAATGGGGACACTTGTGTACCACTTGGGGTTGCTGAGAAGAGTCAATGGAGCATGGAGGGAGGCCAAGGAGAGCTACTCAACAAGATTGCACCAAGTCCCGAGATTCGAGACCAGATCAAGACCGCTATACACGGACCAGAACTGTTCCACCAAACTCGGACTGAGGGCCCTTGGACACTTAGCTTTGGGAGCAAAGCTTCTTGTGTCCTCACTCATCATTAGTGAGGACACCCTTCAAGACCTTATATCAAGTATTGTACTCTTTTCCTACTTCTAGTTATATCAAGTACTCCACTTTAATCATTAAGCAATCATTAACTAAAAATATTAAAGTTGTGAACTTTGTCTTTCATCTCTAACCCTTAGAGTGAGAAAACCCTAGAAGCTTGGAGGTTTGTCCTCAGTTTGTACGTGGCTGTATCAAGGGTCTCTCACAACCCTTGTGGTGCCTATCCTTCCACCGGTTGCTTCACCCTCCACCACTCATCATCCGTCCACCGTAACCTTCTTCCCGGAGTCATTTCACCACCGTCGCTTGCCTCCTTTGTTCATTGGTTTCCCTTGTTCATGTCTCACGTTCTCTGGTCTCTTATCCTCCATCTCCTTCGTTTATCAACCCATCGCCGCTTACCCCATTTGAGCTCGAGAACACCGAAGTTCCCACTGTTCCTCCGCCGGATCCCTCTAGCTAGGGACAGTCTTCTCCTTGGATTTTGAGAGTGTATCATCTGGTATCAGAGCCTAAAAGTCCTAAAGGTTGCATCTTTTCAACTTAGACTGCTTCTTTTAGCTTGCTCATCAATGTATCTATGAAGAAGTTTCATAAAGTTTGCATCTTTTGATCTAGTTTGGTGTTAGGTTGTTGTTAGGGAGTTTAGTTGCTCTTTGTGTGTGTTCCCTGGTTTGCTTAGGATATTTAAGGCCTCGTGTCTTGCTGTTTTAGTTTGTATCTTGCATGATTAGCTGTTGTCTAGGTTCAATCGCTTAATGGTTCGAACTTTGTGTCCGTTTGGTGTGTGCTCTTGTTTCGGTTTGTAGATCCGTTTATTGCTTGTTCCTTGCATGTGTTGGCTGTCTTTTCCTTCTTGATTTAGCCTCCATTGTCAATCATTAGAAGCTTGCATCATTTTGTTTAGTCTTAGGTTGAAGAAGATGGTGTATTTGCTAAAAGAAGAAAATATCTTTGGGTACAAATTGCTTTTGCTTTTTGCTTTGCCTTTTGTGGTCCTTTCTTATCATTGTGACACATCATTTGCGCTCAAATTTGAATTTTAATGAGCTTGTGTCCCTCATTTAACATGTGCTAAATTGTGAATCAAAGTTTATAACCGGTTTAGCCTTTTCAATTTTTACAATTCCGGTTTTGTTTACAAGTCTTGATCCGTTTTGTTTGCTATTAACGTCTTTGGGTTGTGTTATCTTGTGATGTGATCATCAACCCGCACCATTTCATTGTCGTGGATCCAAAGAAGATGAACAATAAAGCGGATCTGAAGGTACCATTCAATCTTACTAAGAGGATGGTGAGACGCACGAAGAGAGACATTGAAGAGCAGCTCCACACATCCCAACCATGCCCTAAGAACCGATGGAGCCGCATGACAACATCCGGACCCGGAAGCGGCCAAGATTTTTGACCTATTAGCGAACAACGGGTAGAAGATCCATGGACACAAAGCTTGGAGAGTAAAGCTTCTTGTGTCCTCATTATTCATCAGTGAAAACACCCTCCAAGACTTTAGGTGAGTAAGTCACTCTTTCCCTACACCTAGGTTTCCCAACGGATTTTACTAGGAAAGAGTTTTAACGAGGCTCGAAAGACCTAAAACATCACATCTCTTCTCCCTTGTGTCTTTGACTTGGAAATCTCTATGACAAGCTATATATTCAAGAAATGTGATCCTATCTCTAAGGAAGACCATCACTTATGTTTTTCTTTTTTTTATATTGTTTAAAAACTTGACTTTTTCCTTGTTGGGTTTATTTGAAGGGTTTAATTAAATGTATTGATGAGCGTAGGTATCAACCCTTGTCCTAAATTGGCTTTACCCTAAATCTAAAGTTGTAAACTTTGTCTCTCATCTCTAACCCTTAGAGTGAGAAAACCCTAGAAGCTTGGAGGTTTGTCCTCAGCTCGTGGGAGGCTGTATCAAGGGTCTCTCACAACCCTTGTGGTGCCTATCATCCCACGGTTGCTTCATCTTCATCCGCCTTTCATCACCATCGTTCGGTCACGGTTTGGTTCTCTAGTCCGTGAGTTTCATCCATCGATTTCCTCATCTGTTTGTTGCTGTCTTCGCTCATGGTTTGAGTCTTCTTGCTTCTTAGCCATCATCCTCACCATCCTTCATCTCTTTACCACCTTCACCGTCCTTTCCATCCATCAAAACCACGCCGGATCCACCATCGTTTTCCCTTTGCTCTGTTTTGGCTTCTCACGTTTCTTTGAGTTTGACTGAGTTCTTCTCTTGGGATTTTTGGCGTGTATCATCTTGTGAGGTACTTGAGGCATGGCCAAACCCCCTGACATTGTGGGCATCCTCATAAGTATTCAGACCCAACTCCAACAGCTTGGAGATCAAATAAACCGAGTAGAACAGCCGGGTCAACACTGAATAGCCCCGCCGGTCCATGATCCCATGATTGATGATCTTTCCGAAGGAGATTTTGAGCCTCCACCATATAGAAGAGATAGGTCGTGGCAAAAAGGTGCTGCTAGGGGTGGGAATGAACAACACCGTCACAGAGCTTATGTACCCGATCTCAAGCTAAACGCCACAACATTTGTGGGAAAAGTTGACAACAAAGCTCATCTTGATTGGGAGCAAAGGATGGATCATATCTTTGAGTTTTATGACTATGATGAGCCAAGGAAGGTCTCATATGCTGCTGCTCAACTCACGGACCATGCTTTGACTTGGTGGGCTCGAGATATGTCCTAAAAAAAAGCAATAGAGAGGGTCCGGTTCCTACTTGGGACGTAATGAAATTTATGATGAAGAAGAGATACGTACCTCCTCTTTACCACCGTGAGCTTCAAAGAAAGTTTAGAAAGCTTTCTCAAGGAACTAAGAGTGTTGAAGAATACTTTAAGGAATTTGAGCATCTAAAGAACCGCCTCTAAGTTGAAGATACCGAATAAGCACTCATGGCTCAATTCTTAGATGGCTTACAAGATCACATAACTCGGAAAGTAGAGAGGTTAACTTACCACAACTTTGATGAGTTACTTCACTTAGCTATTCAGATTGAGAGTCAAGTAAAGAGGAAGGTTACCTCCTACAATCGGTCTAAGGCAGCCACAAACACTCCGTGGAACACCCAAGCTTCCGGGTCCAACACCAATGCTTCTAAGTTCGTCGACAAGGGCAAGGGTCCGGCTATTAAGTCTAAGATTTCTGCCAAGCCTTATCAGTCTCCTAAGGATGTGAGAACTGATCCAAGGGGAGCTTACTCTGGTCCAAGAACTCGAGACATCACTTATTTCAAATGTAGAGGCCGAGGTCATTACGCTAGAGAGTGCCCAAACCCGAGGGCCATGATCATCACTCTCTCCGGAGAATATGAGTCACAAGATGAGGATGAACCTCAAGAGTAAGCTGGGAGTCCGGAAGAAGAGATTGCCTATCTCGATGAAGGAGAACTTCTGGTCATTAGACGCGTTGTAAGTGCCAAACAATCACCGGATGAGACGGAACAACGCGAGAGCATCTTCCATACCCGGTGCTCGGTAAAGGGTAAAATTTGTGGTTTGATTATTGATGGAGGGTCTTGCACTAATGTGGCTAGTTCATACATGGTAGAAAAGCTTAGCCTAAAGACCATGAAGCATCCAAGACCTTATAGGCTTAGATGGCTTAATGATAAAACGAAACTGAGAATCAATGAACAAATTAGGATTCCGTTTAGTGTGGGTAAGTATCGTGATGATGTGTTGTGATATAGTTCCTATGCAAGTCACTCATATTTTGTTAGGAAGGCCATGGCAATATGATAAGGAATCCATTCTTCATGGTAGATCTAATCATTACACCTTCATGCATAATGATAAGAAGATTAGTCTAGCTCCATTAACGCCTTCACAAGTGCTTGAGATGCAACTTAAGCTCTCTAAGGATAAGATTAGTTCTAATCCTAATCTCCTTATAATGCCTAGTAAGGTTAAGGAAACCATGCATGATTATCCTTGTCCTAATCTATTGACAAGTTTTCGAGATGTTGTGAGTATAGGTTCCAAAGCCAAGGTGCTTACACGGGATCTAAGTCAACCCGAGGAGACTAACATGACCGAATCTTCCGTCATTCTACCACCCACTAGAGACATAGAGAACTCCTTGGACGTGACCAATAATGAGGATGAGGGTAACAATCAAGCCGTAATCTCGCCTCTCAAGTCCTCACTAGTGATACGATCATCAACACGATCATTTCCACCACCGCAGATCAAGAAGGGTCGAACCAAGGATGAGAGGCTATGGAGCTGGTCAAACTTATTGAGGAGGTGACCAGAAGCATGGAGAGAACATCAAAGGAGCCACTCATCACGTCCTTGCCTAACCATACAATGTGGATGCCCCACGAGACTAACCCGGACTCGGTTACGGCTAAGTGAAGCGGTTCGAATAAAAAATGAGTCACGAAGGCTCACGGACATGTAGCCTTAGGAGTGAGGCTTTGCATGTCCTCACTAACCACTAGTGAGGACCTCCCAAGACTCTAGGTGAGTATCGTACTTTTTTCCTACTCCTAGGTTTCCCACCGAGTTTTTACTAGGAAATTTTTTAAGGAGGCGAGAAAGGCTTAGAGCATCACATTCCAACCTCCTTAATTTATCAACCTGGAAACACTCATGACAAGATTGATAGATTAGGAATGTAATTCTATCTTTAAGAAAATCATTACTTTTATTTTCCCCTTCTTTTGTGTTGCTTTTGAGACATGTGCTTTATTGGGTTTATTTGTGACTTAAGTGTTTTAATGTCTTAGGCTCAAGTATCAAAGCTTGTTCTAATTTGGCTTGGGACCATTAAACACTTAAGATGGCCCTAGTTTGTAGCCTATAAAGGCATAACTCTTTCTCATTAATGACTTAAGCAACCATTTAGTAAAAAGTCTCAACTTTGACTAATCTTGGAGATTAGGGTTTCTCTTTGTTATTGAGGTTAGTCCTCTACCTTTGAGGTGGCTGTATCAAAGGGGCTCCCATACTGTTTGTGGTGCCTTCACTCCAACATTTGTTTCACTCCACCACCATCTTCCCTTGCTTGCTCACGATGACCCTTATCCCATGAACTAGCTCCGCCGTCTTCCATGGTTGGCTCGTGTTCCCAGATCCTTCATCCATCACCTCCACCGTCTATCACACCATCTCACCCTCCACCACTCCTTTCACCATCCGCTACCCCCAAACGGACCAAATCGCCGAGTTCCTCCTCCATTTCGTTCCTTTGGTTCCTTTGAGTTTGGATCGACTTCTCCTTGTGCTTCTAGACATGTATCATCTGGTATCATAGCCTAAAATTCGTAAATGTTGCATCTTTCAAACTCTTCAGCTTGTTTATGCTTGAATCTAAGAGTAGATTTGAAAAAAATTACATCTTTGGTTCGATTTTTGGTGATTTCTTTTGCTAGGGTGTTAGATCTCGTTTGCTTGTGTTCTTGGCTTTTTTAGGGTGTTAAAAAGCTTGTGTTTTGTCCTTGAGTCATTTGAGGAACAAGCTGGTTTTTGGTTTGTTTCAAAATCGCTCAAAGTTTCAATTTTTCGGTTTTCGGTGTTCTTTGTGTTTAGGTTGATAGATCCGGTTCTTTGGAGTAGTTTGCATGCTAGGTTGGCTTTTAAATCATGATTTGTGTCTAGATCCACCATTGTTATCAGTAGAGAACTCGTGCCTCCAGTAGAGAACCTAGGTTGAAGAAGAAGGTGTTTTTACAAAAATTAGAAAGTTTAAGATTATACATAGCTTTTGCTTTTATTTTTGCCAATTCACTTGTGGTCCTTGCTACATATTTTGTAAACTTAAATTTGAATTTTGAGTGTGCTTTAAGTGATAAAACGTGCCTTTATTATCTTAGTTGAACCATTTAAATTATTAGCTCGGTTTGAATTAATTTCGTCGGTTTGAGAGTCTAAGTTTATTTCCAGTTTTGGTTTGTGTTTGCGAGGTGAACAAGAGCTCATGGATAAGCCCCCTGGCATTGAGAGCCTCCTCAACAAAATCCAAGATCAGCTCCAACATCTTGGAGAAAGATTAGACCGAGTAGAATCGCCGAGACACTACCGCAAACCTCCGCTGGTTCAAGCGTCCGACAAAGAGTTTGTTGAAGTTGGGTCCCGATCTCCTAGACAAGTAATACTGAGGTCAAGAAGAGTTGATAAGGGAAGATATGATCAAGATAATCCTAGACTCCACGCCTCAAGCCTCGAGATTAATAGTCCTATATACACGAGAAAGGGTGAACCCGAAGTTTACTTTGCTTGTCAGCAAAGGATGGATTGTGTCTTCAGGTATCATGGCTATGGAGAGCTTGAGAAGGTCTACTATATTGTTTCTCTACTCACCGGCCTTGCTATAATTTGGTGGGATCGAGAAATGACCATAAAGAAGAGAACTAGAGGTGATTCAGTTCCTTCTTGGGAGGTTATGAAGTTTATGATGAGGAAGCGCTTTGTTCCCCCTTGTCATTGTTGAGAGCTACAATATGAGAGTATTGAAGAGCCTCAAGTAAAGAGAAGGGTCACAAGCTACAACCGACACAATAAACCATGGGGAACACAAGACCTCGGTTCACACTACAATGAAGTCTCTAAGTTCATTGTTAGTGGAAACGAGTGTTTTGGCCACTTGTAGTGAGTCTCAAGAAGAAGGTAAACTTCAAGGAGAGGGCAAAAATCTTGAGAAGGAAAAGAATCACCTTGTGTTTGAAGTTTTGTCTCGGGAAAACATTTCTACGAGTACCATGGAAACAAAGGCGCTAGGAAACGAGTGTTTTAATGGCCTATATGAAAAAGAACTAATCGTTGAGGGTAGTATGGCTGAACAAGATCTTGAATCCTATCATAACTCCTATGTGTATGGTCAGCCGCAGATTGAGGAGAAGAAGTTGAGTACTCTTCAAGGAACCGAGAGAGTTGTCGGAAGAGCTAACTCACGGGAGAACGCTAACGGGTCCATTCGGTAATGAGGGAATCTCGCGGATCTTGATGGCGCCTATCCACGAACCTAGGCTGAGAAGTGAAGTAAAGAATTATCTTACAAGATGCTTGGAACTCAAGAAAGATGAATCAAGAATGCATCTTCACTGGTCTCACCGTCTCTTGATTTATGTCGCTACACCATGGCAAGACGTGTTTGAGAATGTGTTCAAAGGTGGACCACTAGCTATATCCTCACCTCTTAAGCATAAAGAGATCCTCCCAAATGTGGAGGAGGTTGAGGAAGGAAAGAACAACAGACTTGGGGTGTGTTTTTATTTTAAGTCTTGGATTTTCTTGGTTCACTGCAGTTTTCCATCCAACAAGGGTTTATGAACAAGATAGGAAGGGTTTACTGATATGTCTATATTTTACATGTTTTTAGCATGCATTTATCACCCATTTGGCCATGTCTCATAGCATATTCTTACCCTTTTATGTCATTTGTTTCCAGTTTTGCATACTTAGAGTGTTTTGCATTAGGATTGCATGCATATTGCATTTTGGAGCTGTATCAGGTACTTTCAGGGATTATTGAAGATGTTGAGGTCAAATGGAGAGAAAGGAAGAAGGGAGAGGTTAACTCAACCATGCACTCGACCAGGAGATTCGAGTGGAGCACAAAACAGAGACCTTTGAACCGAACTCGAACAAGAACTCGAAGAAGGGAGTCAAGTGGAACCAAAGAGAGGACTTGGAGACTGACTCTAGCAAACAGGTCGAGTCAGTGATCGAGTCAGCACCAAAGACTGCAATATGAAGCCAACTTGAGCTAGACGCTTGAGTTCTTGCTCGAGTCCACCATAAAAATGCAGTCTTGAAGATATTTCGCCGGACTCGACCAAAGCACTCGACCCCCATGATCGAGTGCTCCTCCGAACTTTGCTATTTTGTCTTTTTGTGATTTAGGGTTTTGTCTAATCCTATAAATACTTGGTGTTATCCATTGGGTAATAGGGGAGTCCGCTACCTTTGTTCTTACTTTTGTATTCAGATTTCTTTCAATCTACTTTGTATTTTTGTTTAATTCTTAGTAGTCTCTCTAATCTCATCTTAATCTATCTATTTATGCAAGTTTTAATGATTTCTGGGTTTGTGTTCTTGATGTTCTTCATGGGTGCTGAGTAGTCTTTAGGGTGCTTAAGGATGGGATAGATTAAATGTGGAATCTTAGTCTCCTAGGTGGTTTAAGTTTAGATTACTTGATTTTCTTCTGGATTAGTGTTATTAATGCTAATTACTCTCTGATCAATTAGAATTAGACCTAGGTATTTCCACACCCAGAAGGTGTTTGATGAAATGTCTGAACCAACTAATTCCAGAGATTTGCATTCCTAGCCTAAGAGATTGGTTGTCTAGGGTATTTATTGGCTTTAATAGACTGAATCTTAATGCCTGCTAGGTTAGATATCGCTAAAGAGATTTAGGTCTGGAACTGGTTTAGCTTGAGGTTATCTGTCACGAGAGTGGATTTAACTGCTGTTGAGTTTATTGTCTAGGGATTAGCTCTGCTTGAGTTTTGTTAAACCACCTAGGTAGATTAAGAGGATACACTGATCAATAACCCCATCCTTAGGAGCTTCTGTTTAGTTGATTGAATTCTATTTGCATTGCTTCTGTTAGTTTGTCTTTAGCTCTGTTTTTGGTTTATGTATTGCTTTCAATTATACTTCTATTAGACTGTTAATCTCATGATCTACTGCTTGGCTTGACTTAATTGATTTGATTGCATCCTTTTTGGTTAATAGCTCACCATTTGATTGACACCTTTACGTACTACAATGATGCGTTATGGAATTGACTATATCAATTTGGCGTTGCTATTTTGGTGTTGTTACAATTATGGTTTYAAATCATTTGAGATCAAGTTTTTTTACGTCTAATTTGTTACTCACCTTGTGTTTCCTTCATTGTCTTTGCATCTCAGGTACTTCTACACGTCTTCAGACAGACTCTATCAACTGACTCGACCCCCACGATCGAGTCAGTCAATCGAGTCCTGTTTCACCTGCATGCAAACGAGATCAAAAGGAAACCAAAACCTCCTGCGCTACCGTGACAACATTAACCAGCTACCAAGATAGTTACGAGAGCAGGGAGAACAACATATCTGAGTAGATCAACCGGATCAAGTGGGAATGGAAGAAAACCCACAAGAACAGAATGAACAAAGACCTCCTCCGAGGAGGCCAAGATTAATTGGAGTAGGAGATGCTCCCAATACTCATACTCACCGGCAAGGGATTGTGCCTCCTACAGTCCAAAACAACAACTTTGAGATCAAGAGTGGCTTGATAGCTATGGTGCAAAGCAACAAATTCCATGGGTTGCCTATGGAAGATCCTCTTGATCACTTGGACGAGTTTGATAGGTTCTGCAGCCTTACCAAGATCAATGGAGTCAGTGAAGATGATTTCAAGCTGAGACTCTTTCCATTCTCTCTTGGTGACAAAGCCCATCTGTGGGAGAAGAATCTACCCCACAGCTCAATCACTTCATGGGATGACTGCAAGAAAGCTTTCCTTGCCAAGTTATTCTCCAATGCTCGAACAGCTCGTCTCCGGAATGACATATCAGGATTTGCCCACAAGAATGGTGAAACTTTCTGTGAAGCTTGGGAAAGATACAAGAGCTACCAATCTCAGTGTCCTCATCATGGATTCAGCAATGTGTCCATTCTTAGCACTCTTTACAGAGGAGTTCTCCCACAGATAAAGATGCTATTAGATACAGCCAGCAATGGAAACTTCCTAAACAAAGATGTTGATGAAGACTGGGAGATAGTGGAGAATCTTGCTCAATCTGATGGGAACTACAATGGGGATTATGATAGGAGCGTCAGGAGGAATGCGGATTCCAGTGAAAAATATAAGCAAGAAATCAAGGATCTTAATGAGAAGTTGGATAAGCTACTCCTATTCCAACAAAGGCAAGTTCATTTTGTTAGTGAAGAAGGGCAACTTCAAGTTCAAGATGAGGAGAGCTACCAGCTAGAAGAGATAAACTACATTCAGAACCAGGGAGGCTACAACAAAGGTTTCATCAACTACAAGAACAACCCCAATCTCTCATACAGGAGCACCAATGTTGCTAACCCTCGGGATCAGGTCTACCTGCCTCAGCAACTGACATATCAGTCCAAGCCTTTTGCCGCTTACAACCAAAATCAGGGTTTTGTTCCTAAGCAGCACTACCCGAGTAGTCATCCGCAACAGGGAGTCATGGGTCCACAACCTGGTTTCACATCTCACCAAGCTCAGCCTTCTACAGCTCCAGATCATCAAATGACAAACATGCTGCAGCAAAATCTTCAGGGTCAAGCAGCTGGTGCAATGGAAGCTGCTAAGAAGTTTGGTGAAATCCAAACCCAGATGGATTACACCTACAATGATCTCAACAGCAAGATCGAGTCCTTRACCTCCAAGATCAAGTACATGGAGAGCAAAACTGCATCCACTTCTTCCACAACGCCTATTGGACAACTTCCAGGAAAAGCAATTCAGAACCTAAAGGAGTATTGCAACGCCATCTTTTCAATGGAATCAAGTTCCATTGCTGATCATGAGGCTGAAGTTAGAGAAATTGAGACTTTGCTTTATGGTTCAGATGCTAACACCAATGCACTCACCTTAAGGAGTGGAAGAGAGTTACCTACACGGGAAGGATCAGTTCCATCACTGTGGACAGTGAGTTTGAAGATGGGGAGGATTTAAGCTGCAAAGAAGACCAAGAAACTCGTCTTGAGGCTGACTCTAGCAACCAGCTCGACCACCCTGGTCGAGCTAGCCCTCCACCTGCTGCAAAACCTGTTGTTCCAGAGGAAAAGAAAAAACCCTTTGTCCCTTCTCCTTACAAACCCAAACTTCCATTCCTAGGAAGATTCAAGAAAGATAAGGATGTAACCATGGTTGAATACAAGGGTAGTGTCGATTGCATTGATTCACCAAGCACGACAAGGATTGAGCTTAAGTCTCTCCCCAAGCTTGGGAATCCCGGTATGTTCTCCATAACCTGCTTTCTTGGTGATTTGGAAATTGAGGATGCTCTATGCGACTCCGGTTCAAGTGTTAATGTCATGTCCCGTGAGATGTTACAGAGTCTAGGAATAAAAAGCATCACTCATCACCCATCACCCATCACTTTTGGAGATGCTCATTCACGAAAGCCACTTGGTCTTCTAGAATATTACCCACTTAAAGTTGGGGATTGTATAGTCCCAACGGATTTTGTTGTTATGGAAATGAAGAAGGCCAACAAGCTCCCACTCCTCCTTGGAACTCCCTTCCTCAACACTACTGGTGCAAACATGGACTTCAAGAACCAAAGGGTAGTTCTTATGAATGTGAATGACAAGGTCTGATACCTAATGAAAGCTTCTTCCAACAAGCTATGTGGCACAATTACTATCAAAGATGATGGGTACCGTGATGAGGAAGCAACGTACATTGGTACAATTGAGAAGGTAGATGAAGCTCCACCCCCAAAGATTTATAAAGAGAAAGGGAAGTCTCTGAAAAAGAAGGATTGAGCACAATGAGCAAGCGGTCAAGCCATTCATACCTGGTCAGATCATTGTAGAGGAGACCTCAGTTCCCCTCCATGAACCACCATAGACCTAAGAAAAAGGAAGTCAAGCTTAGAGACTTTAAACAAGCTCACTTGGGAGGAAGTCCCATGTCTATTTTTGTACATAATGCTTTAGATTTTTTAAATTTTATTATGCTAATTAGTGTTTTTGGTTTGCAGGAACAATTATAGGAGAAAACAAGAGCGCGTGACTGACTCGACCCCCGTGATCGAGTGGTTTGATCGAGTCAAGGGAGCGCCAAATTCAAAATTTGGATTTCAGACAAGGAGACAAGGCTGACTCGACCGGCCCCACTCGAGTGCTTTGATCGAGTCAAGGGAGCCAAAATTTCAAATTCAAAATCCGACCAAGCACTCGACCACCCTGGTCGAGTCAGCGGTCGAGTCTGCACACCAACCTGATTACACCCGGGAAAGCATGGAAGAATCAATAACCTCCTTCTTCTCCAACCCTTGAGGTACCCGCTCCATCTATTCTTGTACATATCATTTGCATTTTTCTCCATTTTTGTTGTTTCTTAAACCATCCTTCAGATTTTTATTACACAAGGGACTGTGTAATTTAGGTTTGGGGGAGGGCTTAAGATGTGTTTGACATGTTTATTGTTCTCTTATTTTTAATTTTGTGCATACTTGAATCTGCATGCATCTAAGGCATAGAAAAACCAAAAAATTTTGAAAATTTTAAAAAACAAAAACAAAAACAAAGTGTTCATGTAGTTGCATTTGCATTTCAGGATTGAGTCTAGATTCTTTTCATATAGGGCTGTTGCATATGCATAGGGGATTATGATGATTATAACCTTGCAAGCTTGCTGATTTAATATGATAATCTCAATGCCCTCGTTTCTAGTTGTCTAATGCATTGTGAATGAACTTGAAGTAAGACTGTACCATACTTTGAATGCACAACTAGATTATGTCTCAATTGAAGCATGCTGTGATTTGATACCATTCCCTATCTATTTGAACCTGAACTTGACTTATAATTATCATGTCTATGCACTGCATTTGAACTCATGGATACCATATACATACTTGGATTTTCTTTCACCTGTTTACCACTCTTGCTAATCCAAGTAGCTGTTCACATCATTAGAACAGTTTTACCATGCCCTTAGCCTAGCCTTCTTTCAAGCCATGTTATTACTTTATTGAGTGTGTGAGGCCTATTTCTGAATGAGCTTGGTAGAAAGTTTTAGGTTTGAGCCGACAAGGATAGAATCTCATGTAGTTCTGGTTTGCAATTTTCGAATCAGATAGGACTAGGTGGGATCTTGATCATTGGGTATTATAGGGTTTGGTTTCTGTGAAAAGAAAGAAAGAAAAMTTGGAGAAAAAGGTTAAGAGTTCTTAGGAGAGGAATGATCTGAAAATGTGTTAGTCTAGTAAAGGAATTGGGGGTGTGCTAAGAATAAGAAAAGAAAGGCAAAGCTTAAAGTCTGAAAAAAAAAATATATATATATATATATATAGAAAACRCCTAAGSTGGTAGTGAAAAACCAAAAGAAAGACCCCAATCCGCTAGAAGTATAAAGAACCTCTCCTAGAACAAGAACAAAAAGAAAAAAAATGTGTCTGATCCAAGAAAAGTTCAAGGCAAATTGCCTAAGTGTTAAGGGTAGAATTAGGAAAACTTTCTGGGTTTAGAACTGGGGGTTAAGAACACTTGTGTATGTTTGGGTAGATGAGAGTCTATTCTTGTATGCATAGGTTGGTTCTTACCTTTAGCATTCTACTGAAGCTCATTCCTTTTTCTTGAGAGATCCCTGTTTTGAAATAATTGAACCATATGAAAGGGACCATCTTTGTCTCTTAACCTTACCCTTAGCCAAATGAGTTCATTGAATGTGCATAGCTTGATTCATGGTTTCTGCGTAATTGAATGTTAAAAGGAATGGTAGATTTGAATGCATGTCTAGGTTGAGACTTAATCGAAACTGTGCCGTGAAGATTATGGCTAAAGTTTTTAAGTAGAGTTCATACATCTTGCATTCTAGAACTAGCAACTTGGACATTGATATCATCTATTATATCAGCATGTTTTGGTTCTGAATCCCAACCTTCAAACCTCTCCTCCATGTTATACTTATATGTTTGCTTGAGGGCAAGCAAAGACTAAGTTTGGGAGAGTTGATATGTCTATATTTTACATGTTTTTAGCATGCATTTATCACTCATTTGGCCATGTCTCATAGCATATTCTTACACTTTTATGTCATTTGTTTCCAGTTTTGCATACTTAGAGTGTTTTGCATACTTAAAGTTTTTAAGTAGAGTTCATACATCTTGCATTCTAGAACTGGCAACTTGGACATTGATATCATCTATTATATCAGCATGTTTTGGTTCTGAATCCCAACCTTCAAACCTCTCCTCCATGTTATACTTATATGTTTGCTTGAGGACAAGCAAAGACTAAGTTTGGGGGAGTTGATATGTCTATATTTTACATGTTTTTAGCATGCATTTATCACCCATTTGGCCATGTCTCATAGAATATTCTTACACTTTTATGTCATTTGTTTCCAGTTTTGCATACTTAGAGTGTTTTGCATTAGGATTGCATGCATATTGTATTTTGGAGCTGTATCAGGTACTTTCAGGGATTATTGAAGATGTTGAGGTCAAATGGAGAGAAGGGAAGAAGGGAGAGGTTAACTCAACCATGCACTCCCGACTGAGATTTGGAGCACAAAACAGACCTTTGAACCGAACTCAAAGAAGGATTCAAGTGGAACCAAAGAGAGGACTCTGGAGACGACTCTAGCAAACAGGCTCGAGTCAATGATCGAGTCAGCACCAAAGACCGCAATTTGAAGCCAACTCGAGCTAGACGCTCGAGTTCTTGCTCGAGTCCACCATAAAAATGCAGTCTTGAAGATATTTCGCCGGACTCGACCAAAGCTCCTCCGAACTTTGCTATTTTGTCTTTTTGTGATTTAGGGTTTTGTCTAATCCTATAAATACTTGGTGTTATCCATTGGGTAACAGGGGAGTCCGCTGGGTTTTTATCTCTACCTCTGTTCTTGCTTTTGTATTCAGATTTCTTTCAATCTACTTTGTATTTTTGTTTAATTCTTAGTAGTCTCTCTAATCTCATCTTAATCTTTCTATTTMTGCAAGTTTTAATGATTTCTGGGTTTGTGTTCTTGATGTTCTTCATGGGTTCTGAGTAGTCTTTAGGGTTCTTAAGGATGGGATAGATTAAGTGTGGAATCTTAGTCTCCTAGGTGGTTTAAGTTTAGATTACTTGATTTCCCTTCTGGATTAGTGTTATTAATGCTAATTACTCTCTGATCAATTGGAATTAGAACCTAGGTATTTCCACACCCAGAAGGTGTTTGATGAAATGCCTGAWCCAACTAATTCCAGAGATTTGCATTCCTAGCCTAAGAGATTGGTTGTCTAGGGTGTTTATTGGCTTTAATAGACTGAATCTTAATGCCTGCTAGGTTAGATTTCGCTAAAGAGATTTAGGTCTGGAACTGGTTTARCTTGAGGTTATCTGTCACGAGAGTGGATTTAACTGCTGTTGAGTTTATTGTCTAGGGATTAGCTCTGCTTGAGTTTTGTTAAACCACCTAGGTAGATTAAGAGGATACACTGATCAATAACCCCATCCTTAGGAGCTTCTATTTAGTTGATTGAATTCTATTTGCATTGCTTCTGTTAGTTTGTCTTTAGTCTCTGTTTCTGGTTTATGTATTGCTTTCAATTATACTTCTATTAGACTGTTAATCTCATGATCTACTGCTTGGCTTGACTTAATTGATTTGATTGCATCCTTTTTGGTTAATAGCTCACCCATTTGGATTGACACCTTTCTGTACTACAATGACAGTGCGTTAGGGAATTAACCTATATCAATTTGGCGCCGTTGCCATTTGGGTGTTGTTTGTTACAATTAGGGTTTCAAATCATTTGAGATCAAGTTTTTTTACGTCTAATTTGTTACTCACCTTGTGTTTCCTTCATTGTCTTTGCATCTCAGGTACTTCTACACGTCTTCGAGACAGACTCTATCAACTGACTTAAGTTGGTTTGATTGCATCCTTTTTGGTTAATAGCTCATTTGGATTGACATCTTTCTATGCTACAATGACAGTGCATTAGGGAATTGACCCATTATCAATTTGAGCCACATCAAATTGGCTTATTTCATTTACCCACCTCAAGGACCCTTGGAGAAGTTGATGGTGAAAGGTACCCATGGATGACGTCCGAAAGTCCTTTCGGTATTGGGGGCAACATGAGTGTGAGGAAAGAAGACTTCTATTGGTCTAGGCTGAGTGTTTTGATTGAGATATGTTGTGTTAAGAGCCATGCCCTTAATTCACTTTGGTCGTTTTCAACATTTCATGAACTTATTTTCTTCCTTCTCGATTCTTATGAGTTGCCACTGTTTTCAATGGAAGGTCACGAAATCTCGAAACACAATATCATAATCAGGTTTGATATATTGAAACTTACACCACTTATGAGCATATTTATGCCCTTAATTCACTTTGGTGGTTTTCAACATTTCATGAAATTATTTTTCTCCTCGATTCTTATGAGTTATCACTGTTTTCAATGGAAGATCACAAAATCTCGTAACGCATTGTGATAATAAAGTTTGATATATTGAAACTTACACCATTTATGAGCATATTTATCTCCTTAATTCACATTGGTGGTTTTCAACATTTCATGAACTTATTTTCCTCCTTCTCGATTCTTATGAGTTATCGCTGTTTTCAATGGAAGGTCACGAAATCTCGAAAGACAATATCATAATAAAGTTTGATATATTGAAACGTACACCATTTATGAGCATATTTATCCCCTTAATTCACTTTGGTGGTTTTCAGCATTTCATGAACTTATTTTTCTCCTTCTCGATTTTTATGAGTTATCGCCGTTTTTAATGGAAGGTCACGAAATCTCAAAACGCAATGCCATAATAGAGTTTGATATATTCAAACATACACCACTTATGAGCATATTTATCCCCTTAATTCACTTTAGTGGGTTTCAACATTTAATGAACTTATTTTCCTCCTTCTCGATTCTTATGAGTTTTCACAAGAAGGTCAAGAAATCTCGAAACGCAATGCCATAATAAAGTTTGATATATTGAAACATACACAAATTATGAGCATATTTATCCCCTTAACTCAGTTTGGTGGTTTTGAACATTTTATGAACTTATTTTCCTCCTCCTTGATTCTTATGAGATATCGCTGTTTTCAATGGAAGGTCGTAAAATCTCGAAACACAATATCCTAATAAAGTTTGATATATTGAAACATACACCACTTATAAGCATATTTATCCTCTTAATTCACTTTGGTGGTTTTCTACATTTCGTGAACTTATTTTCCTCCTTCTTGATTCCTATGAGATATCGTTGTTTTCAATGGAAGGTCGTAAAATCTCGAAACACAATATCCTAATAAAGTTTGATATATTGAAACATACACCACTTATAAGCATATTTATCCTCTTAATTCACTTTGGTGGTTTTCTACATTTCATGAACTTATTTTCCTCCTTCTTGATTCCTATGAGATATCGCTGTTTTCAATGGAAGGTCGTAAAATCTCGAAACACAATATCCTAATAAAGTTTGATATATTGAAACATACACCACTTATAAGCATATTTATCCCCTTAATTCACTTTGGTGGTTTTCTACATTTCATGAACATATTTTCCTCCTTATTGATTCTTATGAGATATCGCTGTTTTCAATGGAAGGTCGTAAAATCTCGAAACACAATATCCAAATAAAGTTTGATATACTAAAACATACACCACTTATAAGCATATTTATCCCCTTAATTCACTTTGGTGGTTTTCTACATTTCATGAACTTATTTTCCTCCTTCTCGATTCTTATGAGTTATCGCTGTTTACAATGGAAGGTCACGAAATCTCGAAACGCAATGTCATAATAAAGTTCGATATATTGAAACTTACACCACTTATGAGCATATTTATCCCCTTAATTCACTTTGGTGGTTTTCAAGACTTCATGAACTTCTTTTCCTCCTTCTCTATTCTTATGAGTTATCGATGTTTTCACAGAAAGGTCACGAAATCTCGAAACGCAATGCCATAATAGAGTTTGTTATATTGAAACTTACAACACTTACGAACATATTTATCCCCTTAATTAACATTGGTGGTTTTCAATATTTCATGAACTTGTTTTCCTCCTCGATTTTTATAAGTTATCGCTGTTTTCAATGGAAGGTCACGAAATCTCGAAACGCAATGTCATAATAAAGTTAGATATATAGAAACTTACACCAGTTATGAGCATATTTATCCCCTTAATTCACTTTGGTGGTTTTCAACATTTCATGAACTTATTTTCTTCCTTCTCGATTCTTATGAGTTATCGATGTTTTCACAGGAAGGTCACGAAATCTCGAAACGCAATGGCATAATAAAGTTTGATATATTGAAACTTACACGACTTATGAGCATATGTATCCCTTTAATTTCCTTTGGTGGATTTCAAAATTTCATGAACTTATTTTCCTCCTCGATTCTTATGACTTATCGCTGTTTACAATGGAAGGCCAAAAAATCTCGAAACGCAATGTCGTAATAAAGTTTGATATATTGAAACTTACACGACTTACGAGCATATGTATCCCTTTAATTCTTTTTGGTGGTTTTCAACATTTCATGAACTTATTTTCCTCCACGATTTTTATGAGTTATCGCTGTTTTCAACGGAAGGTCACGAAATCTCGAAATGCAATGTCATAATAAAGTTCGATATATTGAAACTTACACCACTTATGAGCATATTTATCCCCTTAATTCACTTTGGTGGTTTTCAACATTTAATGAACTTATTTTCCTCCTTCTCGATTCTTATGAGTTATCGATGTTTTTACAGGAAGGTCAAGAAATCTCGAAACGCAATGCCATAATAAAGTATGATATATTGAAACATACACCACTTATGAGCATATTTATCCCCTTAACTCAGTTTGGTGGTCTTGAACATTTTATGAACTTATTTTCCTCCTTGATTCTTATGAGATATCGCTGTATTCAATGGAAGGTCGTAAAATCTCGAAACACAATATCCTAATAAAGTTTGATATATTGAAACATACACCACTTATAAGCATATTTATCCTCTTAATTCACTTTGGTGGTTTTCAACATTTCATGAACATATTTTCCTCCTTCTCTATTCTGATCAGTTATCGTTGTTTTCAATGTAAGGTCACGAAATCTCGAAACGCAATATCATAATAAAGTTTGTTATATTGAAACTTAGAACACTTATGAGCATATTTATCCCCTTAATTCACTTTGGTGGTTTTCAACATATCATGAACTTATTTTCCTCCTCGATTCTAATGAGTTATCGCTGTTTACAATGAAAGGTCACAAATCACGAAGCAATCGAATAAGGATATATTGAAACTTAACACATATAGTTTGATATATTATCACCACTTATGAATATTTATCCCTTAATTACTTTGGTGGTTTTCAAAATTTCATGAACTTCTTTTCCTCCTCGATTCTTATAAGTTATCGCTGTTTACAATGGAAGGTCACAAAATCTCGAAACGCAATGTTGTAATAAATTTTGATATATTGAAACTTACACGACTTATGAGCATATGTATCCCTTTAATTCACTTTGGTTGTTTTCAAAATTTCATGAACTTATTTTCCTTCTCGATTCTTATGAGTTATCGTTGTTTCAATGGAAGGTCACAAAATCTCAAACGCAATGTCATAATAAATTTGATATATTGAAACTTACACCACTTATGAGCATATTTATCCCTTAATTCACTTTGGTTTTCAACATTTCATGAACTTATTTTCCTCCTCGATTCTTATGAGTTATCGTTTTTCAATGGAAGGTCACGAAATCTCGAAGCAATGTCATAATAAGTTTGATATATTGAAACTACACCACTTATGAGCATATTTATCCCTTAATTCACTTTGTGGTTTTCAACATTTCATGAACTTATTTTCCTCCTTCGATTCTTATGAGTTATCGTGTTTTCAATGGAAGGTCAGAAATCTCGAAGCATGTCAATAAAGTTTGATATATTGAAACATACACCACTTATGAGCATATTTATCCCTTAATTCACTTTGGTGGTTTTAACATTTCATGAACTTATTTTCCTCTCTGATTCTTATGAGTTATCGCTGTTTTCAATGGAACGTCACGAAATCTCGAAACGCAATGTGCCAACAAAGTTTGATATATTGAAACATACACCACTTATGAGCATATTTATCCCCWTAATTCACTTTGGTGGTTTTCAACATTTCATGAACTTATTTTCCTCCTTCTCGATTCTTATGAGTTATCGCTGTTTTCAATGGAAGGTCACGAAATCTCGAAACGCATTGTCATAATAAAGTTTGATATATTGAAATTTACACCGCTTATGAGCATATTTATCCCCTTAATTCACTTTGGTGGTTTTCAACATTTCATGAACWTTTTTCCTTCTCGATTCTTATGAGTTCGTGTTTTCAAAGGTCACGAAATCTCGAAACGCAATGTCATAATAAAGTTTGATATATTGAAACTTACACACTTATGAGSATATTTATCCCTTAATTCACTTTRGTGGYTTTCAMCATTTCATGAACTTATTTTCCTCCTCGATTCYTATGAGTTATCGCTGTTTTCAATGGAAGGTCACAAATCTCGAAGCTGTCATAATAAAAAGTTTGATATATTGAAACTACACCACTTASGAGMATATTTATCCCTTAATTCACTTTGGTGTTTCAACATTTCATGAACTTATTTTCCTCCCGATTYTTATGAGTTATCGCTRYTTTCAATGGAAGGTCACGAAATCTCGAAATGCAATGTCATAATAAAGTTTGATATATTGAAACTCACACCACTTATGAGCATATTTATCCCCTTAATYCACTTTGRTAGTTTTCAACATWTCATGAACTTATTTTCCTCCTTCTCGATTCTTATGAGTTCTCGATGTTTTCACAGGAAGGTCAAGAAATCTCGAAACGCAATACCRTAATAAAGTTTGATATATTKAAACATACAMCACTTATGAGCATATTTATCCCTTAATTCACTTTGGTGGTTTTCAACATTTCATGAACTTATTTTCCTCCTTTTCGATTCTTATGAGTTATCGATGTTTTCAATGGAAGGTCACGAAATCTCAAAACACAATGTCACAACAAAGTTTGATATATTGAAACATACACCACTTATGAGCATATTTATCCCCTCAATTCACTTTGGTGGTTTTCAACATTTCATGAACTTGTTTTCGTCCTTCTCGATTCTTATGAGTTATCGTTGTTTTCAATGGAAGGTCACGAAAATCTCGAAGCAAATATCATAATAAAGTTTGATATATTGAAACTACACCACTTATGAGCATATTTATCCCCTTAATTCACTTTGGTGTTTTTAACCATTTCATGAACTTATTTTCCTCCTTCTCGATTCTTATGAGTTATCGCTGTTTTCAATGGAAGGTCACGAAATCTCGAAACGCATTGTCATAATAAAGTTTGATATATTGAAATTTACACCGCTTATGAGCATATTTATCCCCTTAATTCACTTTGGTGGTTTTCAACATATCATGAACTTATTTTCCTCCTCGATTCTAATGAGTTATCGCTGTTTACAATGAAAGGTCACAAAATCACGAAACGCAATGTCGTAATAAAGTTTGATATATTGAAACTTACACCACTTATGAGGATATTTATCCTTTTAATTCATTTTGGTCGTTTTCAACATTTCATGACCATATTTTCCTCTTTCTCGATTTTTATGAGTTATCGCTGTTTTCAATGGAAGGTCACGAAATCTCGAAACGCAATATCATAATAAAGTTTGATATATTGAAAATACACACTTATGAGCATATTATCCCTTTAATTCACTTTGGTGGTTTTCAACATTTCATGAACCTATTTTCCTCCTTCTCTTATGAGTTATCGGTGTTTTCAATGGAAGGTCACGAAATCTCGAAACAATGTCATAATAAAGTTTGATATATTGAAACTCACACCACTTATGAGCATATTTATCCCTTAATTCAMTTTGGTGGTTTTCAAYATTTCATGAACTTATTTTYCTCCTCGATTCTTATGAGTTATCGTTTTTTCAATGGAAGGTCGAAATCACAGCTGAATAGTAATAAAAGTTTGATATATTGAACTTACACCACTTGAGCATATTTATCCTTAATTCACTTTGGTGTTTTCAACATTTCATGAACTATTTTCTCTTCTCGATTCTTATGAGTTATTTTTTCAATGGAAGGTCACGAAATCTCGAAACGCAATATCATAATAAAGTTTGATATATTGAAAAATACACCTCTTATGAGGATATTTATCCCCTTAAATTGACATTGGTGGTTTTCAAAATTTCATGAACTTCTTTTCCTCCTCGATTCTTATAAGTTATCGCTGTTTACAATGGAAGGTCACAAATCTCGAATGTCATCAATAAATTTGATATATTGAAACTACACCACATGAGCATATTTCCCTTAATTCACTTTGGTGTTTTCAACATTTCATGAACTTATTTTCCTTCTCGATTCTTATGAGTTATCGTTGTTTCAATGGAAGGTCCAAAATCTCGCATGTCATAATAATAAAGTTTGATATATTGAAACTTACACCACTTATGAGCATATTTATCCTTAATTCACTTTGGTTTTTAACATTTCATGAACTTATTTTCCTCTATTTTATGAGTTATCGTTTTTTCAATGGAAGGTCACGAAATCTCGCATATGTCATAATAAGTTATATATTGAAACTACACCACTTATGAGCATATTTATCCCAATTCACTTTGTGGTGTTGAACATTTCATGAACTTATTTTCCTCCTTCTCGATTCTTATGAGTTCTCGTTTTTCAGGAAGGTCAGAAATCTCAAAGCATAATAGTAATAAAGTTTGATATATTTAAACATACACCACTTATGAGCATATTTATCCCCATAATTCACTTTGGTGGTTTTAACCATTTCATGAACTTATTTTCCTCCTTTTCGATTCTTATAAGTTCTCGTTGTTTTCAGTGGAAGGTCACGTAATCTCGAAACACAATGTCATAATAAAGTTTGATATACTGAAACTTACACCACTTATGAGCATATTTATTCCCTTAATTCACTTTCGTGGTTTTCAACATTTSATGAACTTATTTTCCTCTTTCTCGATTCTTATGCGTTATTGYTGTTTTCAATGGAAGGTCACGAAATCTCGAAGCATATGTCATAATAAAGTTTGTATATTGAAACTAACACTTATGATATTTATCCCTTAATTCACTTTGGTGGTTTTAACATTTCATGAACTTATTTTCCTCTTCTTATGAGTTATCGTTTTTCAATGGAAGGTCACAAATCTGGCGATAATAAGTCAATAAAGTTTGATTATTGAAACTACACCTTGAGCATATTTATCCCTTAATTCACTTTGTTTTCAACATTTCATGACCATATTTTCCTCTTTCTCGATTTTTATGAGTTATCGATGTTTTCACTGGAAGGTCACAAAATCTCGGAACGCAATGCCATAGAAAAGTTTGATATATTGAAACATACACCACTTATAAGCATATTTATCCTCTTAATTCACTTTGGTGGTTTTTAACATTTCATGAACTTATTTTTCTCCTTCTCGATTCTTAGGAGTTATTGTTGTTTTCAATGTAAGGTCACGAAATCTCGAAACGCAATGTCATAATAAAGTTTGTTATATTGAAACTTACAACACTTATGAGCATATTTATCCCCTTAATTCACTTTGGTGGTTTTCAACATTTCATGAAATTTTCCTCCTTCTCGATTCTTATGAGTTATCGCTGTTTACAATGGAAGGTCACAAAATCTCGAAACGCAAAGTCGTAATAAAGTTTGATATATTGAACTTACACGACGTATGAGCATATGTATCCCATTAATTCACTTTGGTGGTTTTCAACATTTCATGAACTTATTTTCCTCCTTCTCGATTCTTATGAGTTATCGATGTTTTCACAGAAAGATCAAGAAATCTCGAAACGCAATGCCATAATAAAGTTTGATATATTGAAACATACACCACTTATGAGCATATTTATCCCCTTAACTCAGTTTGGTGGTTGTGAACATTTTATGAACTTATTTTCCTCCTTGATTCTTATGAGAGATCGTTGTTTGATGGAAGGTCGTAAATCTGAAACACAATGTCATAATAAAGTTTGATATATTCAAACATACACCACTTATAAGCATATTTATCCTCTTAATTCACTTTGGTGGTTTTCAATATTTCATGAACATATTTTCCTCCTTCTCGATTCTTATGAGTTATCGTTGTTTTCAATGTAAGGTCACGAAATCTCGAAACGCAATGTCATAATAAAATTTGTTATATTGAAACTTAGAACACTTATGAGCATATTTATCCCCTTAATTCATTTTGTTGGTTTTCAACATTTCATGAACTTATTTTCCTCGTTCTCTATTCTTATGAGTTATCGATGTTTTCATACGAAGGTCACAAAATCACGTAACGCAGTGCCATAATAAAGTATGATATATTGAAACTTACACCACTGATGAGGATATTTATCCCTTTAATTCATTTGGGTAGTTTTCAACATTTAGTGAACTTATTTTCCTCCTTCTCGATTCTTATGAGTTATCGATGTTTTCACAGGAAGATCACAAAATCTGGAAATGCAATGCCATAATAAAGTTTGATATATTGAAACATACACCACTTATGAGCATATTTATTCGCTTAATTCAGTTTGGTGGTTTTGAACATTTTATGAACTTATTTTCCTCCTTCTCTATTCTTATGAGTTATCGATGTTTTCACAGGAAGGTCACGAAATCTCGAAACGCAATGCCATAATAAATTTTGTTATATTGAAACTTACAACACTTACGAACATATTTATCCCCTTAATTAACATTGGTGGTTTTCAACATTTCATGAACTTATTTTCCTCCTCGATTTTAATGAGTTATCGCTGTTTTCAATGGAAGGTCACGAAATCTCGAAACACAATGTCATAATAAAGTTCGATATATAGAAACTTACACCACTTATGAGCATACTTATCCCCTTAATTCACTTTGTTGGTTTTTAACATTTCATGAACTTATTTTCCACCTTCTCGATTCTTATGAGTTATCGATGTTTTCACAGGAAGGTCACGAAATCTCAAAACGCAATGCCATAATAAAGTTTGATATATTGAAACTCACACGACTTATGAGCATATGTATCCCTTTAATTCACTTTGGTGGTTTTCAAAATTTCATGAACTTATTTTTCTCCTCGATTCTGATGAGTTATCGTTGTTTACAATGGAAGGCCAAAAAATCTCGTAACGCAATGTCGTAATAAAGTTTGATATATTGAAATTTACACGAATTACGAGCATATGTATCCCTTTAATTCTTTTTGGTGGTTTTCAACATTTCATAAACTTATTTTCCTCCTCGATTTTTATGAGTTATCGCTGTTTTCAATGGAAGGTCACTAAATCTCGAAACGCAATGTCATAATAAAGTTCGATATATAGAAACTTACACCACTTATGAGCATACTTATCCGCTTAATTCACTTTGTTGGTTGTCAACATTTCATGAACTTAAATTTCCATCTTCTCGATTCTTATGAGTTATCGATGTTTTCACAGGAAAGTCACAAAATCTCGAAACGCAATGCCATAATAAAGTTTGATATATTGAAACTTACACCACTTATGAGCATATGTATCCCTTTAATTTACTTTGGTAGTTTTTAAAATTTCATTAACTTATTTTTCTCCTCGATTCTTAAGAGTTATCGTTGTTTACAATGGAAGGCCAAAAAATCTCGAAATGCAATGTCGTAATAAAGTTTGACATATTGAAACTTACACGACTTACGAGCATATGTATCCCTTTAATTCTTTTTGGTGGTTTTCAACATTTCATGAACTTATTTTCCTCCTCGATTTTTATGAGTTATCGCTGTTTTCAATGGAAGGTCACGAAATCTCAAAACGCAATGTCATAATAAAAACCTCCTATCATGTTCTCTTATGGAAGATGCTTAAGTACACAACTGAATCCAGTAGGTGTGGTTTTGTGAATCGAAGCTCTTAGCTCCATGAGAGTGGGTTAAAATTTTAGATCTGTATAGTTGGGAGTATTAGCTTTGGTCGAGTTTGTTGTTTGATAGAGAAGCTCAATGCTTAGTCTAGCTAGGGCCCATTTAGATTAAGATCTCAGGAGGACTTCACCACGATAGTGGATTGGACTCTAGAAATAGATCTATCATTTGCTTTGTGTCTTAGGCACGTTTTCACCAATAGAAACCCTATTGGATCGTTTGGAGTGTGACTGCCCTTGCGATGTGTTTATCACACGTGAAAGTATTCGATGATGGGATTGTATGAAATGCGCGTTCAATTCGCCACGAGAGTGTGTATGAATATAGAGACTAGCATACCATGAGAGTGGACTAGGCAAGTATGGAAAATCCCTAGAATGACAAACACAAACTTATTAGGTAAAACATAAACCCTAGGTTTAGATTTTCAAAACCTGGTAGTTGAGCTAATTCGTTTTAGGAAACTGCCTCTATTTTGGGAAATCTTCACCGGAACTCTCCACAAATCTCCAAGTTCTATCCCCTCCTCCTAGCTTCTCTTACGGTCGCAATGAAGAAGCCAGTCTCAAATGGTGGTTGATGGGAACTACACCTGCAAGAACTCTCCTCTATTTTTCCTAGAGTGAATCTTTGTGATACCTTCTGCTTTTATAGCAAGAACTCTTCTTCAGCGGTTTTCACCCTTCTTTGTTTCAAGTCGACGACACAAAGGACCCTCTATTTTACCTCTCTTCATGCTTACGTCTCTCACTTCTGTCTCTTCGTCTCGCGCCCTCCGTTGTGCTTTTCGAAGGTCTTCTCGAACATCTTCCATTATCTGCGATACCAATATGGATCGACATTACTCCAGAGTGGAAAAAGGCAATGCTATGGTCGCCGACGAAGCTCCATTTTTGAAGCGAGTCCGAGCACCGGCTTTGGACAACTCTGACCTCATTCAACACCATGAGCTAGCTCTCAAAGATCATTTGACAAACCCGAAAGCTCAACGGTTATGGTCTTTCATCCCCTTCATCTCTCAAAAATGGGGACTTAGAGGGAAAGCTATCGGCTCTGATCTGGGGAACGGGTGCTTCCAATTCCGTTTCGACTTCCCAGATGATCTTTAAAAGGTATTAGACCAACGCCCTTACCACTTTGCAAAATGGATGGTGATTTTGCAAAAATGGGAACCAATCATTTCAAGCTCTTTTCCAAACGAAATTCCGTTTTGGATTAATGTTAAAGGACTACCTCTCCACTATTAGAAGGAGGAGATGCTCCTCAATATCGGCGACGCTGTGGGAAATGCTTTTCGCATCGACATCAATGGTGTAACTACTAAGGTTAAGGTTACGGTGAATGGCTTAAAACCCTTGGTTAAGCAACTAGTTGTGGACTTTGCTAAAGGTGGTGAAACCGTGGTCCAACTGGATTATGAGAGACTTGTCAACCATTGTAGAATCTGTTCCAGCCTTCTACACGATGACGTTTCTTCTGAAAACGGCAACAAAAAGCTTGCCTTACCACCAAATCCTCCTGCTCAGTGTAAGGAGAACAACTTAGCCCATCATAGCTCGGGTCATAACTCACAAAGGAAGCAGTTGTCTCACCACAGCTCGGCCTCGAAGCACAACCTCTCGGTAGTTCCCTCGTTCTCTCAAAGACGGGACGGGCATGGGCGTTTGCTTGGACCACGAACTACCTCAGTCAAGCATATGCATGACTCTCACTTAAGAGGATCCCTCTCACAGGGAATGGGTAAAAGAAATGGTCCCTCGCCTTCCTCTGACAATCGTTCCCCTCCTCAAGCTAAAGTGCGATGAGGAAGCATCTCAACACACGGAAATGGGAGCCCTTCCTTATACTATAAGAACAAAGATAAACAATCTTCGAGACACCACACCTCAACTCTGAGAAAGAACACTCCTCCACTAGAATGGCGAGAGAAAACCCCTCGAAAAACTACTCCGGAGAAAACCGGAATAATATCTTCAAGAACTTAAGGACCTCCTCTTAAGACAAATCTCAATGCCAAGGACTTTCCTCCTCTCCCATCCATGGATATCACCCGAGAAGAAGTGCTATAAGATCTACGTGATGTTACACATAAGTATGTGAATGTAGCAGATCCACTTGAAAGAACGGCAAGACCAATTAGAGTTATCCAAGGAGAACAGTCAAATCTGATGAATGACACGACTTCCATGATAGTTGAAGTCAATCGCCGAATCTCCTTATCTACTCATTCCCCTTCGACTGAACCTAGCACCCCAACGTTTGCTACAATCCCAGAGGAAGCTGAGACCGATATTGTCCCTCAAGTTCTAATGAGGAAACGGGGTAGACCTCCTAGTAACCCTTCAGCTTCAGCAAAAAGTATCCGCAAGGCACCAAGCACCTCCACACATGAGAAATGTAGCAATTTCCCCAAGAAATTTTATCACTCTATCGAGGAGATCACAGCCGAGACGGGAAAGAGGCCCATCCTCACACTCGAGAATTCACCAACACACCCATCTTAATGAGGAGAACCAAACACAAAGCAATCGCATTGATGGGAACATCATGGCTTATTCCCCAAGAGAGGCCCAAACAACGGTTTTTAACAAACCGCAGACCCCGCTTGCTTAGCCTTGCTTAGTTAGAATTATTGTAGGTTTGAGAATCCCGTAACAATTCGGAGACTCCGGAAGATTTTGAAAAATCGATCTCCCGACATCATTTTGCTCATGGAGACTAAAATCTCGGATGAATTAGTCTCGGAAAAAATTCAAGAACTCGATTTTCGTTCATATCATTTAGTATCCTCCCATAGTGTTGGATGGGGTCTAGCTCTTCTTTGGAATGAACATGTATCTCTTGAGATCATATCTTCTTCCTGTAATATTACTGATACTAAGATGAAATATAAACAAGAATCCTTCTTTGCCACTTTCGTGTATGGAGAACCGGATAGATCCAAAAGAAAGGAAGTGTGGGATTCACTTTGTTTGATTGGTAGCGAAAGAGAGGCTCCATGGATTTTAACGGTGATTTCAATGAGATCTTAAATAATGAGGAGAAAAAAGGTGGTCCTCTTAGGTCTGGAGTTTTTTTTCAAAGACTTTCGCTCATTCTATTCATAATGTGATCTTTTTGATCTTCGACACTCCGGTAATGCTCTCTCTTGGCGAGGTAAAAGAAACCACCACAATATACACGAGAGACTTGATAGAACCGCTTCCAATAGCTCTTGGGCGGTTATTTTCCCCTTGATAGATGCGAATATTTGCGTTTTGAAGCATCCGACCATCGTCCTTTAATGATCTTCTTCTGTCCAGCAAAACGAAAAAGAGGGAATCTATTTAGATTTGATCGGAATCTAAAGAACAAGCTTATCATAAGGAAGCTTATTGTGGAGACTTGGTCCAAGAATCCACATATTTTCCTAATAAAATGTATCTCTTTCCTTCGTCATGCGATTTCGGCTTGGTGTAAGGAAACGACAAAAAATAATCGAGTGGAAATTGATAGAGCAAAGGAGGACCTTGGACGAGTGATGAGTGACCCATGGTCAGATTGTGAGTCCATCCAAAGGAGCACTAAGAGTTGAAAAAAGCTTACAAGGCGGAAGAAAGCTTTTGGAGACAAAGAAGTAGAACTTTATGGCTTTCGCTTGGGGATAAAAACACCAGCTTTTTCCATGCCACAAAAAAGAGAAGAAGAGTTAGGAATCAAATCTCTATGATGGAGAACTCAAGTGGTGAAATCCAATATGAAGAGTGTGCGATCATCTCCATCGTTGTTGATTTTTATTCAAATGTTTTTGCCTCCAATCCTAACCAAGAGGGGACAAACCTCATTGTTGAGGAGGCAATCTTGCCGTGTATCACAACATTGGACAGCTTATCCGGCCACTTACTCCATTGGAGATTAAAGAGGCTTCCAAAAAATTCATGGCGACAAAGCACCGAGACCGGATGGTTTTCCGGCTAGTTCTTTCCATGAGCATTGGTATATTGTTGGCCCTGCCTTAGTCTCGGAAATCAACCTTTTCTTCTCATCCGACGTTATGCCGAGAAAGTTTAACAATACTCATGTTTACCTAATTTCGAAGATACCCGAGGACTTTAGACCCATTACGCTATGTAATGTGGTCTACAAAGCCATCTCAAAGATCCTCACAATTAGACTTAGTTCTCACCTAAACAAATTAATTTCCGAAAACCAATCGGCTTTTGTTCTGGGTCGTGTGATCTCCGATAACGTTCTTATAACGCAAGAAGTCCTCCATTATCTCTAAAAATAAAAAGTGAAAAAGTATGGATTCATGGCGGTGTAGACGGACATGAGCAAGGCCTATGATTATCTTGAATGGGATTTCGTTCGTTTGGTTCTTGAGAGATTCGGATTCCACCACCAATGGGTCTCTTGGATCATGGAGTCTGTTACATACGTCTCTTATTCTTACCTATTCAACAACGAAGCCCACGGTAATGTAATACCGCGAGGACTCCGTCAAGGTGACCCTCTCTCACCTTACATATCCATTCTTTGAAGTGAAGTACTCTCGGGCCTTTGCAAAAACTCTCTCACGAACGGCTCCCTAATTGGTATTCAAGTCTCACGGACATCACCAAGAGTTAACCATCTTCTTTTCGCTGATGATACTCTTTTCTTTTTTAAGGCTAGTATCCGAGAGTGTAAAAATTTGTTGGATATTCTAACGCGTTACGAGAAAGCCTCTGAGCAAATAATTAACCCTCCAAGTTGGGGATTACTTATTCCGCAGAACTCCCCTCCACCACTAAAGAGTTAGTGAGAAACATGTTAGGAATATCTAAGGAAGGTGGTTCGGGTAAGTACATAGGCCTACATGAAAACTTCGGGAGGAAAAAAAATGATCTCTTTACCACAATCGTGGATCGTATCCACCAAAAAACAATAGGTTGGTATTCGAGTTTTCTATCAAGCGCGGGTAAGATGACAATGATCAAAGCTGTCTTAGCATATATCCTTTCTTACTTGATGACTTGCTTCAAAACTCCCGGTAGTCTTTTCTAAACAATTCAAACGGCTATTACAAGATTTTGGTGGGATGAACCAAAAAAGAGAAAGATATGTTGGGTAGCGTGGCGGAAGTTAGCTCTTCCCAAAGGCATTGGCGGTCTAGGTTTTTGTGACATCTCGACTTTCAACGATATCCTCCTCGCCAAGCTTAGTTGGCGCATTATTGATATAGTCAATTTCTTACTGGATTATCATGTCATTGTAGTACAGAAAGGCATCAATCTAAATGGGTGCGATATTAGCCAGAAAGGATGCAATCAAACAGTTTAAGTCAAGCCAAGCAAGCAATAGGTTATGAAACTATCAAACTAAGAAAGCAATAATCAAAAGCAATAACAGAGACTAAAAACAGAGACTAGCAGAGACTATGGAACATAAATCAATCAAGCAAAAGAAGCTCCTAAGGATGGGGTTATTGACTTGGTGTATCCTCTTAATCTACCTAGATGGTTTAACAAACTCAAGCAAGCTATTCCCTAGACATTAAACTCGTAAGCAGTCAAGTTCATTCCCATGATAAATAACCTCAACCTAATATAGTTCCAAACCTAAATCCCTTTAGCGAAATCTAGCTTAGCAGGCATTAAGATTCAACTTAATAAAGCCAATAAACACCCTAGACAACTAATCCCTTAGGCTAGGAATGTAAATCTCTGGAATTAGTTCAGTCAAGCATTTCATCGAACACCTTCTGGGTGTGGAAATACCTAGGTTCTAATTCCAATTGATCAGAGAGTAATTARCATTAAGAACACTAATCCAGAAGGGAAATCAAACAATTCTACACTTAAACCACTTAGGAGACTAAGATTCCACACCTAATCTATCTCATCCTTAAGAACCCTAACGACTACTCAGAACCCATGAAGAACATCAAAATCATAAACCTAGAAATCAATAAAACTTGCATAATCAGAAAGACAAGGAAGAGAATAGATAGAAATGAAAGATTCAAACACAAACACTCAGTAGATTCAAAGTTATAGGATCCAGGAAGCAAGAACAGATGAAGAAAGCTTAAAAACGAGTTCTCCCTAATCTGAGATTAATACAGAGTATATATAGTCTTAGAGATCACAAAAAGACAAAATAGCTAATTTCGGGGTCGAGTGCCTTGGTCGAGCTAGGCGAAAACTTCAAGACTGCTCTTTTATTTGCCAGCTCCAGGTGCCAGCTCGAGCTGTGCTGGTCGAGCTGGGTCCAAAACTTCAAAACAGCTCTTTTATCTTGGGCTCGACGTGGTAGCTCGACCAGGGGTGGTCGAGCTAGGCGAGAAAACTTCAAGATGGCGTTTTTATGTTGGACTCGATCAAGGGGCTCGACCTGCCTGCTAGAGCTGGGCTCAAAGTGCAGTTTTTGGTGCAGAATGCACTGGCTCGACCTGCTGACTCGACCTGCTTGCTAGAGTCAGTCTCCATTCGAGTTTCTGGTCGAGTTAAGCTATGCTTTTTTTCCATTTGACTTCAACATCTCCAATATCCCTTGAATGCACCTGAAACAGCTCAAAAATGCAATATGCATGCAATCCTAATGCGAAACACTCTAAGTATGCAAAACTGGAAACAAATGCTAAGGAAATGCTATTAAACAAGGCTAAATGTAAGCTAAAAGCATGTTCAAACCATGTAAAATGTAGACATATCAACTCCTCCAAACTTAGTCCTTGCTTGCCCTCAAGCAAACAGATAAGAATAAGATGGAGAAGAGGTTTAAAAATGGGGATTCAGAACCAAAGCATGCTGATATAATAGATGATCTCAATGTCCAAGTGGCTAGTTCTAGAATGCAAAGTATATGAACTCTACTTAAAAACTTTAGTCATACTCTTCACGACACAATTTCAATTAAGTCTCAACCTAGACATGCATTTAAATCTACCATTCCTTTTAACGTTCAATTAAGCAGAAACCATGAATCAAGCAATGTACATTCAATGAACTCATTTGGCTAAGGGTAAGGTTAAGAGACAAAGATGGTCCCTTTCACATGTTTTGATCAGTTCAGAACAGGGATCTCTCAAGAAAAAGGAATGAGCTTCAGTAGAATGCTAAAGGTAAGAACCAATCTATGCATACAAGAATAGACTCTCATCTACCCAATCATACACAAGTGTTCTTAACCAGCTGAACCCTAAAGTTGTCCTAATTCTACCCTTAACACTTAGGCAATTTGCCTTGAACTTTTCTTGGATCGACTCATTTTTTTTTTTTTCTTGTTCAGGAGAGGTTCTTTATACTTCTGATTGGGGTCTTTCTTTTGGTTTTTCACTACCATTTTCTATATATATATATATATATTTTTTTTTTCAGATTTTAAGCTTTGCCTTTCTTTTCTTATTCTTAGCACACCCCTAAATCCTTTACTAGACTAACACATTTTCAGATCATTTCTCTCCTAAGAACTCTTAACCTTTTTCTTTCATCTTTCTCCAAGTTTTCTTTCTTTCTTTTCACAGAACCAAACCCTATAATACCCAATGATCAAGATCCCACCTAGTCCTATCTGATTCAAAAATTGCAAACCAGAACTACATGAGATTTTATCCTTGTCGGCTCAAACCTAACATTTTCTACCAAGTTTATTCAGAAATAGGCCTCACACACTCAATAAAGTAATAACATGGCTTGAAAGAAGGATAGGCTAAGGGCATGGTAAAACTGTTCTAATGATGAGAACAGCTACTTGGATTAGCAAGAGTGGTAAACAGGTGAAAGAAAATCCAAGTATGTATATGGTATCCATGAGTTCAAATGCAGTGCATAGACATGATAATTATAAGTCAAGTTCAGGTTCAAATAGATAGGGAATGGTATCAAATCACAGCATGCTTCAATTGAGACATAATCTAGTTGTGCATTCAAAGTATGGTGGAGTCTTACTTCAAGTTCATTCGTAATGCATTAGACAACTAGAAACATGGGCACTGAGATTATCTTATTGAATCAGCATGCTTACAAGGTTAATCATCATGATCCCCTATGCATATGTAACAGCCCTAAATGAAACGAATCTAGACTCAATCCTAAAATGCAAATGCAACTACATGAACACTCTGTTTTTGTAATCTTTTTCGAAAATTTTTCAAAAGTTTTTTTTTTATTGGTTTTTCTATGCCTTAGATGCATGCAGACTCAAATATGCACGAAAATGGAAAATAAGAACACAATAAACATGTCAAACACATCTTAAGCCTTCCCCCCAAACTTAAATTACACAGTCCCTTGTATAATAAAAATTCAGAAAGAAGGTTTAAGAAACAACAAAAAGCAAGAAAAAATACAAATGATATGTACAAGAATTGATAGAGCTGGTACCTCAAGGGTTGGAGAAGAAGAAGGAGATTGAATCCTCCATGCTCTCCCAAGTGTAAGCGGCGTGGGAGATTGACTCGACCACTGGCTCGACGTGGTGGTCGAGCTGGCTGGTCGCACCTGTCGCAGAGAGATGGCTGGCTCGATCACCTTGATCGAGCTGGTTAGTCGAGTCAGACCAATTCTGCTCATTTCCTCCTTTTCTTCATGATTCAATGCTCATACTCTCCTGAAAACACAACAACAAGCCAAAAACACAAAATTAGCATACCTAAACAATGGTTTAAAAAGAAAACTAAAGCAATATATACAGGGATAAACATGGGACTTCCTCCCAAGTGAGCTTGTTTAAAGTCACTAAGCTTGATTTCACCGCCTTATGAGCTTTAGGGTTGTTCATGGAGGGGAACGAAGGTCTCCTCTAGAAGTTCATCAGCAAGTTGATCAATTTCTTCAATATGAAAGATCTGCCCTTCTATTGCTGGTTTCCTCATTGTATCCTTGATGTCGAATGTCATCTTGAAGTCGTTTCCAAGATTAAGATCAATCTTTCCCTTTCGAACATCAATTACTGCTTCAGCTGTAGCTAAGAAAGGTCTTCTTAGAATCAGAGGGTCTCTTGGTTCTTCATCCATCTCCAGCACTATGAAGTCTGTGGGTATCTCAACTGTTCCAACCTTTAGAGGTAGATCTTGTAAACATGCCATGAGGAGTTCTAAAAGATCTGTCGGCAAGCACCAAAGAAATGTTGCAAGGCTTTGTACTTACTGAATCCTAACCTCTTGGCAACTGAGAGTGGCATGAGGTTGATAGATGCTCCAAGATCACAGAGGGATTTCTTGAAAATCAATGGGCCTAAAGAGCATGGTAGAGTGAATGAACCAGGATCATTTAGCTTCTCCTTAATAGCCCTCTTCTGTATAATGGCACTGCACTCTTCTAACAAAACCACCATACCCTAAATCTCCTTGGCTTTCTCATTTACTGCATCCTTCAAGAATTTCTGATATGCAGGTAACATTGAAAAGGCATTGATGAGTGGCATCCTAATCTCTGCTTCCCTAATGTGTTTATCAAAAATTGCTCTATACTTCTCCATTAAATCCTTTTTGAATCTTCCTGGGAAAGGCAGTTTGGGTTTTTAAGGAAGGGGAACAAAGGGTGCTTTCTTTTTCTCTGGAACAACTGGTTTTTCAGCAGGAGGGCTCGACTCACCACTGAGTCAGTGCTGTAGAGTCAGACTCTACGAGTTTCTGATCTTCATGGCTCAAATCCTCCCCATCTTCAACCTCACTGTCCTCAGTGACTTTAACTGATCCTTCCCGCTCAGGTAGCTCTCTTCCACTTCTCAAAGTAATGACATTGGTGTTAGCATCTGAATCATAAAGCAAAGACTCAATTTCTCAAACTGCAGCTTCATGATCAGCAATGGGACTTGATTCCATTGAAAAGATGGCATTGCAATACTCCTTTGGGTTCTGAATTGCTTTTCCTGGAAGCTGTCCAAGAGGCATTGTGGAAGAAGTGGATGCAATTTTGCTCTCCATGTATTTAATTTTGGAGTTCAATGTCTCAATCTTGCTGTTGAGAGCATTGTAGTTGTAATCCAGCTTGGTGTTGAGTTCACCAACTTTCTTAGCCACTTCCATTGCGCCAGCTGCCTGTCCCTGAAGTTGTCATAAAGCATGTTCGCCATTTGTTGATCCGGCGTAGGAGGTGGAGCTGGTGAGAAAAACCAGGTGGATAGCCTGCTAGTGCTGCTTAGGTACAAAACTATGATGTTGATTATAAGCAGCAAAAGACTTGGACTGATTCGCTGTTGCGAGGCGGGTAGACTTGATCCGGGTTAGCAACGCCAGCTCCTATATGAGAGATTGGGGTTGCAGTATTGATGAAACCGTTGTCAGAAATTCTCCCCGATTCTGAATATAGCTTTCTTCCATACCAGTCTCCCCCATCTGGAATCTGAAGATAGTATCCTCACTAGCAAAGTGAACGGTTTCTGCCGTGGAGGAATGATCCATTGGCATTCAAAGCCTTGATTTCCTTCCTATGCCTTCTAATCAACACTTTTTCTCTCATTCATTCTCGCAGTGTAGTTACCATCGGATTGCAAGGTTCTCCACAAGTTCCCATCCTTCATCAACATCTTTGTTGAGGAAATTACCATTGCTTATATCAAGTTACCTGACCTTGGGAGAACCTCCGAAGGTGCATGGAGGGACTCATTGCAAGCCATGGTGAGGACATTGAGTAATGTAGCTCTTGAATCTTTCCCAGACTCGCAGAAGGTCTCCCATCTTTCTGAAAAGCTGGATATCTCATCTCGAAGCAGTTCTAGACGAGAAGAACTTGGCAAGGAAAGCTTTCTCATCATCCCATGAAGTGATCGAGCCATCGGGTGATTCTCCCACAATGTCACCAAGAGAGAATGGAAGAGTCTCAGCTTGAAACCATCTTCACGACTCCATTGATCGTGAGGCTGCAAAGCCTATCGAATTCGCCTAAGTGATCAAGTGGATCTTCCATAGGTAGCCCATGAAATTTGCTGCTTACTACTTATTAAACCACTCTTGATCTCAAAGTTGTTGTTCTCACTGTAGAGGTACAATCCCTTACTTGTTAGTGTGTGTTACCTCGCACAATCAATCGTGGCCTCCTTAGATGAGCATGTTGAGGCGAGTGGTGGATTATCATCAGCCATTTCTTGGATCCTGTGATCTACTCGAGATGTTCTTTGCTCTTCAACTGTGGTATTGTTAATATTTAGGTAGCGGATGAGGTTCGACTTCCTTTTGATCTCGCTGCAGTGTGAGGAGGACTCATGGGCTGACTCGAGCTGAGTATCAGAGAGACTGAAAAGAACTTGATCTGAAATGATTTGAAATCCTAAATGTAACAAACAACACCCAAATACTACCAAATTGATATACAATTTCTTACTATCATGTCATTATAATAGAAAGGTATCAATAAATGGGGCGATATTAGCCAGAAAGGATGCAATCAAACAGTTTAAGTTAAGACAAGCAATTATGAAACTATCAAACTAAGAAAGCAATAATCAAAAGAAATAACAGAGACTAAAAACAGACTGCATAGACTATGGAACGTAAATCAATCAAGCAAGAGGCTCTGATGGAGTTATGACTTGGTGTATCCTCTTAATCTACCTAGATGGTTTAACAAACTCAAGCCTATTCTCTAGACATTAAACTAAAGCGTCAAGTTCATTCCCATGATAAATAACCTCAAGAAATCTAAATTTTACCTAAATCCCTTTAAGAAAATTCAGCATTAATCCACAGTAATAAACACCCTAGACAACTAATCCCAATCTCGAATTAGTTCAAGCATTTTCATCGAACACCTTTCGGTGGAAATACCTAGGTTCTAATTCCAATCCAGAGTAATTAACATTAAGAACACTAATCCAGAAGGGAAATCAAACAATTCTACACTTAAACCACTTAGGAGACTAAGATTCCACACCTAATCTATCTCATCCTTAAGAACCCTAACGACTACTCAGAACCCATGAAGAACATCAAAATCATAAACCTAGAAATCAATAAAACTTATAATCAGAAAGAGAATAATAGAAATGAAAGATTCAAACACAAACACTCAGTAGATTAAAGTTATAGGATCCAGGAAGCAAGAAGATGAAGAAAGCTTAAAAACGCAGTTCTCCTAATCTGAGATTAATGAGAGTATATATATCTTGAGATCACAAAAGACAAAATAGCTAATTTCGGGGTCGAGTGCCTTGGTCGAGCTAGGTGAAAACTTCAAGACTGCTCTTTTATTTTCCAGCTCGAGGTGCCAACTCGAGCTGTGCTGGTCGAGCTGGGTCCAAAACTTCAAGACGGCTCTTTTATCTTGGGCTCGACGTGGTCGAATAAAGCAGAAAACTTCAAGATGGCTTTATGGTGACTCGATCAGGGGCTCGACCTGCTCAGCTGGGCTCAGTGCATGGTTTGCACTCGACCTCCCGACCTCGCTGTTGTAGCCGCTCCATTCGAAGTTTCTGTCGAGTAAGCTTTTTTCTCCATTTGACTTCAACATCTCCAATATCCCTTGAATGCACCTGAAACAGCTCAAAAATGCAATATGCATGCAATCCTAATGCGAAACACTCTAAGTATGCAAAACTGGAAACAAATGCTAAGGAAATGCTATTAAACAAGGCTAAATGTAAGATAAAAGCATGTTCAAACCATGCAAAATGTAGACATATCAATTATCAAGAACCCACACTCTCTCATGGCTAGGGTCCTAACCGGAAAGTATTGCCCAAACGAAGATTTCCTTGCGACACAAGCCACAAGCAACATCTCTCATGGTTGGAGAGGCATTCTTCCACTTCTTTATGGTCCGATCCATGGTTATCCGTAAATGAGTCCATTAGCATAATGGGTCCTCCGACTTCGCGATCACAAAACGATAAGGTGTCTACCCTAATCGAAGACAATGGTAATTGGGACAAAGAAAAAGTTCAAAATCTCCTCCCACATCATGCTGCAGCCATACTCTCTCTAAGACCAACTAAGGAAGGTGCAAAAGACTCTCTAGCTTGGGTTCATACAAAAACGGGAGAGTACACGACTAAATCGGAATATTATGCGGCCATGAACAACCTCCACGACCAACGAACGACCACGAACACTTTTGATTGTAACAAGAACATTTGGTCAATCTCCACGTCTCCGAAAATCAAGTCCTTCATTTGGAAATTGACCCAAGAAGCCTTGCCATCCGGGGGCTATCTTCTTCACCGAGGCGCTAACATCGATCCTAAATGTAAGCATTGCCATTAACTTGAAACCTCCTCTCATATCTTTTTTGGATGTAGCTTTGTGAAATTGGTCTGGGATCGCTCTCCTCTTCTGGGAAATATTACATCCCACTTTTATCTTCCTCTGCATGAGATATTGAATTTGTCTATGTCTCTCTCGTGTCTCCCCCCAAACGGGTATTAGTTCGGCTACTTTATTCCCTTGGATACTTTGGGCAATTTGGTTAGCTAGAAATCTGCTTGTGTTCGAAAATAGACATTTCTCTCCCTCGGATGTCATGTCAAAAGTAATTATTGAAGCAAAGGAATGGCAAGCAGCCCAACCTTCGCCACCGGAGCTTTCTCACAAACGGGTTTTTCATCCCCGTAACCATGGTTTCACCAACCTCTGCGTAGATGCGGCTTGGGATAAGATCTCTCTTCGAGCGGCTGGCGGATGGATGTTGTGTGGTCCTTCTATAAATGCACGCATCTCAGGCACGACTACCTTTGAACACGTCGGCTCCCCCCTCCTTGCGGAAGCCTTAGCAGTGTATGCAACCATTTCCAATGCCATTGCCCTTGGACTTTCTTCTTTTGAAGTCCGCTCGGATTCGCAACTTCTTGTCAAAGCTTTCTCGTCAAGCTCAAGACAAATAAAACTTTCTGGAATCTTGTTTGACATTGATTCCCTTGTGGCTTCGGCCTCTTATGCCGCTTTCTCTTTCATTCCTAGATTAGAAAACTCTTTCGTCGATTATATCGCGAAACAAGCTTTAAGATCCTGGCACATTAATCTTTCTCTTCAATGAAGTTGGTAGTTCTAAAAAAAAAAGATCAAACGATTATAAACACATGAAATCCAATGGATGGCTTAGATATATTTATATAGATTTCCTTATCCTCTATGATAGTGATAATAATATTTATATAACTTACCTTATGATAGTTAGAATTTACTATTAGATAATTGACTTTAAATGACTTTAAAATTTTTACAATTTTAGATTTGCAATCTGAAACTCCTTCATTACCAGCAACAACGTCCCCGAAATAAACAAAATATATATATATGTTTTTTTTTGGTATTTCGAGTCACGAAGCTGGCAATAATGGAGTTTCAATATTGGAAAAAAAACTGTAAAAATTTTGTCAATCAGAGTAAGGAGTTTAAGATTTTCTTTAAATTTTTCTAATAAAGGTTTGTAAAAATGAGTTACCGAAGGGGTTTATTTATTGGTGGTAAGAGATATTAAATGTTTTAGAATTTCAGATTCCAAATATGAAACTTCTTCATTACCTGGATCATCGTGTCTGATATCCACAAAATATGTTGGTATATTGTAGTACCGGGCACGTGATTCTAGATAATAATGGAGTTTCAAGATTGGAATTAAAAACAGTAAAACTTTCGTAGAAATTGTGATGTGATCCTCACATCGGATCACATTCCCGCCATGGAACTAGAAGGACCAAAGCTTGGAATGAAGATCAACGAGTCACTTAAGGATGCTGAGAAGGACAAATAGAGCATGAATGGAGATCCTAGAGAGACATCCGACATGATCGTGTCAAGTGCCGAGACTCAAGAGACTCAAGGCCGAGGCAAACCCGGATCGGACACGACAAGCACATTTTGGACCGAGAACTCAAGGACATTTAGCTTTGGGAGCAGAGCTTCATGTGTCCTCACTCATCATTAGTGAGGAAACCCTCTAAAGACTTTAGGTGAAGTAAGACACTCTTTCTCTACCCTTAGTTTTCCCGCTTTTGGGTTTTTATAGAGAAGGGTTTTAACGAGGTCCGAAAAGTCTAAAGCATCATATTTCTTCTCCCTTATGTGTTTAACTTGGAAACATCTAAGACAAGTATGAGCACATAAGAGATATGTTCCTATCTCCTTGGAAAAACTCTACAAATGTTTTTCTTTTCTTTACTTTGCTTAAGACTTGCCTTTTCCTTTCTTTGGTTTATTTTTGGATTTAATTAATGTTAATGGGCCTAAGCATCAAGCCTTGTTCTATATTGGCTTAGGTCCTAATTTTCATTTAGTAATCCTAATTGTAAGCCTATAAAAGGCAAGTTACTCCTTTCATTAATGGTAAGCAATCATTAACCTAAATCTAAAGTTGTAAACTTTGTCTCTCATCTCTAGTCCTTAGAGTGAGAAAATCCTAGGAGCTTGGAGGTTTTTCCTCAGTCTCACATTTCATAGCTTTTGTGGTGCTATTCACTTCCCCTCTTGGTTGCTTCACCATCGCTCTTCATCTCCATTCATCTCCGCCGCCGAAAGTTCTCACCTTCTTCCATCTTTGTTGCTGGTTCTGAACGAGGTACTCAAGCTGAGTTTGTTCACCACATCATCTCCTTCATCTCTCCATCATAGCCTTCTCTATTGCCCCTCCATCCGCTGCCTCCGTTTGAACCTAATCACTGAAGTCTTCACCGTTGTTCCTTGAGCTCCTTCTCAAGCTTGGAATCGAATTACTCTTGGGGGTTCTAGGAGTGTATCAAATTGGGTAAGGAGTTTGATGATTAGAATCTTTTTAAGAAAATTTTGTAGAAATGAGTAGCTTATTGGAATCAGGAGATGTTAAAAATTATGTAGAAATGAGTAGCTGAAGGGATCTACATATAGGGAAATAAATCTTGACCGACGGATTACCGACGACATGCAAAGAAGCGTCGGTAATCCGTCGGTAAGTATCGTTTAGGGTTCCTCTTTACTGAAGGATTTCCGACGGAGTCGTATTGGCTGTCGGTACTCCGTCGGTAAATTAATCTTCCCGACGGATTACCGATCGACCATTGCATGTCGTCGGTTATCCGTGTGGTAGTTAGGTTGAATACGAAAGTTTATCCGTTATAACATCGGTAAAAACTAACCGACGGAATCCCAATAGAATTTATAGTCTAGTCAGTAATTTGTCGGTAACCCTAAACCCTAAATTCACATCACTGACAGACTACCGACTGGCATGATCGTTGTCGTCGGTATTCCGTCGGGTAGTGTGTGAGCACACAAAGGATTTGCCGCTAAAATCATCGAGAAAGTGAACCATTTAATGGGTGCCCAATGGATAACCGATGGAAATTTTTGATTCCGTCGAATAAGTTTTTACTATATAATCACATGCTCTCTTCCTCATTTTTCATCCGCTCAGAAAAAACTTCAAGAAAAAAAAATCCTTTCAACTTACCTTTTAATAATGTAAGTTTATATTTATAATGTTTAGAATTTAACAATTATAGAATCTTAGTTGACAAAAAAAAATCTTAGTTTAATTTGTTTTTTAATGTTACCGAAGCTGAGACAAACTTAAATATAAGAGACGCAAAGTTGTTGCGGTTCGAAATTGTCCATCGGGTTGTGGAACTGCATCTGCTTCTACTATTAGTTTGTATATAATTAATTTGATTTTTTTAAATACCAATATGTACTAAATATATTTTTTGAAATGCATATGGCTTTTGAAAGTATTGCTTCGATCAATGCTCCGAAGGGTAGCGTCCTGGCCCCGGCTCAGGAAGTCATTTATATTCTCGACGAGCATTTAGCTGAATGTGATCAGATCGATAAACGTGTTGAAGCAAAGATGAAGAAGATTTAGGAGAAACAAGAGAAGATGCATAAGGAGTTTGAGGAACTGAGGACGAGGATGCGAGACGAGTTTTTAAATTTATGTCTAATGTTTAATGTTTTATATTTTTTGTATTTTATGTTTTATATTTTATTTTTTTGTTTTATATTTTATGTTTTTAGTTTTAAGACTTTTAATTATTAATTAAAAAAGTTTAGTGTTATTAATTATTTGCACTTTTTTATTTTCGATCGGTTATTTATTAAAATTATTAATAAAATAAATCGAAAATAAATCGACAAACCGTTGGGATTCCGTCATGTATGAACGGTGTGGGAATCTTCCCGTCACCCGACCTTTTTTGTCATAGGGATTCCATCGGCAAATGTAAATCGTCGACGAACCATCAGTTATTAACCCGACGGATTCTACCGTCGGTTTCTTGTAGATATTTTCTCCGTCGACAATATGTCGGAATTTCCCGTCCAGTTCCCGACGGATATAATATACCGACGCTCTAGAACCGACGGACTCTTGCCATCGGTATTTGATCGGTAAAGCATGATATTGATGCCTTATCCATCGGTAACAAGGATATTTTCTTGTAGTGTATGAGAAATGATTAATACTTGTTAATTAATATCGACTCAGAGATTCACTAAGTAAATTTTTTTTTGTATGAAGGTTAATTTATATTCAAACAAAAAAAACATCGTTTTTACAAATGAATGCAACACGAATCTGAAAAAGTAGAATCCAACCCCTTTTTTGTAAATGAATAGTAGCCTTATTAAAACTCAATGATGGAAAACCCGACAGGGATAAAACCATACTTTGTGAAAAAGAGTACTAGCTATTCATTGTGGGAAGGAGTAGAAAACAGCAGAATAAAATTCGAAAACATTCGAACTTCATCCAAAGAGATTAATGGAACAGATCAGAGTGAGCCTCGTAACGCAAGCCATGTGACGAAACAACCTCGTAGCCTAGTATCTACCGCGGTATCAATTGTACTAAGCCAGTTTCTTACGTCTTTGTCGATTGTATGGAACAATCTCCGTGATGCCAGTGAGGGTTTACCGTGTCTCCTTGCATTATGCTCCTGCCAAATATGATATAACGATGATTGAAAAACATAGTGGGAAGAAATCTCACATGATAAGACAACATAAGCGATGTGAATGTTGCTGTAAATGTGGTCCAACTTGTAGAAAACAAAGTTCCCAGTAGACCTCGCGCGAGGCCCTCCCTGATCATTGATGTGTAAGCACATTGATAGAATAGATGATCTCTCGTTTTCTCATGCAAACGGTAAAAAAGACATATCGACTTATAACCAGGATTCCACATCTTGATTTTATCTCCCGTTGTAAGACGGTTAATAAAAGCAAGCCAAACCTGAAAAGAGTATTTTAGAATCGAGTTTTTGAACCAAATATTAACGTACCAGCTCATATTTGGATGAGGTTGTCTGATAAGATTTGTTGTATGTTTAGTAGAGAAAGAATCTCGATAAACATCATTCTTGAGTTGCCATAAGTGTATATACGGGCCTTGAATTTTAGTACGAGTTAGTAGCTTATGAATCTGCTACTCAATTTGATTCCAAGCAGCCATACGATGGATCCTCCGCCGACGAAATGGTGATAAATCTGAGATTACCACATTGCTACAAATGCCAAAATCTATTGTTCCTCTTGGGCCTGTATGGTCTATCAACGTTCCAAGAGAAGACCAATTATCATACTAGAATGATGTTGTCTCTCCATTGACTACGGTCACCTTATAGAAACGCTTTGCCATCTCCCTGAATTTTAGAAGTTTATGCCACATCCAAGACCCCTTTGTTGTAGTTGCTTTGATTGTCCAAATGCTCTTATCTTGAGTAAGATTTTTCCACATTCAACGAACCCATAAAGATGATTGATGAGATAATAAACGCCATAGAAGCTTCAAACAGCAAACTTGATTAACCTCAATAAGAGGCTTAATTCCAAGACCTCCTTCTAAAATTGGAGAATAAACATTGACCCAAGATAGCTTTATCTTGTTAGAATTCAAATCGGGTCCCTACCATAAAAAGCTGAGCAAAATTTGTTTATCTCATCAATACAACCCTTCGGTAAACGGAAAGCAGCCATCCAAAAGTTTACCAAACTCATTATCACATATTTGAGAAGAACCAATCGGCCAGCATATGAATGAAAGCGGATCGTCCAAGACCAAAATTTGGATCTGATTTTCCCTATAAGAATAGAGTAGTCATCCTTTCTTATTCTTTTTGTCATAAGATGAAGTCCCAGGTACCTTACAGGAAGATCACCATGAGCAAATGGAAACCGAGATAATATAGCTTCTTTTGAGTTAATCAACTTTCCAACCAGATAAATTGTTGATTTTTCCATGCTTATTCGGAGCCCCGACCTTGTTGCAAAATTATTGAAAATTGTGACAATCCCTTCAATTGAACGATCACTGCCATCAATGAAAATCATAAGATCATCAGCAAAACAAAGATTCATGAGTTCTATATTTTTACAACGCGGATGATAACTCAAAATCTGATCAGCAGCTCTCTTATCAATTAAATGTGAAAGCACATTCATGCAAATCATATATAAACAAGGTCTCCATTAACCTGAACAGAGAAAGAAGCCGTAGTGATACATAGACGAATCCAATGTATAAAAATCTCAGGGAAATTTAGAGCTTCTAGAGTGTTTAACAAAAAAATCCATTGGACATAATCAAAGGCCTTTGCAATGTCAATCTTCGGTACACATCGTGGGGCTATGGAGTCTTTGTGATAATCTTTCACAATCTTCAGTAGAAGGCATTCCCTAACAAAAACATTTTAGATTACTCATAATTCTACTTGTTTTGCAAATAACCATTATTGGGATATTCTTATAGAGAGAAGACAGGATTGTTAGAGAAGACAAGATTGTTAGACCAACATAGTAGGTTTTCATGGCTTTATAAAATAAATAATGTTTCATATGTATGATTTTGCTTAGAAGATTTGCATGTGTAATAGACTTGGTAACCATTTAAACGATGTAAAATAAAAGTAATGTATAAACTGGGTTTGTAAATTACATTGTGATATACCAAGTGATACAAATCTTCCCCGGATCGAGACAACACAAGGTCACTGATATGGTAGCAAGCCTGGTTCTATTGCCGATTCGGAGAGTCTTCACGACTAAGGTGAGTGGATATGTTTTGTTAACGTCGGTTGGTCGTTCACGAGAATTATTATGTACCATTCTCGATCGTCCTAGCCTAAAAGAGTTCCGGGGTATTACATTCACTAGGTCGCATAAATGATCCATCTAAGAATGGAACCTTATTCTTCACATCTCGATTAATTAATATGGCTACATTTTCACAGTTGCAATTCATATTGAGTATTGTCGAGATGATTGATAGACCAAAACGATCTCTGTTGTGCAAGAATATTAAATGGTACAACGTTATTTTTTTTTTTGAATAAATGTTAAATTGTATTCACTAAAAAAAAACTGTTTGTACATCAAGTGCTATAGTTCTTTTAAAGATGAAAACAGAGTAAAACCTAGAAACTGATATTACATTGATTGATTAATTTCCTTGCGTTGTAAACCAGATTTGGAGAGCATTCTAGTACTTTCCGTCACCTTGATCTCGTATTGAGAAAGTAAAACGTTATTAAGAGAGTCGATCGGAGAAACGACGGGTAAATATCCGGGAACAAGTCTTCGCGGTTGTAGAGCTCCAATATTTAGCCGATGAGTCACTTTTCTAGTTTGACAATTAGAGTCGATCGGAGAAACGACGGGTAAATATCCGGGAACAAGTCTTCGCGGTTGTAGAGCTCCAATATTTAGCCGATGAGTCACTTTTCTAGTTTGACAATTAAAATTTCATACGAGTAATTTAAGAAATCTAATAAATCCTTATTTAAATTGGATAAAATATCACCAAAAAATATATGAGAGAATATGAAAAATGGAAAAAACAAAATTGTGATCGAGCGAGGATTTTGAAGCTTTAACTATTTTGAATACCATATCGTATTATAATAGTGATGGAAGTGAATTTTAGTATTATGCATCACTCATTAGTGATGCAAAGACTCTTATGTACAAACCTTAGTTAGGAGCTAATCTTATTAGTTGATGAATAAAAAAACTCTCTAACCATCTATATAATTGATTCATTCATTCCTTAACTAACATCCAGTAAGTTTTTATTATTAACTAATACCATCGAATTGACATCTGTGTAATAAAAATGAGATGAGTTTTTGTTTGAAAAAAAAAAAGATAACTTATTTGATCAATTTTCCAAACTAAAATTCTGCAAGACACAATGCAGAATTTAGGTAACGGGTCGCCGAAAATTAATACTTATGGGATATATGTCTATATTACTAATTTTCTTTTTTCGGTTAACAAAAGTATTCTCATATATTACTAATAATATCAAATATGGATTCTAGGCCCATTACATTAAACAGTCAATTTCTTTTTAATGGATCCGCTGGTCTATTAGGAGACAAACTAGAAATGAGATTTTTAGGCTCAAGCCTCGTTTGAAGTTTTCAAGGGTTTCCTCTAGTGATCATGTTTTCCCAGTTGCGGCTGCCAAGGGTTTTTCCTATGGAGATTGGCGATATTCCGACAGACGGTACATCGATGTTACGGTAGCGAGATCTCGCCGGCCATGTACTTCGGGAGGGTTCATCGGTCGCGATTTGACAGTTTCCGATGTTATTTCCATTAGCCTTTTGGTGGCTGTAAGGACAATTGGCGGAAACGTGTAGCAGCGGCGAGAAGGCGGCCGTGTCGCACCGGTCATGGAAATGGTTGGGATGGCTTCGATGGTCTCCAAAGTTCTTAAGATTTCATCGGATCTACTTTTCGAGATTTGTTTTGATGCAAGGTCCCTGTTACGGAAGTCGTGGATGCTCCGGTTCTCTTGAGATGATTTCGGCGTGGGACGGCAACTTTCGGCTTATGGATCTGGAGAGTAGTTGACAGAGGTGGGGATCTTGGCAACCGATCGCGATGTACCGGCTCCAGAGGGTTCGACGGCTCCAAGTGGCAATAATTTACCGGAGATCAGGGGAGCGTGACTTTCGGCTTATGGATCTGGAGAGGAGTTGACAGAAACAGCTGTCTAGAGGTGGCGCCGGCGGATCTTCTTCGATCCTTGATTGGGAGAGTTTGTTGATAGGACCCGACAGAGTTAGAAGAAGGACGAAGTAGAAGAAGAATATGAGCGGTCCGGGGCGACGGTGACGATCGCCACTACCGCCACCGCCCAGAGAAAGGCGAATGCAACATCAACTTCAAGCTGGTTGTTGTCTTCGATTTTTGTGTCCAAGAGCTCCTTCCCCTTATTGTTTTATTTATGTCTATATTACTATAAGTAAAAAATATGATACAAATAAGGCTAAACTTTGATAGAGTAAGAGGACATGTTTTTTCGTTTTGTGGAAGTGTACTATAAATAAACAATATTGTCTTTGGTTTTTTTAATAATAAAAAACAGGAAGGAAGTGTGAGGCTGAGTCAGAATGGCAGAGAGATCCCCTCGTGCGGCACGCTATTTGTTTGTTCTCTTCGCTTTGCCCCAAAACTCATCATCATCACTTTGTAGATCTTTGACCATTGACCACCCACCCACACCACCCACCCCTCCCTTACAATATGGACTAATCCCAAATTATAAACTTAATTTATATCATTACCTTATAATCTTTACACACATGCATACATGAGAATCGGTCCAAACAGGCCTAGTCCCCATTTTTTTCCTGTAATTGAAATTGGGTATCTAGTTTTTGACCAAATATATTAACTTTTATGATCAAAATTGAAACCAAACAAAATTTGAACTTTAAAAAAAAAGTCCTATATATTGAAACTTCACATCTACTAACCATACCAAATTTGGACAACAGTTTAATCCGTTTGTCGGTGAACTTTTAACAGTTACGTTCAAGTTTAGTTTAAACCGCAATGTGATATTATTATTAAAAAATCAAGAATTTATATCCTAATTAAAATTAAACTAACTTGAATAAAAATAATAACTTTAGAAGGTTAAACTCCCCTTACATTATTGACTAATCCTTTGTTTTTATAATCAGGGCTGATTTTGTATTCCCTTAACATGAGTCTTCACAACCAGATCACCCCCAACTTTTGACCTCTTCACTACGCGTCCCCATCTACCATAAAACTCTCCACACTTACTAAATTTTATAAATTACGTGCAGTTACACCTAACTTGATCGCTTTAATTCAACTTAACCATGTTTTCTTAAATGCTAACCACTTAAACTGAGTTAAATCCCGATTTTAACCAAATTCTACCCAAAAATCGATCCAACCCAATTTCTTCACCTTGTTATCATAACAATTCTAGCTTTCCTTCTTTGCCCAACAACATTCCCGGGAATTCCCAAATCGGATTTAATTTTGGAGAAATCAGAGCTTCGATTCATGCATTATGAGGGATTATTATTGATCAGTTTCGAAGTTTGTGAAAAAATCTTCGTTCTCACGTTAAAATCGTTGAATCGTGTTACGCTTTCTAGATTCGGCTAAGGAGTGAAATTGGATTTTTGAACCGATTTCTGAATAAAAGGAGGAGGATCAAAGATGGGGACGGGTACAATGGTGACCGCTACGGAAGCAGTGGTGCTTCTCTACTTACTGAGTCATCGGATCGTGTGGGCGAGAGATGGGGATGATGATTCAGGAGATGAGTTGGGTAAATCAGGGAGATCCAGAAGAAGGAGGATTGTAAGGAGACCGGCTGAAGCGCCGGCGACTTGGTTTGAGACTATTTCAACTTTGTCAGAGACGTTATGGTTTACGTATTCAGAAACTCTAGGCAAATGGCCTATTGCCAATCTGGCTGTTGGTATTAATTGTTAATGCATAGGCAAGTTAGCGCTTTTGATCTCATTTTGAATCTTCTTCCGGTTTTTAATTTTTTCAGTTGTATCTGTAAATTTGTTGCATAATTTAGTGAGCTTGCTTGATATTTTGGTATATATATGTTATGTGGTTATGTATAAATATGGATAGGATTTGGTTAAAATTGGAGTTTAAGTCGGTTTAAGTGGTTAGTATTTAAGAAAACACGGCTAAGTTAAATTCAACCGGGATCTGGTTAAGTTAGGTGGAATTGCACAAAACTTATAAAGTTTAGTAAGTGTGGTGAGTTTTATAATAAATAAGGACGCATAGTGAAGAGGTCAAAAATTAGGGGTGACAGGACTCATGTTAATCGGAATACAAAGTCAGCCCGTGATTTGCACTCTTAGACTTTATAATCATACATACTGATATGCTTGCATTTTGCATGGTTTTAGCTTGCATAATTCATACATCTAGACGTGTTATTCACCCTGTTCTTGTCATTTATTCCTAGTTTTGCATACTTAGAGTGTTTTGCATGAGGTTTGCATACATCCTGCATATTTGGCTTGTTACAGGGTACTTTCGAGTGATTTTGGAGAAGTTAGGTTCGAAGCTGTCTAGGACATCAGACTCGACCTGGATGCTCTAGCAGACGTGATCGAGCAGAAGCTCAGCTCGAGCACCCATGCTCGAGCTGTATGATCGAGCTGAGGTCAAAGACAGTCTTGAAGATTTCTGGCCGAGCTCGAGCACCCATGCTCGAGCTCCATGATCGAGCCCATCATAAAAGAGGAGTCTTGGAATTTTTCTGTCCAGCTCGAGCCCATACAATCGAGTCACCTGCTCGAGCTCAACACATAAAAATGCAATCTTGATTTCATCCAGCTCGAGCACACCACTCGACCAGAATGGTCGAGCTGGACCTTATCCTGCACGTTTTTACCATTTTGTCCATGACGTTTTAGGGTTTTTAAGATTTAGTATAAATACCTAATGGGGGATTAAGACTAAGGAGAGTTGGTTTTTAGCCCTAACTTTCTAGTTCTCTTTTTGTTCTTCATCTGTTCTTGCTTCCTGGATGCTGTATCTTTGATTCTACTGAGTATTTGTGTTTGAACCTTTCTATTCTACCTCTTCTCTTCCTTATCTCCTTACTTATGCAAGTTATTTTGATTTTTGGGTTTGTGATTATGTTGTTCTTCATGTGTTTTGAGTAGTCATTAGGGTTCTTGAGGATGGGATAGATTAGGTGTGAAATCTTAGTCTCTTAGGTGGTTCAAGTGTTTATTGTTTGATTTCCCTTCTAAATCAGTGTTCTTAATGCTAATTTCTCTCTGATCAATTGAGATTAGAACTTAGGTGTTTTTCCACCCAAAAGGTGTTTGATAAAATGCTTGACTGAACTGATGTTAGAGATTTGCATACCTAGCCTAAGGGATTAGTTGTCTAGGGTGTTTATTGACAATATTGAACTGAATCTTAATGCCTGCTAGGGTAGATTTCGCCAAGGGATTGGGTCTGGAACTGGTCTAGCTTGAGGTTACTTATCACGGGAGTGGACTTAACTGGTTGTGATGTTTGATGTCTAGGGAATAGCTTGATTGAGTTTTGTTAGACCACCTGTGTAGGCTAAGAGGACACACTGAGTCGATTATCCCATCCTTAGGAACTTCTCTTGCATTGATTGAATTTTCTGTTAGTCCTATACGCCGTTCTGATATTTCTCATTTTCTGTTAGTTCCTGCTAGTCCTAGACAGTATCTCTTTTAACTCTTATTTCCAGTTTCTGTCTAGGTCACTAGTCCCATTCACCATTTGTTTGGCTTGTCTTGAATTGCTTGATCTCTTCTTTTTTGGTTAATATCTTCACCCTTATGGATTGACACCTTACTATACTACAACGAAACTTTGGTCTAGTAAGGAATTGACCTATATCACATACAAACATGCATATTTACACACATCCTAACATGCATACTTGAGAAATGAGAATCGGACAAACTAGCAAAGGCCTAAGCTTGTTTTTTTCTTTCTATTATCATTATAGTTTTCCCCATTTTTAAAAATTTTATTTTTATTAAACGACTCGGTATATAATTTATCCTTTGTTTCTTATCAAACTATCTACATTTCTACAAATTTTACGATGAAAGTTCAAATCACACAAATTTTCAATTATTCTAACAAACCACATATTAAAATTTCACATCTTTTAATCACACCAAATTAAAATTTGTTTGGTTGTCAAATTATAACGTTTTGTTTAATTTCAGCACAACTGTTATCTGAAATTAAAAAAAAAAAACTTAAAATCTGATACATTAACCCAAAAATAAAATAAAAATTAAAACGGCTAGAACGAAAATCATAATATTAGAAGGTTTCCAAACCTTTCTATTGGGAAAACAAGGAACTAAAGAACGAAGAACATAGGCAAATTATCAGAATATGCAATATTTATCCAAAGTCAGAAAACCAAAGGAAGAGAACGTAAGAAAAATTTCAAGAGATTACGGAAAAAAGACATAGATCGTTAAGTCATCGGTGATGACATATACAAAACATTTTGTGTATTCACTACAAGAAAATGTAAGACCGAAATAAACCGGATTAAAAGAAAGTGATTAAAAACATAAATATTAATATAAATGCAATTTACAATACGAATAATAAACGAATATTAAAACAATAAATAAATATCGGAAGCGAGATATGATCTCTGTCTATAACTCAAATAAAGCGCCTGTAGTGAGACGGCTATAGCACTTTTTAAGCACCAGGATACAACCGATAATAGACCGATTTTGCAACACTCGAAAAGGAATCTACGAACGTAATATTCTACGATATACTGAAGAACTTATGTTTTCCGAAAGAGAGTTGGAGCAAGCAGAGTGTTTTTTTACTTTCAGATGTATTTCTCAGAGAAATAGATATTTGAATGAGTGAGAGAGCCTCTCCTTTTATAGGGAGCTTATGACTTGAGAAAGTTGATCCCAAGCGATGTGAGATGTGGTACAAAACATGTATCACCACTTACTTATTTATTCTTAATGGACCTTATTTGACATCTTGGATTATTACCCATATCCATTTCTCATTCACATTCCACTCAATTTTATAAGCCCATAAGGACTTATAAAATATTGATCCAACAATCCCCCACATGAATAGAAATGACTATAAACAGAAGAGGACATGAAAAACTTTTTGGATTGAAAAAGTTAAAAAAAAAAATCTTTCTTGAGTATATTCGAAAACTAATTGTGTCTGAGTTGGTAGCATTTTTCAGCTTTGAACCTCTCATTGTTAATATCTGTCGGGTTTACTTGGCCAGGAGGTGAACATGATGTCTTGAACCACCCAGATTTTGATGTAAACCGAGACAACAACTATAACCCAGTTATATTTTCTCGTAGAACTATGTTCTCTTTTTGTGTTCATTTTGGCCTTGAACATTCTTGGTTTTTCATGAGTGAACTTGGAGAATATAGCCTTTACATTCTTTCTCCTAGAAACGGCCCCATTTCACACTCACTAGGTGATTTCTCTTATGTTGTTCCTTCTTTTCTGAAGCATTCTGCTTTACTTCATTTTGATGAAGACACGAAATCATTAAAAGCTAATGCTTATCCTCAGTGTATGCAGATAGCACTTTGTTATCATCCTAGGAACTGAGTAGAGACCGGAGTCTATTAGTTTTTTCGGCAGACTTAGTTTGAATTAGTTGTCCCTTTGAATATATTTTCTGGGATCTCCAATCATGTAGGTGGGGTTTCCATCAAACTTCATCTTTAATTTATAGGCTGTAAACTCATTCCTTTTGATGATTTTAAAACCTGATCTTTTGTCAAACCTTTAGTAAAAGGATCTGCTATATTATCAGCTGATTTGATATAATCCAACATGATTACACTGCTTGGGATCAAATGTCTAATGGTCTTATGTTGTTTACGTATATGACGAGACTTGCCATTGTATAAGTTATTATGTGCACGAGTTATAGCCGTTTGACTATCACAGTGTATACGTATTGATGGCACTGGTTTTTCCCACATAGGGATATCTTCCAAAAGATTACAAAGCCATTCTACTTCTTCTGCAGCTTTATCTAAAGCAATGAACTCTGATTCCATGGTTGATCTAGCCAAGAGAGTTTGTTTGGAAGATTTCCATGACACTACCGCACCGCCTAGTGTAAAGACATATCCACTTGTGGACTTTGAGTTCTTGGAGTCGGAAATCTAGTTAGTGTCATTGTATCCTTCCAAAACTGCTGGTGCTCTACCATAGTGCAGCCCATAGTTTTTTGTAAACCGTAAGTAATTCAATACTCTAGTTATAGCTTTCCAATGGGTGTGTCCTGGATTACTCGTGTCTGACTTAGTACATTTACTGAGTGTGCTAAATCTAATTTGTTAAGTACATCAGACTTCCGATCACTCAAGCATATTCCAGTTGTGATACTCATTCGCTTGTATTTTGCCGCAGGTGAAGTTGAGCATCTACGGGAGTTTTTGCAGTCCCACTTGAGTAGTGTTTAAATCTATCAAGTATCTTCTCAGCATAATGTTGTTGGAATAAAATGATTCCTTCGGAATTGATATAGATCAATTTTTTACTGCACTATCATGTTATTGTAGCACAATAAGGTATCAATCCAAATGGGTGCGATATTAGCCAGAACGGATGCAATCAAACAGTTTAAGTCAAGCCAAGCAAGCAGTAGGTTGTGAAACTATCGAACTAAGAAAGCAATAATCAAAAGCAATGACAGAGATTAAAAACAGAGACTATGAAAAGCAATAAAACAGAAATCAATCAAGCAAGAGAAGCTCCTAAGGATGAGGTTATCGACTCAGTGTATCCTCTCAATCTACCTAGGTGGTTTAACAAAACTCAAGCAGACCTAATCCCTAGACAATAAACTCAAAAGCAGTTAAGTCCATTCCCATGATAAGTAACCTCAAACTAATCCAGTTCCAGACCTAAATCCCTTTAGCGAAATCTAGCTTAGCAGGCATTAAGATTCAGCTTATTAAAGTCAATAAACACCCTAGACAACTAATCACTTAGGTTAGGAATGTAAATCTCTAAAATTAGTTCAGTCAGGCATTTCATCAAACATCTTCTGGGCGTGGAAATACCTAGGTTCTAATTCCAATTGATCAGAGAGTAATTAGCATTGAGAACACTAATCCAGAAGGAAAATCAAGCAATCTACACTTAAACCACCTAGGAGACTAAGATTCCACACCTAATATATCCCATCCTTAAGAACCTTAATGATTACTCAGAACCCATGAAGAACATCAAAATCATCAACCCAGAAATCAATAAAACTTGCATAATCAGAAAGATAAGGAAGAGAATAGATAGAAATGAAAGATTCAAACACAAATACTCAGTAGATTCAAAGTTATAGGATCCAGGAAGCAAGAACAGATGAAAAAAACTTAAAAACGAGTTATCCCTAATCTGAGATTAATACAGAGTATATATAGTCTTAGAGATCGCAAAAAGACAAAATAGCTAAATTCGGGGGTGCACTACCCTGGTCGAGTGCCTTGGTCGAGCTGGGCCAAAACTTCAAGACTACATTTTTATTCTTCAGCTCGATCATCCAGCTCGACCATGGGTGGTCGAGCTGGGTCCAAAAACTTCAAGACACCACCTTTATGCTCAGCTCGATCATCCAGCTCGACCATAGGTGGTCGAGCTGGGTCCAAAAACTTTAAGACGCCACCTTTATGCTCAGCTCGATCAGTGGACTCGACTAGAGGTTTGAAAATGGGGATTCAGAACCAAAGCATGCTGATATAATAGATGATCTCAATGTCCAAGTTGCTAGTTCTATAATGCAAAGTATATGAACTCTACTTAAAAACTTTAGTCATACTCTTCACGACACAATTTCAATTAAATCTCAACCTAGACATGCATTCAAATCTACCATTCCCTTTAACATTCAATTAAGCAGAAACCATGAATCAAGCTATGCACATTCAATGAACTCATTTGGCTAAGGGTAAGGTTAAAAGACAAAGATGGTCCCTTTCACATGGTTTGATCAGTTCAAAACAAGGATCTCTCAAGAAAAAGGAATGAGCTTCAGTAGAATGCTAAAGGTAAGAACCAACCTATGCATACAAGAATAGACTCTCATCTACCCAATCATACACAAGTGTTCTTAACCCCCAGTTCTAAACCCAGAAAGTTGTCCTAATTCTACCCTTTACACTTAGGCAATTTGCCTTGAACTTTTCTTGGATGAGACTCATTTTTTTTTCTTTCTTTGTTCTGGAGAGGTTCTTTATACTTCTAGCGATGGGGTCTTTCTTTGGTTTTTCACTACCAGCTTAGGCTTATATATATATATATATATATATTTTCCAGACTTTAAGCTTTTCTTTCTTTTTCTTATTCTTAGCACACCCCCAAATCCTTTACTAGACTAACACATTTTCAGATCATTCCTCCTAAGAACTCTTAACCTTTTTCTTCATCTTTCTCCAAGTTTTCTTTCTTTCTTTCACAGAACCAAACCTTATAATACCCAATGATCAAGATCCCACCTAATCCTATCTGATTCGAAATCGAAACCAACTACATGAGATTCTATCTTCGGCTCAAACCTAACACTTTCTACCAAGCTCATTCAGAAATATGCCCTCACACACTTAATAAAGTAATAACATGGCTTGAAAGAAGGAGGCTGCGGGTATGGTAAAACTGTTCTAATGATGATAACTACTGATTAGAAAAAGTGGTAAAAGTGAAAGAAAATCCAAGTATGTATATGGTATCCATGAGTTCAAATGCAGTGCATGTAACATGATAATTATAAGTCAAGTTAAGGTTCAAATAGATAGAATGGTATCAAATCAGCATGCTTCAATTGAGCCATAATCTAGTCAGTATTCAAAGTATGGCTTCATTACTTAAGTTCATTAACAATGCATTAGACAACTAGAAACGAGGGCATGAGATTATCATATTAATCAGCAAGCTTGCAAGGTTATAATCATCATAATCCCCCTATGCATATGCAACAACCCTATATGAAAACAATTGACTCAATCCAAAAAATGCAACTAAAGAATCTGTTTTTTTTTTCAAATTTTATATGCCATGATGATGTAGTACTCAAATATTCACAAAGTAAAAAAATAAGAACACAAACACAGAACAGACAAACACATCTTAACCCTCTTCCCCAAACTTAAATTACACGGTCCCTTGTGTAATAAAAATTTAGAAAGAAGGTTTAAGAAACAAAAAAAAAAAAAGAAAGAAATGCAAATGATATATACAAGAATGGATATAACAGGTACCTCAAGGGTTGGAGAAGAAGGAGGAGATTGAATCCTCCATGCTTTCGCTGGTGTAATCAGCGTGGGAGCTTTCGACCACGACTCTACTGGTGGTTGATGTCGGATGTGACAGGGTGCGACTCATCGGTCGAGCTGTTTGGTCCAGTCAGACACACTTTGTTTCTTCTCCTTCTTTTCTTCATGATTTAATGCTCATTCTCTCCTACAATCATACCAGCAAGCCAAAAACACGAATTAACATAATTAAACGACGATTTAAAAGAAAACTAAAGCATTATATATAGGGATAGACATGGGATTTCCTCCCAAGTGAGCTTGTTTAAAGTCACTAAGCTTGACTTCACCGTCTTATGAGGTCTAGGGTGGTTCATGGAGGGGAACTGAGGTCTCCTCTGCAATGATCTGACCATGTATGAATGGCTTGACCCCTTGCTCATTCATTGTGCTCTCAGCTCCATCCTTTCTTTTCAGAGACTTCCCTTTCTCTTTATAAATCTTTGGGGGTGGAGCTTCATCTACCTTCTCAATTGTACCAATGTACGTTGCTTCCTCATCACGGYACCCATCATCTTTGATAGTAATTGTGCCACATAGCTTGTTGGAAGAAGCTGTTATTGGGTATGAGACTTGGTCATTCACATTCATAAGAACTACCCTTTGGTTCTTGAAGTCCATGTTTGCACTAGTAGTGTTGAGGAAGGGGGTTCCAAGGAGGAGTGGGAGCTTGCTGGCCTTCTTCATTTCCATAACAACGAAGTCCGTTGGGACTATACAATCCCCAACTTTAAGTGGGTAATCTTCAAGAAGACCAAGTGGCTTTCGTGAATGAGCGTCTCCAAAAGTGATGGGTGATGGGTGATAAGTGATGTTTCTTATCCCTAAACTCTTTAACATCTCATGGGACATCACATTCACACTTGAACCGGAGTCGCATAGAGCATCCTCAATTTTCAAATCACCAAGAAAGCAGGTTATGGAGAACATACCGGGATTCCCAAGCTTGGGGAGAGACTGAGGCTCAATCTTTGTCGTGCTTGGTGAATCAATGCAATCGATACTATCCTCTGATTCCCTCATGTGTTTGTCAAAAATTGCCTTATACTTCTCTATTAGGTCCTTTTTGAATCTTCCTGGGAAAGGCAGTTTAGGTTTGTAAGGAGGGGGAACAAAGGGTGCTTTCTTTTCCTCAGAAACAACTGGTTTTGCAGTAGGTGGAGGGCTAGCTCGACCAGGGTGGTCGAGCTGCTTGGTAGAGTTAGCCTCCAGTCGAGTTTCTTGGTCTTCTTTGCAATTCAAATCCTCCCCATCGTCAACTTCACTGTCCACAATGACTGGAGTAGTGCCTACTCTTGCTGGGAGCGCTTTTCCGATTGCATTGGTGGGAGCATCTGAACCATAAAGCAAAAACTCAATTTCTCTAACTGCAGCTTCATGATCAGCAATGGGACTTGATTCCAATAAAAATATGGCATTGCAATACTCCTTTGGGGTCTGGATTGCTTTGCCAGGAAGTTGTCCAAGAGGTGCTGTGGAGGAAGTAGATGCAGTTTTGCCCTCCAAGTACTTAATCTTAGAGTTCAATGTCTCAATCTTGCTGTTGAGAGCATTGTAGTTGTAATCCAGCTTGGTGTTGAGTTCACCAAATTTCTTAGCCGCTTCCATTGCACCAGCTGCCTGTCCCTGAAGAAGTTGTTGCAGCATGTTCGTCATTTGTTGATCCGGAGCTGTAGGAGGTGGAGCTTGGTGAGATGGAAAACCAGGTGGTGGATAGCTGCTCTGGTAGTGCTGCTTATGTACAAAACTCTAATGTTGATTGTAAGCAGTAAAAGGCTTGGACTGATTCGGCTGTTGCTGAGGCGGGTAGACTTGATCCTGAGGGTTAGCAACGTTGGTGATCCTATATGAGAGATTGGGGTTGGTTTTGTAGTTGATGAAACCGTTGTTGTAGCCGCCCTGATTCTGAATATAGCTCTGGACTGTAGGAGGTACAATCCCTTGCCTATTGGTGTGAGTGTTGGGAGCATCTCTTGCACCAATCAGACGTGGCCTCCTCGGATGAGGCACATGTTCAGGATGTGGTGGTGGATTACCATCAGCCATTTCTAGTGGATCCTGTTGATCTACTCTGAGATGTTCTCTCTGTTCTCTCAACTGTTGTGGTAGCTTGTTAATATTGTCGAGGTAGCGGATGAGGTTCTGGCTTCCTTTTGATCTCGTTTGCATGCAGGTGGAAGATGACTCGATGGGCGGACTCGACGTGGTGAGGTCGAGCTAGGCAGGTCGAGTCAGAACAGGGGTACCTGAAATGCAAAGACAATGAAGGAAACACAAGGTAAGTACCAAATAGACGTAAAAGAACTTGATCTGAAACTATTTGAAATCCTAATTGTAACAAACAACACCCAAATGGCAATGGCGCCAAATTGATATAGGTCAATTTTTTACTGCACTATCATGTCATTGTATCACAATAAGGTATCAATCTAAATAGGTGCGATATTAGCCAGAAAGGATGCAATCAAACAGTTTAAGTCAAGCCAAGCAAGCAGTAGGTTATGAAACTATCGAACTAAGAAAGCAATAATCAAAAGCAATGACAGAGATTAAAAACAGAGACTATGAAAAGCAGTAAAACAGAAATCAATCAAGCAAGAGAAGCTCCTAAGGATGGGGTTATTGACTCAGTGTATCCTCTCAATCTACCTAGGTGGTTTAATAAAACTCAAGCAGAGCTAATCCCTAGACAATAAACTCAAAAGCAGTTAAGTCCATTCCCATGATAAGTAACCTCAAACTAATCCAGTTCCAGACCTAAATCCCTTTAGCAAAATCTAGCTTAGCAGGCATTAAAATTCAGCTTATTAAAGTCAATAAACACCCTAAACAACTAATCCCTTAGGCTAGGAATGTAAATCTCTAAAATTAGTTTAGTTAGGCATTTCATCAAACACCTTCTGGACGTGGAAATACCTAGGTTCTAATTCCAATTGATCAGAGAGTAATTAGCACTGAGAACACTAATCCAGAAGGGAAATCAAGCAATCTACACATAAACCACCTAGGAGACTAAGATTCCACACCTAATCTATCACATCCTTAAGAACCCTAATGACTACTCAGAAACCATGAAGAACATCAAAATCATAAACCCAGAAATCAATAAAACTTGCATAATCAGAAAGATAAGGAAGAGAATAGATAGAAATGAAAGATCCAAACACAAATACTCAGTATATTCAAAGTTATAGGATTCAGGAAGCAAGAACAGATGAAAAAAACTTAAAAACGAGTTATCCCTAATCTGAGATTAATACAAAGTATATATAGTCTTAGGGATCGCAAAAAGACAAAATAGCTAAATTCGGGGGTGCACTTGACCAGGGTGGTCGAGTGCCTTGGTCGAGCTGGGCCAAAACTTCAAGACTGCATTTTTATTCTTCAGCTCGATCATCCAGCTCGACCATGGGTGGTCGAGTTGGGTCCAAAAACTTCAAGACGCCACCTTTATGCTCCTATGGTCGAGCTGGGTCCAAAAACTTCAAGACGCCACCTTTATGCTCAGCTCGACCAGTGGACTCGACTAGGGGTAGTCGAGCTGGACTTCAGGACTTCAAGATTGCATTTTTTTCTGATCAGCTCGACCTCCTACATCGAGTCCCTTGGTCGAGTCATGCTCCAAGATGTCTGATTTGTGCTCCACTCGACCTCAACATCTCCAACATCTCCAATAATCCTTAAAATGCACCTGAAACAACTCTAAAATGCAATATGTATGCAATTCTAATGCAAAACACTCTAAGTATGCAAAACTAGAAACAAGGCTAAATGGGTGCTAAATGCATACTAAAACGATGTAAAATATAGACATATCAGGAATGTCTAGTAATTTTAATCCCTAGAATTACATCTGCTAATCCCATATCTTTCATGTCAAACTTTCCACTTAAGAGGGATTTAGTTTGATTGATGATATCTTTACTGCTGCCAAGAATGAGTATGTCATCGACATATAAACATAGCATGACATAACCATTTTGTTTGGTGTTAAAGTAAGTGCACTTATCACATTCATTTATGCGGAACCCGTTTGACATCATGACGTTGTCAAATTTTTCATGCCATTGTTTTGGAGCTTGTTTTAGCCCATACAGTGACTTCACAAGTCTACAGACTTTGTGTTCTTGTCCTGGGACGACAAACCCTTCAGGTTATTTCATGTAAATTTCTTATTCTAAATCTCCATTTAGAAAAACAGTTTTTACATCCATCTGGTGGATTTCCAGATTTCGTAATGCAACAATGCTTACTAGCATTCTAATAGAAGTTATCCTCGTCAGAGGAGAGTAAGTGTCAAAGAAATCCAAACTTTTTTTTTGGCAGAATCCTTGCACAAGTCTAGCCTTGTACTTATCGATTGTGCCATCGGTTTTTACTTTGGTTTTAAAAATCCATTTACAACCGAGAGCTTTAAACCCTTCAGGTAAATCGGTCATCTCCCATGTATGATTTTGCATGATGGAGTCGATTTCGCTTTTGACGGCTTCCTTCTAGTAAGGTGCGTAAGGTGTAGACATTGCTTCTGTGAAGGTTCTTGGTTTATTTTCTGTTAGAAAAATCATTAAGAAGTCTTCACCGTAGGTTTTTTCCTTACGAGCTCTTTTACTACGCTAGGTTCAAATTCAGCTTCTTCCCCATCATCTGTAAATGTGGTAGAAGTGCTTGCCTCGTTTACAGAGGTATTTGCGTCTCTTTGTTCCCTTGTCCGCTTTGAATTTTCTCTATCCTTGCAGGGGAAAATGTTTTCAAAGAAAGATGCATTTTTTTATTCTATTATTGTATTTACATGAATATTCGGCATATCTTATTTGTGAACCAAAAACCGATAAGCACTACTATTGAGTGCATATCCTAAGAAAATACAATCAACGGTTTTCGGTTCGACTGTGACCTTTTTCAGAAGTGGCACTGCAACTTTTGCAAAGCACCCCAAAGTTCATATGGTGTTTTTCCAGTAACTTTGTGCGGAATTTTGTTGAGAATATAATTTGATGTAATCAGTGCTTCCCCCCACATGTTCTAGGTTACCCCTGATTCTTGAAGTATTGCGTTCATCATCTCTTTTAGAGTTCGGTTTTTTTGTTCCGCAACTCCGTTAGATTCAGGTGAATAAGGAGTAGTAGTTTGATGAATGATTCCATTTTTTTCACAAAATGCATCAAACGGTCCTTCATATTCTCCACCTCTATCACTTCTTACTATTTTAATAGTTTTTCCAAGTTGATTCTCAACTTCAAGATTATATTCCTTGAATTTTTCCAAAGCTTCGTTTTTGCTTTGTAACAAGCAAATATAACAGTATTTTTTGCAATTATCTATGAATGTCACAAAGTACTTTTTACCTCCTCTTGTAGGCAAATACTTTAGATTGCACAAATCTGTGTGTATTAAGCCAAGAGGTTCTTTTGTTCTTTCTATTTGAGGTGATGGCCTTTTCGTGAGTTTTGCTTGTACGTATACTTCACATTTGTCTTTACTCGTTTTGCATTTTGGAATTAGGTTCAAATTCATTAATCGTTGTAGCGATTTATAATTCACATGTCCTAATCGTTCATGCCAAAATATTAAAAGACTCGACCAAATAAGCAACTTGAGCATTCTTATTCATTGAAACATTGGTTACAACTTTTTTCGGTATGACTGTCATTACATTCATTTTGACCAGTCCACCCTTAGCAAAACCCTTGCCCAAGTACACCCCATTCTTCTTAAGAACAAGCTTGTCCGATACGAAATTGACACAAAAACCAGCCTTGCTCATGAGGGTGCAGGAAATCAAATTCTTGCTCATGTCGGGAACGTGTTTCACGTTGTTGAGAGTGATCTCATGACTGGAAGTCATCTTTAGTATCACTTTGCCATGTCCCAAAATCTTGGAAGAGTTGGTGTTACCCATCTTAACCCTTTCATCACCCTTGCATTTCTGATAAGTGTTGAACATGTCCTTATCAAAGCATATGTGAGTGGTAGCACATGTGTCATACCACCACTCCATGGGGTTTTCCTCAATCGCATTGACTTCTTCAGTGACAACACAACAGAGATCTTCCTCTGTTAAGTAGGATTGATCATGTCTTTTAGCTTTAGGCTTGCTACGACATTCTTCAGCCTTATGTCCCACTTTGCCACAATTATGACATTTTCCGTAGATCCTCTTTTCAACAAAGGGTTGCTTCTCAACAAAGTCTTGTCTTTTTGAAGCTCGTGGATCCAAAGGGTTTCATAACTTTCTTCTGGAAAGTCTTTTCAGCTACTTTTCCTTTTCCCTTAGTCTTACTATGTTCAGCCAAATACGCACGATATCCAGCGTCCTCGTGGCTTGTGAGCTCGGTAGAGCGGCAGTTTATAGCTTCAATCTGAAGCCTAGAGACATTGCCTTTCGTTTGTGTTTGAGATAGTTTTTGAAGTCTATCCAACTTGGAGAAAGCTTCTCAATAAAGCAATTCATTGTGTATGGCTCACAGATCCTCATGCCCTCGGCATAAATCTCATTACACAACAGTTGGAGTTGTTCAACTTGTGCCATGATGGGTTTGTTGTCCACCATTTTGAACTCCAGGAATTTGGCGACAGCAAATTTCTGAACCCCTGCATCATCAGACTTATATTTCTTCTCCAAAGCGATCCACATCTGCTTTGCGGTCTTGAATTCATGTTCGTTGTTGTAAACCGAATACAACGGGTCTACTAAACGACTTAGGATCCAGCCTCTACACAGAAAGTCTGAGTGTACCCACGCCTCAATGCTAGATATTGTGTGCACATCAGTGGCTCCAGGAGGAGCGATTAGCTTATCCTCCTTGAGAAACTTATTGATGTTTAGCGTGGTTAGATAGAACAGCATCTTCTGTTGCCACGTCTTGAAGCCCTTCCCGTCAAACTTGTCGGGCAGCAATTAACTATTATCAACTTGCCCTGGTGGAGGTTTAACTCCGGTTTCAGTGTTGACGAGAGTCTGCTCATTTTCATTCGACATATGTTCACAAATTAAGGAAAGCAGAGTTAGAAACTTGAGCCGTTTAATAAATCATAATTTATTAATTCAATCGCTATTTATGTTCGTTTTAAATTACACACACTATTTTCCGTGTTTGCAGAGAAAATCTTATTTCACACGCAGGCGCTATAATATGCGGTCAAAGTGTATTGGAAAATAATTGGATTTTTCTCACGAAACAACTATTATTAGTATTCTAAGTGTTTTACAATTCGCTTATGAAAGCGTTTGTAGAAACAACTTTTCCAACCATTTCGTAAACTCGCTTAGAAGCGTCTGCGGAAATCGGTTTAAGTGTTTGACAAATCGCTTATGATAGYGTTTGTTGAAACCACTTTTTCTTAAAACACAAACGTTTCGCAAACTCGCTTAYAAGCGTCCGCGGRAATCGTTTACTGTGTGTTTTATACKTTTTARAAATCGTAATTTAAACAAAAGAAATCGTTACTCGACGGATTATCCGATCGGACTCATTCTTTGTTTAATTTATTGCCAAATCAATTTCAGTATTTAAATGCAGAAATAAATTGCAAAATTAAATTGCAGAAATTAGATGGCAGAATTTAAATTGTAGAATTTAAATTGCAAAAATTAAATTGCAGAATTTAAATTGTAAAAATTAAATTGCATAATTAAATTACAGAATTTAAATTGCAGAAATTAAATTGCAGAAATTAAATTGCAGAATTTAAATAGCAGAAATTAGATTCCAAAAAGAAATCGCTATTCTCAATCCGATTGTAGCTATATGCTAGAAGCAGATTTATTTGAGTTACGCTTGTAAGACCGAAATAAACGGATTAAAAGAAAGCGATTAACAGCATAAATATAAATATAAATGCAATTTACATAAATATAAATATAAAAGAATGCAATTAAAAGTATAGTGTTTTTTACTTTCAGATGTATTTCTCAGAGAAAGAGATATCTGAATGAGTGAGAGAGCCTCTCCTTTTATAGGGAGCTTATGACTTGAGAAAGTTAATCCCAAGCGATGTGGGATATGGTACAAAACATGTATCACCACTTAATCATTTATTCTTAATGGACCTTATTTGACATGTTGGGTTATTACCCATATCCATTTCTCATTCACATTCCACTCAATTTTATAAGCCTATAAGGACTTATAAAAAATTGATCCAACAGAAAACAGTTCAAAATCGACGGGCATATATATCGGTAATCTGTGAGAAATAGTCTAAACCGACGGATTTCTAACGGATACAACACGTCAGTTCTACAGCGTTGAAAATCGAAATCCATAAGAAATTTCTGATGGTTTATCGATGGCCGCAAACCCGTCGGAAATATCTTACAAACTTCTACAAACTTCCGCCAAAAATTTCCGTAAAATAAATTTTCGACAGTCTTCCGACATATTTTAAATAATAACTAAAAAACTTATACAATAAAAGTTGCATAAATTCATAAAAATTCGAAATAATTTGAAATTAATCAAAAAATATAAAATTCATGAAAATCCTCAAAAAAATACCTAAAATTCATTAAAGTTTATAAAAATACCAAAAATACTTAAAAAATCCCAAACGATCTCAAAAATATCAATTAATTATAAAAACTTATGAAAATTTTCTACAAATTCCAGAAATTCATAAAACCATAAATAATTATTTATAAATATATATTTTAACATATAAAATGATTTTACAGTAAAATTACTTTTAAAACTTTTAAAAAGTCTAAAACAAATCATATATAACCACCTCATTTAGCATATATACATTTTTTCTTTTGGGATATAAATTACAACCACCTAATCTAACACATATACATTCCAAAACCTAAAATCTTTTAATTCCACTTACTAACACATAGACATTAAAAAATTCCTAATAATTCCTAAGAACCTTAAAAATTTCATAAAAATTAAACAAATTCATAAATATTCCAAAAAATCATATACCTTTTAAGAACCATTTCACAATAATTAATAATAAATCCCAAAATTTCAATATTCAAAATTAAAAAAAAAAAGAAACAAAAAATCAAAAGATTCATAAAAATAGAAAATTCATCCAACATTTCAACACATCTAACATTTATATATTTCTATATTCTAAATTTTGCAATCTAAATTCTATCCATCCACCTAATCTAACACAGATACATTCCAAAACCTTAAATCTAAAGGGCAAATCTACATAAACATAAGATAGATCAATGCAATTGATAAGAAACTTACATATTTGATGAGAATAATGTGGTGTGAGTCCGAAATTGTTAGAGAGAAGGTGGAGAGAAAGTAGAAACTTTTAGAGAGAGAGGGACTGAAACCAAAAATAGAGAAGAATAAGAGACCCATCAGAAATCGAAATTAAATGAATTAAATATTAATTACCGTGGTTTTCAAAAACAATTGGGAAATCTACGCAGCAAAAAATTCGACGTTCTTCAGAAATCATTCAAACATTTTCGACGGACCTTCAATTTTTGAATGCCCAATTTTCAAACACCATTTTGATAAGTTAAAATTTTTGAATTTGGGAATTTTGAAATCCGTCAAAAGTTTCCGACGGTTTAGGGTATATGTCTCAAATTTTTATTTTATCAAGTGAAATAACCTATATGATCAAGACGAACACTCAAACTAGACAAATTAAAAGGTTATAAAACTATTTCAAGTAACATTTTATGAGAAAAGTAAAATCAAAAGGAAATCACAAAAATAAAGACATAAGAAACATTATAAGTATATAAATACTTTTGGTGAAACCATTTCCACTCTTGAAAAACACAAATATTAGGTGCTTAATATAAGTTATGGGCTCTAAGTATTTAAAAACATAAGAATGATTGTTTGCAAACTTATTCGGTGAGTTTGTTTTGAATCTTGAAATCCTAAACCCTAAACCATCGGGAAACCGTTGGAAAACTGTCGGAAATTTTTGATGGAGTCTCGACGGTTTGTAAAAACGTGTTAAATGTTTTAAAAAAAAATCATTTGAAACCCGACAATAAACTATGGTCGTCGGAAATCTATCGAAAATTTTACTAATGGACATATTCCATCGGAAATCCATTGAAAATCGCCCAAAATTTCTGTCATCCGTCAGAAATTCCGACGGTACTTTTTCCGTCTTTAATCGGTCGAGATGCCGTCGGAAGATAAGAAGCTCAGATAGTTTCTTCTTCTATGACGGTTTTCACGGTGGCAAACAAATACGAGACATCGTCAAGTAGTCACGGTGCATTAATTTATGTGGATTCAAACTATAGTTCATGTGACTTCCGATTCTCTAAACTATCTGAGCTTCTTATCTTCCTCGCATGAGTCTTATCTTTTTGTTAATCCTTAATACTTTATGGGTTTTTATTGGACCAGATTGTGTTAAACCCAACACTAACATTGCTTCCAAATTTAGCTTCATTGACACGAAACATTCGAGTGTCATATGTAGGTCCATCAATTGTTTTGCAAACCTCAACAAGTATAAACACTTTGTAGTCGGTATTTTCAACTTCATACAATTTTTTTCTTTATTTGTTTATGTCATCACCTATGAGTAATTATTCACATTTAAATTAAAACCAAAAAAAATTGTTCACATGTACCTCTTTCAGTTGAAGAATATTAGGCAAACGTTACTTTCTTGGATTATATGTGACTTCTTCTCAATGCATTTTCATTTATAATTTTTGTTGAAGGAGTTAAACATTTATTTATACATACTACATATATTATATAAAAGTATTATACATGTACTATATATGTTTAAAGAAGCTAGCTTACGTTAGAGCTTTAAATAAAAAATTTAATATCGAGAGCATAAGGAGATTGAGCATAGTGGTGAATTTTTCAGCGTCCATAAACGTGACCATAGATTATTAAAAATTTTAGACACAATTTTTGAAAATTATTTGGATTATCCGAGGCTAGATTTAAGGTCTTTTATAGATATGGAGGTCCTGAGATTTTGGAAAAGCATTGGGCAACGCTATGGTGATTTGGCTTTTATAGCTTGTGATGTGCTTAGCATTCTAATCACTAACAGTGGAGGCAGAGTTATCGTTTAGTATTGGAGGCCAGGTGTTGAATTTCTACAGAAACCGCTTCCTTCCAAAAAATGTTCGAAACTGGCTACATGGCTTTGTACTTGAAACTGGCTACGTGGTTTTGCTGAGTTAGAAAATAAAAGAATAGCCCGTGTTTTCTGTAATTAATTTCTGTTTTTTTTTGGTTGATACATATCTTCAAATTCTATATGACATTGAAGAGGACTTTGATGATGGAATTGAAGATACCACAACAATGGCAAGTAGCTCAGGAGTATGAGATTCTAGCATATATCAGGTAAAACATTTTTGAAAACTGGACTGGCATTGATTTACATGTGAATGATCAAATTGATTAGTAGTATGGTTCTTGTGGACTTTCATTTTAACTTTTTTGTGTGTTGCATGTTCAACCAATGTTCATGGTGATTATATATGGCAGAGCCAGAGCGTATCTTTTCGTTTGTTTGTTTCAAAAAGACTAAAAGTGAAAAAATTTCTTTTGAACATATGTCTTATGTCTTAACTCTTATTGACACGCCCCACCCCGAGTACAAAAACGGAAAACGTGTGGAAAATCAGAAAAAAACCCAGGATTTTTTAAAATAGGGATTTTCGTTTAAAACCAACAATCAAGAACGGTTTAAAACCCATACAAGTAAAACCCCTTTCTTGCGATCCAAATCAAATACTAAACATCTAAATTAAAATAAAACAATTAGGTTTTAAAAATAGGGATCGATCGATCCAACCCGAGGATCGATCGATCTCGGATACTAAAAACAGAGTACTTTAAAACAGAGTTGTGCAGATCGATCGATCCACCTTCGGATCGATCGATCCCGACCCCACGAAAAATTCCAGAAAATCTCGGATCAAAAGCACCCCCTTGAGAACGGTCGAACCTAATCTGATCGATCGATCCCGATATAGGATCGATCGATCCYATWTCGGATCGATCCTTCTCGATCCTTCCAAAAACTACCTGAAACTTCGGCCCCAAAACGATCACACAGGATCGATCGATCTCGTCCTGGATCGATCGATCTTGCCCCTATAAAAAAAAGGCCCGAAAAAAAAATCTGCACCTACCGACCTACAGGATCGATCGATCCTACCTGGATCGGTCGATCCCAATCCCTGTCCTGCAACCCGAAAACATAACACCAAGCAAGGAGTAACAACCACTAACACCCAACCAAAACCTCAACAATTATCACCATTTAACCATTCAAAAACCCTCTCAAAGCAACACTAGCTAGCGCATAAGCAAGTCCCAAAACATTATTCTCCAAGGCATTAAAGCATACGAAACAAAAAGATACGAAACCCGTTTAATGCCTAAATCATCCTCCACCTTCGGCCTTTGTTCCACGAGCTCCATGATCCTAAGATTTCTTTTACCTGCACCAAAAGAGGCGCGTAAGCATTGATAATGCTTAGTGAGGCGGTCATCCCGTCCCACCGGCTATACACACACATGATCATTGAATTTAACGAAATTGAAAAGCACTTATGAAACAACCATACACATACCGTGAAAGAGCTCAATCACACACACATCACACAATATGGCCAAGCCATAAAGCACACCCATATGGTCTAGTCCCTAAGCACATATCAATCACGAAAAGTTCAATAATCACGCAGCTAAGCCACGGTTACGCACTCTCCTCGGTTAGACGATTGAAAATGAAGAACACACTTTTCTTCTCTATAGCTTTAAGCCTCAAGCTTGATTCTCTTCTTAGCTCCTACTCAACCAACACCAAGATGACTACAAATTCCCTGTCAAAACATCACCAAGCACACTCTCAAATTATGGATCACAAGCTCTAACTCGGATCCCTAATAACCCCAATTCTCGGATTCATTTCCATAACAGAGCTTTATTAGTCCGACCACAACTCTTATTCTAGACGATATTTGGGCAATTCCTTCTATCAGATTCAATATGAGACCCTCAAGAATCTCTCTACCAAGTTTCAGCTCAAACAAACAAGATTCAAGTGTCTAAACATTCCCCTTACTACAACCCGTTACGGTTTATCCGAAACAGAGCAGTTTGGGAGAAACATCATAACTCCTAAACCACAGGAAGAAACTCGACGAAACTTGGTAGGTAATTATTCAAGAGGGTAAAGAACTTATCAAAAACGTTTCCGCTCAATCCGGATCATTTTGATAGCCCAATCGTCCCTTCAAACTGACCTCTCAATTTCGGATTCCCTTAACCAAAACAGAGGTTTAGAAACTCAACCATATCTCTTGCTCTAGACCATATCTGACAATTTCCTTCGGTGGAACTCAAGATAAGACTCTCAAGAACATATCTACCAAATGTCAGACCAAACAACCAAGAATTGAGTGCCCAATCACTCCATCAAACTCGCACCGTCACTACAGCCCGAAAACAGAGTAGTCTAGGGAGAAAAATCATATCTCCCAAACCACTCCACACAATCCCACGAAATTTGGTAGATCACTAGGCAAGAGAATGAAGAACTTACCCATAAACTTTCAGCTCAATCCGAGCCCCCTTGATACCACGATCGAAGCTCACAACTCAACTCAAAAACTCTGTTTTTTCAAGCTCTTCCTCTTTCTCTTCTCCTCCTCCTTCTTCTCCTTCTTTCTATCCTTCTCTTGCTTCTTCTCCTCTCTCTTTCTCTAGCTCTCTCTAGAACTCTCTCTCAATGCTCAAGAATGAGTATATATAGAGGGAGAAGAAGACTCTAGAGTTGTGGAGAAGAGGATATGTATATCTTTGGTTTAATTAAATTAAACCAACCACAATCGATTTACTAAACCGATTTTTAATTAAATCAATTCCCTTAATCCCGTCAATTATCTCTTTCGGTTTAGTGATTTCCGTTAAACTTCCGAAATATTTGAGACACCTCCCCATCTCAAAATATTTCTTTCGCTCCCGACAAATCCCGAAATTACCGCTTAATCCGATTAAACCGAACCACTCGGGATTACTTCTCATCGATCAATCCTTTGATCGATTCGACCCAAACACTGCCCATTTGGCCAATAATCGAGCTCGATATTATCCCTATCACATTTCATCTCACACTTCCGTCAAAACACTATTCACTCCGTAAAAACACTATTCCTTCTGCAAAACACTATTCCAAACCAATTAATCCAAATTGGTTCTGGAACGTTTAATCTCCCGATCCATCAAACAAACCATATCCCCGAAATTATAAATCGAGCTCCACATTATTCCTATTCTCTCAGGAACACAACATGGTACAAGACTTGTACGACATCCAATAGCAGCTTGTACCGCAAGTATGTAATAACTTTTATTACAAGGAAACGACTTGGGATACAGATGTTACACTTATGGACTTTGAATTTGGAGTAACGGTGATAACTTGAGTCTTGGAGTTACGATGATATATAATAACTTGATCAACTTGTGTTTGGCTTTTGCGGTTTCGATTTATTATAGTTAATAACTGTAACCAATATGTAACAGAATCCATCCGACCCAATTTGATCAATGGCATAAAAACTCTTAATTGTTAGCATATTTTAGGTAAATTACGTCAAAATAATATCATTCAGTTTTTATAAAACACAAAATGAATTTAGATAAATATATAGCAAAATTGATATCATTATGAAAATACAAATACATATTATATGGTATACTGGTAGTTAAGCATAAAGACAAACAAAGAAAAAATAACTCAAAAATAACTCGGGTACTTACAGGTTGACCAGAATCCATAGAAATTTTTTGAGTTTATCCACTGGACTCTAAACCCATCTGGATTTTTTTGATTTGGGACTTTTCGCGGAGAGACTCATTTCGATTTCGGATCGGGCTGGTTTTTCTAACCCAAAACAACATTCCTAAATCCTAATTCTGATAGTGATCCAGATTTTATGAAGATTCAATCTACACCAAGGTTTAAATATTCTGACTAAATGTATATTCAGTTTGACTCTAACCAAACCACATATATAAAATAATAATGATAACACTAAGGAAAAATGTCGTAATAATGTTTTCAAGTGACTTAATAATCTTGTTAAGTAAAACTAGGTGATTTATCCACGCCTTGCGTTGGATTTAAAATGTGTTATTAAGAATAAATCTATCTTTTTTTTAAATAGATATACTATAATATTTAAAGATTATGAACATTTTTTGTCTTGAAAACTTTTCTTTTAAAATTAATAATAATAATGTTTAGTTATACTATATATATATATATATGTTGCCTAAAAAGTTGTAATAAATTTTCTAAAAAAAATTGAGTAAATAAGTATGTCAATTAATCTATAATAGCAATACAATATAATTTTTCTAGTAAATAAAAAATATATATATATATATATTTGAAATTTAAATAGATGTCTATACGTTAATATAATAATGTGATTATTCCACGTAAACATGTGATTATTTTGTTAAAATAATTTTTAATTAATATATATAGTATTTGTTTTGTTAAAATAATTTTAATTAATATATATCGGAGATGTGTAGACAAAGAGAATTGCAGCAGAAGAGAAAGAGGAACGTTGACATCGGATCCTCTGCATATATCACGTGAGGCTTTTTTTACTTCCATTTTGCAGCCTCCTAAATTTGTTCTTCTCTTTTAATTTTTTAATCTCTCTTTTCGAGGTTCTTAAAATTGTATGGTTAAACGTTGTTATGCTGTTGAAAACAACAGAGTCCACGTGCCTTGTACTTTTTCGGAATTGGTCGGTTCTGACTTGCGTGAGTTTCCGAATTGAGTAGTGATTGTTTTCAGTAATTTAAGAACAATCATTAGGTTTTACATTAGTATCCTATGAAATTAAGAAGACTAGATTTTTTGAACAAATTATTAAGCAACCTTCTTGTGTTCGTTGGAGAATTAAACGCGTCAGCAAGTGCCTAAAATATCGATTATTTCTGGAGGAAATCAACGCGTCAGTTTTTAACCCAAAATCAACACTACAATATAAAAGTAACCCAAAATTCAATTAGTTGAAAAAAATAATCCCACTGAAAAATGAAGTTATCTTACTGTCTTTATAGTATGTGGAAGTCCATTTAAGTTTGTTTTAATATTCGATATACAATTACGTCTATCATTTTTTAAGTCTGCGAATATACGATTAAGGGTGCTTCAGATATTTTTTTTAAAAAGATTAATAATTTAAAATAAAATATAGGAAAATAATTTTTTAAAAAATCAAAATTTACCAAAAGATAAATTGCATTTATCTAAAATCAAAATAAAATCAAAGAAAGATATACATATATTATCCATATAATTATACAATTTGAAATGAAAATAAGTAAATTTTTAATGTGAAGCAGACTTAATTTATGTCGGCATCAGTAATTAATAACAAAGCAGATTTAAATTAAATCTGCTTTGATATAAAATAACAAAGCAGACTTACCTAAATTAAAATAACAAAGCAGACTTAATATACGTCAGCTTCATGATTTCTAAATAATAAAGCAAACTTAATTTATGTATGCTTCAGTAATAAATTAACAAAGCAGACTTAATTTACGTTTGCTTCGGTATAAAAATAACAAAGCATACTTAAATTACTAAAACATATGTAAATTAAATTACTAAAACATACGTAAATCAAATTACTAAAACAGACATAAATTAAGTCTGCTTCTAAATGAAATTTCTTGAAGCAGGTGTAAATTAAATCGGCTTTGTAAATGAGAATTACTCAAGCAGACGTAAATTAAGTCTACATCTAAATAAAATTTCCTGAATCAAACGTAAGTTAAGTCTGTTTGATAATAGTGTATCTTGAGTGTTTATATGATTTTTTTGTGGTTTGTTTGATTGTTTTGTTAGATCTATGTTTTTGTAGAATTTATCTTGTATTTTCTTTGGTTTTTGTGAGATTTTTGTATAGATCTAACTTATTTCATGCTTTATAAGGATTTTTATTGTTCTAATGATATATTTTTTTTATGAATTTCCCGCAAAAATAAGAAACCTCTCGTTGAAGATTTTCAAAAGGTTGAAGTAGACAAACTATGTAAAACAGACCTAAGTTTAACTTTGCTTTAGAAAGATTTTTGTTGTTCTATTGTTTTTTAATGAATTTTCTGCAAAAATAAGAATCACTAGACCAACAACATGTAAGGGATGCAATTATAATCCCTTTTTTAAAATTAATCATTTAGTTGACCCAATTTCTCAATCTTGGAATATGCATCTAATTAGGCCAATGGTTGACCCGAGTGATGCTTCTGTTATACAAAGTATGCGAATTAGATACAATTTTAAGCCGGATTCGATGGGATGCCATTTTACTAAACCAGGAAAATATACGGTAAAATCAGGTTATAGAGTGGTAAAAAAATATATTTTGTGCAAGGAAGAGATGAATACTTCAGGACCCACCATAAAATTATTCCAGGCGTTTTGTTAGAAGTTAAAATGTCCACCAAAACTGTAACATTTCATTTGGCAGACTCTATCATGGTGTTTATCATTGATGTCTAATCTACGATTGAGGCATATAAATCGTGAGACATTAACATGCGCTGTTCGAATGCCCTCCGGCCCTACCAACATGGGCATTATCAGATATACCAACACCATCAGGTAATTTTCCAACAAAATCGGTTTATGAAAATCTGGATTATCTTTTTGTAGAACGAAGACAGACAAGGAAGAATCACAATTTCCGTGGATTATATGGTATATATGGAAGACACAAAACAACAAGATTTTTCGTATTCGAATACTGATCCTAGAGATACTTTAAACTTGGCAACGAGCGAGGTATCAACATGGGCAACAACTCAAATAGCAGACCAATTTTAGTAGAGGGAGAGTGGCCCAAATACAAATGAAAATGCATGTACACAAGTTATCAAATGTTATAATGATGGATACTGGAAGGAATCAGATATTTTCTCAGGGATAGGCTGATACTCTTTCCAAGAAGATGGATCCGAGACGCTTATAGATTGTGCACTATATACTCACGTTCCAGCTGGTGTGCAAGAAATTTTTTGAAATCTGTTGCCTTATTGGCAATCCACCATTAAGGTTCTCCATTAATGAGTTTGAAGAGCTTACATGGTTGAACTGTAATTATGCAGAAAATGTTGCCAACCTAGTTGTTGAAGATGCTGCACAGGTTTTTTCTTTTTGGGATAAGCTTCAAACTGAGTATAATAAATGACTAAGCATGGAGAAGCTTATCAGAGCATGTGGAGTTTGTGCGTTGTGGACCAGAGATGAAAGAATTAGGTTAGGATTCCTATGTATTTATGCTTCTTTTATTGAAGTGTTGATAGGCGTGCACCAACAAATAAGAAATATACTAATTTGGTCATGGACTTGCCTACATTTGAGGCCTACCCGTGAGGTAGACTAGCATTTAATCATCTAATCAAGTCTGTGATAAATGATGTGTCGAGCAAGAAAACGTACGTTCTAGAGGGCTGAGTACAAGTTCTCCAAGTTTGGAGCTACACTTCCTTACCTGATTTTGGAGTTACGTATGGAGACCGAATCAAACCTCCAGTTGATCCTCCCATCCTATCTTTCAAAGGATCTAGACTCATAAAACATGTTAAAGAGGAAATGCAGAGGCATGTTAGTAATTTGTTGATATATCTTGGTTAGTCTTTCTTTTAGCATCTTTGTTAACAAAATGTTTTTGCAAGGCTTTTGATTGTTCCTTCACAGACCAAAAACTACCATTTCGTATAAGATATTTCCAGATCTAGGAAACCCATAGCGTTGATTGTCTTGAGACTATCCTCCATACTAATTTCAAACAGCTCACTTTGTTTGAATCAACCAGATTTATGATCCCCAAACCACCCTCTGTTTTCGGTTTACAAACATTTTCCCATGATATTTTCTCTTTTTTAAGATTTAGATCCGGTTCTGACCATATAAAAGCTGAACATAACTTATTAATCTCCTGAATACAACCTTTGGTAGCCTAAAAGTTGACATCCATAAATTAGTTAAGCTGAGAATTACCAAAGTAATAAGCTGTAATCGGCCAGCAAACGAGAGATAACGAGTTGTCTAAGAGTTTATCGTCTCCCTGATTTTTTCTAACAAAACATTGTAATCTGTACAAGATAACCTTTTAGTGAGAAGTGGGAGACCCAAATAACGAACTGGTAGTTGTCCTTGAGAGAAAGGAAAAGTCGGAATAATATCCTGACGATGTTGATTCGAGACTCCTGCAAGAAACAACGTCGACTTTTCTATACTGATTCGAAGGCCAGAGTACTTGGAAAATTGATCAAATATCTTCCTTCAATTGACCGCTTATTTCCATCCATGAAGACCAATAAATCATCTGCAAAACATAAGTGTGTGAGACAAATATTTTTGCATTTCGGGTGATATCCTAGTTTTTTTTTTAGCCGCTTCATCAATCATCACGGAGAGAACATTCATGCATATGACAAATAGAACTGGAGATAAAGAGCAGCCCTATCGCAGGGCCCTAGAGCTCCCAAAATATCCTGCAAGTTCACCATTCACTTGTACAGAGAAAGAAGCCATTGTAATGCACAATTCAATCCAATGAATGAATTTTTCCGGAAATTCAAGAGCTTGAAGTGTTTTCAGCAAGAACGACCATTCCACTGAATCAAAAGCTTTACTGATGTCTATTTTCATTGCACACCGAGGAGAAACTGAAGGCTTGTGATAGTCTTTGACCAATTTAGCAGCTAGAAGTATGTTTTCCATCAGTAAACAATCTTTAACAAATGCGGACTGATTTTGAGCTATGAGTTGCGGAAGCAGAATCTTGAGTCTATTCGCAAGGATTTTTGAGATGATCTTGTACAAAACATTACAGCAGGAGATCGGTCTATAATCTTTCATTTCCGTTGAATCTTTCTTTTTTGGAATTAATGCCGAAATTGTCGAATTGATTCCTTTAGGTAGTAATCCTGTAACAAAGAAAGATTTAATTACAACAGTTAGATCATCACCAATAATCGGCCATGTTGACTTGAAGAATTCCACAGTAAAACCATTCGGTCCCGGTGCCTTATTCAAAGGCATTGAGAACATAGTTTTTTTTATTTCGTCTGCTGAAATCTCTGATATTAACGAATCTCTGTCTGCAAAAGAACATCGGAACCGAGTCATTTCCTTAAGCTGCGTAACTGAGATGTCTTCAAAATTCGCAGGTCTATGATTTAAAAACTCACTGTAGTACCGAACAACTTCCGATTTAATTTCATTCGTACTGGTTAGGAAACATCCCGTTAACGTCGATCGAATCTCACGGATAGTATTTTTCTGCTTCCTTACTTTAGCTGATGTGTGAAAATAAGCATTGTTTTTGTCTCCATTCTTTAACCAATGAATTTTTGGTTTCTATTTCAGAAATTGCTCCTCTATTTCCGATAATGCATTCACTACAGGAAAATGAGGCATTTATAGCGGTGCATTATAGCGTTTCTTGTTATTTTGCTATGGTTTATTTTTTAATAGCGTTTGTTATTTTGTAAACGCTATGAAATTATCGGCTGTATTGAAAAAAAGGGTGACGCTTAGAATACATAGCATTAATATTTTAAAACGCTATCTAAGTTGAAAGCGGGAAGACAAATTAATAAACTTATTTGCCCCGCTTAACACTTAGTGAAATTTTCAGAATCCCTCCATTCTCGCTCCTCTCATCTCACTCGAGAAATTCATCTCTAACTCTCCCGCTAGTTTCACTTTCAGATTTCGCATCTTCTTTGATTTCTCAAGCTCCTCTTCTATTCTCACTCCTCCCCGCTATCGTGCACATCGATTTCCAAAGTTGTCCGCCTCCTAATCAACCTCGATTTGTCAGAAGCAAAACTTTTCGATTGAAGGTTAGCTTTAATTTGGTTCTGGCTGCTCGATGTCATAGATATTTAGGGTTTAGAAACTATTATCGCTGGTTTACAGACATTTTTGAGAAAAGGGTTTGCGAAATTTTAGGGTTTTCGTTTCAATTTGGGGCTAATTTCAGAAGGTCATCGTTTAAATTAGTGGTTTCGATTTAGGTTTACGATTTAGTTTCGTTTGTACCAATGAAGGGCTAATCGACATCGATTTCGTTTGTTTCACTATTTCTGGGTCTGATTTCACGGTTCTTTGATTTTACTTTGGTGTGGGAGCTGTTATGTGTTGTAAAATGGACAAGTCATGGGTTTGGCTTCCGAGGTATGGACTTGTATTTTTAATTTTGTCAAAATCTTGCACACAAATTAATCTAATGCTAACTAAATTTGAATCTTTGGTAAATGACAAGCGTTGAGTATGAAGGCACGAGCTGTGTTTGCATCAGCAAAGACGCGTAATCCTCCGCAGATGTTCTCCTCAGATGGATTGTCGAAATGTGTCATCAAGATATAAACACAGTCCTGGATCATTGGTTATTCGTGGTATGGAACAAAAAGTATAAAAAGGAGCTGGAGTATTCATGGAGATATAAGGAGTGAGAAGACAGATGAGCAACGTGGTGACTTAGAAGCCTATGAGTTGTTTAGACCGCTTTCTTTGACAATGAAGACAATACGCTTCTCGAAAGAATGGAGAACCGCCTGAAGTATTTGAAGAAGAATCCAGTTTAAGAAGAAATTAGAGGATGAAATCCCTCTACTCGAGCTGCCCAAACTACACCAAAGTTGCAAAGAATTATGGGGTCTATACCGCATTAAAGTTAAGAGTGGAATTTCAGAGAATTTCTTTGATCATATTTTGACTATGGTTCATGACATGCTTCCTAAAGGTAATGTCTTCCAAAATCCACGATGAGATAAAGAAATTCTTGAAGGTCTTTGGTTTTGGTTATGAGGTTATTCATGCTTGTAAGAATACTGTATTTTGTCTTTGGAAGCAGTATGAGGAGATGAGTAGCTACTTGAGATGTGGTCTTCAAGATGGGAACTTGATAAACATTCTGGTGAGACAAAGAATGGGATTCCAGCAAAGGTTCTCAGGTATTTCCCGATCAAAGACAGATTCCAGAGGATGTTTAGATCGAAGATAATGTCTAAGAATTTGCAATGGCATTTCAGTAATGCTTCTGAAGATGGAACAATGAGACACCCGGTGGACTCATTGACTTGGACGCAGGTCAATGCTAAATGGCCACAATTCGCAGCTGACCCGAGAAACCTTCGGCTTGGTATATCTACAGATGGGATGAATCCCTTTTCTATCCAGAACACAAAGTATAGCACATGGCCAGTGATGTTAGTCAACTACAACATGCCTCCAACTATGTGTATGAAGTCAGAGAACATAATGGTAACCCTTCTGATTCCTGGACCAACTGCACCCAGTAATAACATCGATGTTTATCTTGCTCCTTTGATTGATGATCTGATTGATTTGTGGAATGAAGGTATCCATATATATGACTCATTATCCCAGGAGAATTTCACACTTAGAGCTATACTGTTGTGGAGTATCAGCGACTATCCAGGTTTGGAGACCTTGGCTGGATGCAAAGTAAAAGGGAAACATGCATGTAATGTATGTGGAAAGGATACACCATATAAGTGGTTGAAGTTCAGTCGAAAGCACGTCTATTTGGGCAATAGGAAACGACTCAGGCCTGGGCATCCTTACCGATGCCGGAGAGTTTGGTTTGAGAACACTGTGGAGGAAGGTACTACTAATAGAATTCAAACAGGAGCTGAGATATTTGAGCTACTAAAAGATTTTAAGAATGAATTTGGAAAACCTTTGGAGAAAAAAAGCAAAAGGAAAATATCAGGTTTGGTTGAAGATGAGGAGCTAACCCTTGAAGAGTATGAAGAAGAGACTAACCAATGGAGATGGAAAAAAGGTCCATTTTATTTGATTTACCTTACTGGAATTTTTGTATTCTGTCTATATAGGTATTTATAAAGTTACTTTAAACTGTTTATCATTTTCTAAACATTTTTCTCTTTTTTGTTTTATGGGTTAGGATATGCCGGTGCGTCACAACATAGACGTAATGCATGTGGAAAAGAATGTGTCTGACGCCATTCTTTCCATTTTGATGCACAATGCTAAGTCTAAAGATGGTGTTAAAGCACGACAAGATTTGGAAGATATAGGGATTAGAAGAAACTTACACACTGAGCTACGTGGGAAAAAAATGTACTTACCTCCAGCTGCTTATTGGCTGACCAAGGAAGAGAAGAAGAGATTTTGCAAGAGGCTATCTGAATTCAGAGGACCAGATGGGTATTGTGCGAATATCGCCAATTGTGTCTCACTTGATCCTCCTCTGATTGGTGGTTTGAAGTCTCATGATCATCATGTTCTGCTCCAAAACTTGTTACCTGTTGCATTGAGAGGGTTGCTGCCAAAAGGACCAAGGACTTGTAACATCCGTGTTCGAAGTTATTTCTTGTATTGTAATTTATTGACGTTATTATAAAATATGGACCTTTGGGTTGTTGTATTTTGACGGAAATTCAATAATAAGATGAATATTGGTGATTTAATACATGATGTAGATTTCATGTATTGATGGTGTTGTTCCGTTACTGGGTTCGGGTGAGTTGGATCTGGTGTCATTAGATCCAAAAACGTGGTTTGACGGTTTAGAATTATGTGTGATTTAATTCTAAACCAAGTAGGATTATGTGTGATTTAATCCTACAATAACTAGGATTATGTGTGATTTAATCCTAGGATGATTAGGATTATGAGTGATTTAATCCTAATGGGGGGGTTTACCGGAGGAGTATGTGTGATTTAGTCCTAACATGTGTGGGTTACCGATTGGGATTATGAGTGATTTAATCCTAATAGATTGGTAAACGAAAGGTAAACCGAGTGAGATCTTGCGGTATTAGATCTCGTTGGACTTAGCTTGTTCGGATCCTGTGGTATTGGATTTCGATGGGGTTAGTCATTTTATAACCACGTAGGATCTTGCGGTATTGGATCCTGAGTATGTGACAACAAGTAGGAACAATATGTGGAATTCGATTAATACTGCATGGTTGAACGGGTGATTTAATCGAAAGTATTGGGAATTAATTCCGTGTTATTTTGGGAAAAACGGAATTAATTAGTAATTGGATATCGGGAGAATTAAATGAAATATTTTGGGACGATGAGATGTCTCAAATATTTCGGAGGAATTGGCGGAAATGCTAACCGAGTCGGAGAATTGAATCGAGATTGCGGGAGTTAATGATTCGGTTTGATTAATTAATTATTTAATTAATAAAAAAAAAAAGTGAGAAAATATCTCACGCTTCTACACTCTTCTCCTCCTCTCTTAATCATTGTGGCTGATTATTGTTGAGACAAGGGAGAGCGTGAAATAGAGAGAGAAGAAAGAGAGACGAGAGAGAGAAAGGAGAGAGTGAAGAAGAGAGCTTGGGAGACTCAAGGAAGAAGAAGAAGAAGGAGGAGAGGGTGTGAGAGCTTCTCAAAAACAGAGTTTCTGGGTTGAGTTCATAGGTCCGATCGAGGCATCAACAAATTCTTCTTGAGCTGAAACTTTTTCTGTAAGTTGATAAATCTCTTAACTAGCCTTATACCAAAGGATTTCTTGTTTTTTTGAGTATTTTGGGAGATACGAGCATTCTCCTGAAACCGCTCGGTACAGAAGGAAACTGTGACCAGTTCGGTGACGGAAAACGTTTGGGTACCTTACTCTTAACCGATTGAGCTGAAATTTGGTAGAAACACTCCTGACAGTTTAGTCTTGGGTTTAACCGGAGCGATCGTGTTTTTAACGGCTAGTTTAAGAGATATAACTAGATTCGTAAACTCTGTTTTTTCGAGAAAACTCTGAAACGCAGATTAAGCAGTCCGAGCTTAAGGCTGCTTTGATCAACCTCCTGTGAATGGTTTATGCTGAATTTTGGCAGGCTGGTAGAGATATCTTGGGTGAGGTGTGACCCAAGAGAAGCCGAGTTTTGAGTTCAGAATCAACGGAAACAATTTCGTATTGTTAACCGTTTTCAGCGTAAGGTGAGTGCGTGATCGGTCATCCACATGTTTTCTTGAATTTTCGTGACTGATATGTGCTTAGGAATTAGACCTTATGGGTGTGACTTATGGCTTGGCCATGTGTGTGGGATGTGTGATTGAGCTCTTACACGGTATGTTGGTTTAATTTAACTTACATTTAATTGCGTTAATTTCTTGAATTACATGTGTATGGCTGTGAGACGGAGGACCGCCTCACTAAGCATTATCGATGCTTACACCTATTTTGGTGTAGGTAAAGAGAAATCATAAGGTTGGAGCTTGTGGAACCAAGGCTGGAGAAGAGAGGATGATTAGGCGGTAAAACGGGTTGTGTGTAATATTTTTACTTATGTGTGCTGTTATATTTGATGTCATGACTCAGTTAGATAACTGTGTTCTAATAAATGTTGTTTTGAAGATGTTTTGGATTGGTTATGTTGTAAAAATGCATGCTTAAATGACGAAAAACTGAACTTAGTATGACGTGCTATAAGGTTATTTTCTTTGAGTTCAAATATTTTGGTCATGCATTGGAAGAGTTTTCTTGATGTTTTGAGGCATATTGATACTACTATATGCACGTAATGATGGGATAACTCGCCCGAGCATGTGCATTTTTAGGAGATGCATTTTCGCAAGATTTAAGGATAGATCGATCCTGTTTTATTAAGATTTTAATGTTGTCTTGCATTAGATGTTGAGTTTTTAGTTTGAGTAGCGTTTTAATTATTCACCGTTAGAACCGTTTAAAGAAAAGTTATAAAAATTTTGTATTTTTTCGCTGTTCGTATTGTTGTGGTGGGGTCGATTTGGTATCGTGAGCGGCGGTTCTAGGATGCGGTGTGTTGTATGCTCTATGCTTGAGTGTGGTTGATGCTTGCTGTTATTTAAAATGTTGGGTCAGTTAGAATCATCCTCTTCGGCCAAGTAAAAGGTTCCACGGTAAGACTTCTTTCTTATTCTACGTGATTAAGTTTTGGAATTTAAGCACCTAACGTGTGTAGATGGTGAGATTTAAGAGTGAGAGAAGTGGTGGCAAGGGGTGAGGTAGCGGAGCGTGTGGTGAATGGAACCCCTAATGGTGATGATCAAGAGAGAGTTGACCACGTTTGTGGTGAAGACGTGAGTCAGTTGCAGCCTCGTTGTGGCCGAACCACAAGTTCGAGGTTCAACAAGCGGTCAACATCAAATGGGGCAATGATGGGTATGTTGGCTCAGATTTTGGAGAGGTTACCAGGACCGGTACTCCACCGAGGTGCCGCCAAGAGGTGAAGCAAGAGTTATGGCTCATGAGGCGAAGGCAAATGATCCCATCTTACTTAGTGATGGATCATACAGAGACTTGGCACCAAGTTCTTTCCTGGAGGTGCCAAACCTGTTGTAGCTGATGAGTGGAGGGCAAGGTTGGAGAGAAACTTTGACTCCATAAGGTGCCCTGAAGAGTATAAGGTGGACCTTGATGTCCATTACCGGATGACGCACACACTGGTGGAAAAGTGTGATGGCTAGAAGGGCCCATGTTGTGATGACTGGAGAGTTTTCTCAGAAGAATTCAACCTCAAGTATTTTCCTCAGAGGCGTTGGATAAACTTGAAGGAGAATTTCTGGATTTATCTCAAGGAACAGACTGCTCGTGAGTATGACGAGTTTATGACTCAAGCAGTATGCTGGTAGGGTCTGAGGATGAGCACCCAAGAGGAGGTTCTCTGCGCATGCGCCTGATTGAGGAATATGCAATGTGAGGACTTATATCTGTAGCTGAGTTGGTTGAGAGGGCAGCTATAATTGAAAATGGCATCAGCGAGGAAGCTAAGATGGTTAGCTTGAGACTGCCAAAGTCTTTTAGTTCTGGTTCCAACAAGTAAGTCTCCAAGGAAGAAAGTGATGATATGCTCAAATTAATACCTAAAAGTACTAAAGCAGTTCTGTAGTATATCGGTCGAACACAAGAACTCAAGAAAATTCACACAATAAATAACTTAGTGAGGATTAAGCTAAGCAAATCACAGTTTAACAGTAAATTATGGTGATCGAAATATGATTGTTTTAATTCAATTCAGGGAAGGATTAGGCTCAGGGTAACTCTCAGGAAATCAATGATAAACAACAATTAATAAATCTCTTAATTCAATTAAGCCTGCTTCAACTCAAACACGAAAGTATAGTTAACCAAGTCTAAAACTAACTAAGTCTAAAGTCTAAAATTCCAAATCTCTTTGCAAATCCTACACAGTAAACCAGCAATCAATTCAAGTTTGATATGTTCACAATTCGATTAAACCAAATCTCTTTGCAGATAATCCAATTGCTCACCCTAGGTTTTATCAGATTACTCAATTGCACTGTCATGCCTAATCGATTAATCTAGGTTCTATATTCTAAGTGATCAGGTTAGAAATAGCTTTGAGAACAACCTATGGTGAAGAACTATTCAGATTTTGAACCTAAAAATCAATTATCATAAATCGAGAGAAATCCATATGAAAAACGAACCTAAAGGAAACTACTGAGACATGGTTGATGAAACACGAAGACATAACTTGAATAGATCATGAAATTAAAAAAGAATAAAACAAGGTTCGGGATCTTCTCACATGATGAACAAAGTCTTGGATCGTCTCCCCACAACTCTCAAAGTCTACTTACAGAATAATAGTAAAAAGTCAGTCACGACTTTAAAGAGTTTGCTTAAATAGGTTTAAAAACAATTTGTAAATGAAAGAATAAACTGCTTGAAATCTCTTCGTTGATTGCGTGGGTGTCGATCGATACTCAGGGTCGTCGGTATCGATCGATCGGGTTGGTGTCGATCGATACTCGGCTTGGCAGATGCTTTCCGGTTTGCTCCAAAAGGCTCAAATGTCTCAAAATCTCGATTTCGTCACAAACGTGCTAAAACCTGAAAGACTCTAAAATGATAGAAAAAACTAGAAAGACTCGATAAAACACTTATATCATGGGTAAAATCATGATATATGCTCCCCCAGGCTTAGCTTTTGCTTTTCAGCAAAACAGTAAGTGAGAGAGAAGAGGTTTGAAAAACCTTGAGATCTGATACGAAATCGCGTAAAATGATCCACTTTTGGCCATTGTTGCGATCGCTTGAGATCTAACCTCCATGTTCTTATATTGAATTCCAGGTACATGACTTCCTCATGACCCTAAGTGTTCAAATCAGCTTATGTCGATTTCATCGGCTAAATCAATGTCCACGAACTTTAGATTCTTTGGTCATGCATACCATAGCTAAGAACAATTCATTGACTTTTTTCTTGGTATTGCTCCCAGACTTATTTCACATGACAGTTCTTATTGATTCTTTTTTTGTTTTTTTTTTGCTATATCTGAAATCAAGGTTCGAGGCAGTATTGATAGTGTTAACTAATTCCGGTTCTTACCCTAATGTATCCAGTTCTTATTGATTCTTTTTTTTTTTTAACTGCATATCAAATCAGGTTCGAGGCAGTATTGATAGTGTTATTGCAATTCACACCTCTATGATATATCCGATTCTTATTGATTCTTTTTTTTTTTTTAACTGCATATACAAATCAAAGGTTCGAGTATTGAGTATTGATAGTGTTAGCTACCGAATTCCGGTTCTTACCCTCTCAATGAAGTTTATCACGGGGAGATCACCATTTCTTTCATACGCAATAGTTCCTTAGCTAGGTAATGAATGATGAATCAAGCTCTTTGGACATTTACCTTATTGATGAAGTGCAAAATTTGGCTAAAACTTGTGATGAAACTTGTTGGAGACAATCCATGAATTCTGGCTGGCTGGTTTACCTCTGGATTTTTCATTAGTCGAACTGGATATTGACCCTGTAACAATAGACACTCAAAAGCAAAACCAGCACATCAAAACCGAGCACAGTCAGGAATCTCTAAGTTGTTTTGACACGAAAATCATTTTTTTTTCTTCAAAATGAACACACAATGTCAGTAACTACCTCCCCCAGACTTAAACAACACTGTCCCCAGTGTTTATCAAGCCCAGAGAAGGTGAAAGAAATCAAAGGACAAAATGAAAATAGGTGAAACAGAGGTGTTACTATAGAGCGTGGTGTCGATCGATACCAAGGTGGTGTCGATCGATCAGCTGCGACCATCTTTCTTCCGACGATTCGCAAGACACAACAAACACAAAAACAAAAACTCATATTTATAGACTTACCAGTGGGTTTGCCTCACTAAGCGCTTGTTTAATGTCACGAGCTTGACGCTTTGGTAAGATATCGGTCGAGGCATGGAGGACTCACTCCGAGATAAGCTCCACAACCAGACATCTCCAGCTTCAAAGTTTTGCTCATCATATCCTCTTCTTTCTCTTTCATCTCCGTGGAATGAGAACTCTAACCTTAGAGAAGGTTTCGAGGTGCCCTTTACCTTACCTATATTCGATCGAATCTCCATCACACTTCGAGGAATCAAAGTGAAATTAGCAACACCATTGATCTTCTTGCTCGTCGCCTTCCTCTTTGTTGCCTTGGTCTTCTCACAACTTTCTTGGGGTGTTGGGGGTTCATTTAGGCTTCTGACTTTTGGTTCATCATAAGACTCATCGACGATCGATCATCAGGAGTCCGCCGGAGGCAATGGTGATGCGAGCGAGACATGTTTAGGCTCCGAGGAATGGCATCGCAAGACGCCTCCGTCAACGCAAAGAGAAAGAGATTCTCTTATTGACGTGTCCATGATCGCCAAGAGCCATAAATGGTCTTCCCAAAATCAGCACCCTCGATCTGGCTCATCTCCACAACCTGAAAATCAGTAGGAATCATCTCCTATTTTAACAGGTAAATCAAGAATCAGTAAGTAGCTGAGCCAAGAACCGCTGCATGTGAAGCTGTTAGGAGATCTCATATCAGCTTTCAGTCTCTCGCAATGCCCTCTATACGTGACGCGACACTAGACCCTGAGTCAACGAGATTAAGTTTACTCTGTAGATGGAGCATGGAACTGAAAATTTCCCCTGGTCTTCCCCTCTTGTCAACCTGTCTCCGGTGGTGGTGGTGACAACCGGAGGTCCTGCACCATTTTTTTGACAAAAACTTGCTTCTAAGCAGCCTCCCACTCCCTCTTGCCAGCTGGGAATAAAGATGTGGCAACTGGCCAGACTTTCTTCAACCAAGATTGCCCAAGGGTAATCGATATCCCATGAGTGTCCATCGATACCGAGTTTGTCATCGTCAAAAGTTGGTGTCGACGACACCGGGGGTGCTCGATCGATACCGTGAATCTCGAACTTTATCTCCATCTTCAGCAACCTTCGATCTCAAAGTTGAAGGCCGACGATACCAGCATCTCCACGATACAGATATCGGATACCTTATCATCTCTCTGCCTTCAAAATCCTCTTCTCTAGCGCCGAGGTGATGCATTGACATGCCCATGTCTGGGTTCAACTATCTTTCCTCGATACCGGCCGATGTCGAGCTATTTCGATTTTTCCAAGATCTTCCGATGGATTTCGGAGTGTCGATTCTCCCATTCAGACGCTAGCATAAATTATCCAGCTCTATTGAAATCCACAGTCATCTTTTCTTGTCCCTGCAGAATTTGTTCCAAGAGGATCTCCGCCTTACTCTCTGCACTTTATAATGTGGGCCGTAAGCTGAATTCCGTGATGGCGAGTAAAATCACCGCTTGGTGCAGTGGGCTTCACCGAGCGGCACCAAAACCAGATTGGTTACCTCCGCACTCTCAGAACCACCTGCTGATTGTCGCGAAGTTTCTGCTGTTGTAACCAAATCGCTGACCTCGAAAACCAGAACCACCATGTAGTTAACATTCTCTACCTCATCTTCAATGTTCTCTACTTCCTCAGCAAATGTACAGCCTTCTTCGCCTTTCCCACTAAGAGGTGTGCATCGTGTCCAGCTTCGCCTGAACCTCAGCAATGCGAACCGTCAGCAACACTAGCGAGCCTTTTCCGCTCAAAATCAGCATTCTTGGTGCTATGCAGACGCCAAGTTCTCAATCAGCTTCACAAAGATCGTTGGAACCCTAGTGTTGAAGTTCCCGCTTGCACTAATGCCATCCGTACCGCCAATCAATCCTCTCGTAAAAGATCCCGAGCTGAACTTGACGAAACCGTGATGCGGACAGCCTCGGTAGATCAATCGCACCAAGCAGCCTTGAGTGCTTCTGTTGGACCTGAGAAAATTGAGAGATCTTGTTCCCGAGGTCCTCCGATCTCGCATCGTCATAGAAATTGTTCAGGAATGCTGCTCGTCTGCTCCAAGTAGTGAGAGATCCAGGAGGTAGCGCTTCAGCCGAAGCTGCCTCTCCACCAAGAGAGTATGGAAAGAGCTTAAGAGAGGTATTCCGTGGTACTCCATTGTACTTCATACCGGTGACCAAGTCCTCGAATTCTCGATGTGATCCATGTGGTGCTCATGAGAAAGACCGTGAAGGGTGCTGTCCAACAAGAGTGAAGTAAGGTTTCAACTCAAAGTCATTCCTCCGAAAGTTGGAATACGGATCGACGATTGGCATAGAATTGATCCGGTCGGTTGTAATCGCCAAGTGTCCGCTCAGCAACAGCTTGGGGTGTGTGAGGAGGTATTTGTTCACCTTCCTCATCATGCACCAAACCTTGTGGAAGATCCATCTCAACGTAGTTTTTTCCTTGTACGATTCAGGCGTCTAGCTCGCTAGCCTGTGAGGAGAGATTGATCAGTGGTGTGTCCTTCTTTCTCCTGGTGGTACGCTGATGCATACACCTGAAAATCAAAAGACGAGAAAATAAGTAACCAAAATTCAAAAACAGACGTTCAGTGTCGATCGATACCAATGGAGTATCGATCGATCGACATTTAACTTAGACAAAATCGACAACTAAAATTCTAATGGTGAATTTTAGAGTCCCCGGCAACGGCGCCAAATTTGATATGCTCAAATTAATACCCTAAAAGTACTAAAGCAGTTGCTGCAGTATATCAGGGGTCGAACACAAGAACTCAAGAAAATTCACACAATAAATAACTTAGTGAGGATTAAGCTGCAAATCAGTTTAACAGAAATTATGGTGATCGAAATATGATTGTTTTAATTCAATTCAGGGAAGGATTAGGCTCAGGGTAACTCTCAGAAATCAATGATAAACAACAATTAATAAATCAAGGTTCAATTCAATTGTCGCTTCGAACTCAAACACGAAAGTATAGTTAACCAACCGCTGCTATAAACTAACTAAGTCTAAAGTCTAAAATTCCAAATCTCTTTGCAAATCCTACATAAACCAGCAATCAATTCAAGTTTGATATGTTCACAATTCGATTAAACCAAATCTCTAGATAATCCAATTTCACCCTAGGTTTTATCGATTACTCAATTGCACGTCATGCCTAATCGATTAATCAGGTTCTATATTCTAAGTGATCAGGTTAGAAATAGCTTTGAGAACAACTATGGTGAAGAACTATTCAGATTTTGAACCCTAACAAATCAATTATCATAAATCGAGAAATCCATATGAGAAAACCCGAACCTAAAAGGAAACTACTCATATGGTTGATGAAACACAAGACATAACTGAATAGATCATGAAATTAAACAAAAGAATAAAAACAAGGGTTCGGGATCTTCTCATGATAACAAAGTCTTGATCCGTCACAAAAGCTCTCAAAAGTCTAGTCTCGCTCAAGAATAATAGTAAAAAAGTCAAGTCCCCCCTAAAGACAGAGTTTGTTTAAATAGGTTTAAAAACACGAGCTGGGCTTTGTAAATGGAAAGTATTGGGCTTCTTATAGGCTTCCTTGAAAATCTTCGCTGCTGATGATCTGTATCGATCGATACCGGGATGGTGTCGATCGATACTGTGTCGGTATCGATCGATACCGGTTGGTGTCGATCGATACTGGCTTCAAAACGGGTACTTTCTTCGGTTTGCTCCAAAAAGGTCTCCAAATCTCCAATTTCCCCAAACGTGCTAAAACCTGAAAAGACTCTAAAATGATAAAAAGACTAGAAAGACTCGATAAACGACTTATATCATGGCTAAAAGGGTAAAATCCATGATATATCATGGGAGGACAATTCTAAGAGTATTTCTAAGTGCAATCTGGATGTTACAAATGTGAAGTAAAGAACATAAAATTGCTAACGCCCTAATGCTGATAAGAGGACTTACCATTGTAATGAAGTGGGACACATCAAGACCTCGTGTCCTAAGTTGCAGCCAGGACAAGGGAGTGCAGAGACACCACCACCTAAGCGAGCGTAGTGACACCAGAGTCTATTCCATAGGCTCGAGACGGGGAGGCAAGCAACTCCAAACCGATTACGGTTCGAATTCTTCACCCATTGAATTTATTTTGGTGTGTTCATAAATTGTCTTGTGTGATGATTGTGGAGTCTTAGCATATAGATTATGCGTAGGACTCTAACGTGGGAGGAGTTGAATCTCACGTGCTGTTTGATTCTGGAGCGCTCATTGTTTCATTACTGCATTAACGGGAAAGGATTCAAGGGGAATATTTTGACCACATGGGATTGGTCAAGATGGCTAATGGTCAAGTATTGAAGAGCCATGGTTTAATTAAGAATGTGGATATCCACATTGCTGAAACCATTAAACCAGCTGATTTGATCATATGCCCAGTGGAATTATATGATGTTTTTGGGTATGGAGTGGCTCGAAATACAAGGCTCACCTTGATTGTCATCGAGGGAGTGGTGTTTGAGAGCAGCCAAGGGAAATTAGTCTATCGCGAAGACCCACTGCAGGAGTTTGATGATTTCAGCTATCCAAGCTGAAAAGATGATACATAAAGGGTGTGAAACGTACATTGCAATCATCTCCACATCAGAAGAGGTTGGAGAGTTGGCGCTTCAAGATATTCCAGTTGTAAAGGAGTTTGAAGATGTGTTTCAACCTTTGAAAGGGTTGCCTCCACCAAGGACAGATCCTTTCACAATTGAGTTGGAACCAGGGACAACTCCTATTTCTAAAGCTCCATACAGGATGGCTCCAGCAGAGATGGCGGAGCTTAAGAAACAATTGGAGGAGCTTTTGGATAAAGGGTTTATAAGGCCAAGTAGCCATGGGAGCCTTTGTTCGTGAAAAAGAAAGATGGGAGCTTTAGATTATGCATAGACTACAGAGGTCTAAATCGAGTGACAATTAAGAACAAGTACCCTCTTCCCAGGATTGATGAGTTGTTGGATCAGTTAAGAGGTGCTGCTTGGTTCTCGAAGATTGATTTAGCTTCCGGGTATCATCAGATTCCTATCAAGGAGTCCGACATTCAGAAGACGGCCTTCAGGACGAGATATGGGCATTATGAGTTTGTAGTAATGCCATTTGGGTTGACGAATGCACCAGCGGCGTTTATGAGACTGATGACACGTGTTTCGAATACTGACGAGTGTTATCATCTTCATTGATGATATCGGTGTATTCAAAGAGTCTTTGACGAGCATGATGATCATCGAGGAGAGTATTAGAAGCTAAGGGAAGAGAAATTATTTGCCAAGCTAAGTAAGTGTAGCTTCGGCAAAAGAGATTGATTTTGGGACATGTAATTTCTGAGGTGGAGTCTCGGTTGACCCAGAGAAGATTAAGGCTATCGGGAATGGCTGACAGAGAATGCAACGGAGATACGAAGTTTTCTTGGGTTAGCGGGGTATTATAGAAGGTTCGTCAAAGGTTTTGCAGTATTGCTCAGCCTATGACGAAGGATTTGTTCCCTTTGAATGGTCTCAGAAATGTGAAGAGCTTTTAAGATTAAAGAGTTGTTGACTACTACACCAATATTATCATTAGATCCTACGAACCGTATGTGATTTATACGGATGCTTGAGATTGGGACTTGGTTGTGTTTTGATGCAGCATGGGAAGGTTATTGCTTATGCTTCAAGGTAGTTGAGGAAGCATGAAGGCAATTACCCTACTCATGACTTAGAAATGGCTGCAGTGGTGTTTGCTCTTAAGATATGGCGATCATATCTTTATGGTGCTAAGATCCAGGTGTTTACGGATCATAAGAGTCTCAAGTATATATTCACTCAACCTGAGTTGAATTTGAGACAAAGGAGGTGGGTGGAGCTTATGGCAGATTATGATCTAGAGATAGCTTACCATCCAGGAAAAGCTAATCTCGTTGCTGATGCCTTGAGCAGGAAGCGTGTAACTTCGAATACTGAGAGAGATACTGAGGATTTGATGGGCATGATTAATGCCTTGCAGCTATGTGTTGTTCCTGATGAGTTCGAGCCATTGGGGTTAGAAGCAGTTAACCAAGCCGATATATTGAGTAGAGTACATGCGGCTCAAGAGAAGGACGAAGCTTTGATTAAATCTTCGAAGAGAGAAGTCGAATATGAAGTTCGAAGAATGGAACCATTTTAGTTCATGGTCGAGTATGTGTGCCTAATGACGAGGAGTTGAGGAGAGACATTCTTCGGGAGGCACACCAGAGTCGATTTTCGATTCATCCTGGAGCAACCAAGATGTACCAAAATTTGAAACGCTATTATCATTGGGTTGGGATGAAGAAGGATGTAGCCAAGTGGGTGGCTAGTTGTGAGACTTGTCAACTAGTGAAAGCCGAGCATCAGGTTCCCAGTGGATTATTACAGAGTTTACCCATTCCTGAGTGGAAATGGGATATGATTACGATGGATTTCGTAGTGGGGTTACCGAATTCTCGAGGCAAAGATGCTATTTGGGTGATAGTTGATCGCCTGACTAAATCAGCTCATTTCTTAGCCATAAGGAAAACAGATGGAGCTCGAGTTTTGGCAAGGAAGTATATTAATGAGATAGTGATTACATGGTACCGGTGAGTATTGTATCAGATCGTGTAAGTTCACATCGATATTCGGCAAGAGTTTCGAGAAGGAGATAGCTAAGGTACACGAGCATCTCGACGGACGGAATCGAGAGGGCGATTCAAACTCTCGAAGACCTCTGAGGATGTGTGTATTGGGGTGGCCATTGGGTTGACTACTTGAACTTAGTGGAGTTCACTTATAATAATAGCTATCAGGCTAGCATTGGGATGGCACCCTACGAGGCTCTCTATGGGAGGCCTTGTAGAACACCATTATGCTGGACTCAAGTGGGGGAGCGAAGCATGCTTGGTGAGAGTTTAGTGCAGGAGACTACGGAGAAGATCCGAGTCTTGAAGCTAAACATGAAAGAAGCTCAGGACCGACAAAAGAGCTATGCGGATAACCGCAGAAAAGATTTGGAGTTCGCCGTAGGAGATATGGTTTATCTCAAGATGGCGATGCTTAAGGGTTCTAATAGGTCTTTTTCCGAGAGTAAGCTGAGTCCGAGGTATTTGGGACCGTTCCGAGTGTTGGAACGAGTTGGACATGTTGCGTACAAGCTGGAATTGCCAGCGGCCATGCGAGCATTTCACGATGTATTTCATGTTTCGAAGTTGAAGAAATGCTTGCATAGAGATAATCAGGTGTTAGCAGAGATTCCACCTGAGTTGTCACCGAGTTTGAGGGTTGAGGCAAGACCTGTAAGGATTCTGGATCGAAGAATCAAGGTTGACGGGAGGAAGAGAACTCCCGAAATAAAGGTCTTGTGGGATTGTGAACCGGAAAGGAGGGTAAAAGCGAAATTCTCCCAGTGGTTTAAGGAGCAAGCTGAGGCTTGAGATTCGAGGACGAATCTAATTAGTGGGGGAGAATTGTAACATCCGTGTTCGAAGTTATTTCTCGTATTGTAATTTATTGACGTTATTATAAAATGTGGACCTTTGGGTTGTTGTATTTTGACGGAAATTCAATAATAAGATGAATATTATTGAATTAGAATATTGGTGATTTAATACATGATGTAGATTTCATGTATTGATGGTGTTGTTCCGTTACTTGGTTGTGAGTTGGATCTGTGTCATTAGATCCAAAACGTGGTTTGACGGTTTAGAATTATGTGTGATTTAATTCTAAACCAAGTAGGATATGTGTGATTTAATCCTACAATAACTAGGATTATGTGTGATTTAATCCTAGGATGATTAGGATTATGAGTGATTTAATCTAATGGGGTTGGTTTAGGTTAGGAGTATGTGTGATTTAGTCTAACATATGTGGGTTACCGATTGGGATTATGAGTGATTTAATCTAATAGATTGGTAAGCGAAAGGTAAGAGTGAGATCTTGCGTATTAGATCTCGTTGGACTTAGCTTGTTCGGATCCGTGGTATTGGATTTCGATGGGGTTAGTCATTTTATAACTACGTAAGATCTTGCGGTATTGGATCCTGAGTATGTGATGAACCAAGTAGGAACAATATGTGGAATTTGATTAATACTATGCGGGTTGAGAGCGGTGATTTAATCGAAAGACTATTATTGGGTTAATTCCGTGTTATTTTGGGAAAACGGAATTAATGTAATTTGGATATTGGCGAATTAAATGAAATATTTTGGGACGATGAGATGTCTCAAATATTTCGGAGGAATTGGGAAATGCTAACCGAGTCGGAGAATTGAATCGAGATTGCGGGAGTTAATGATTCGGTTTGATTAATTATTATTTAATTAATTAAAAAAAAGTGAGAAAATATCTCACGCTTCTACACTCTTCTCCTCCTCTCTTAATCATTGTGGCTGATTATTGTTGAGACAAGGGAGGCGTGAAATAGAGAGAGAAGAGAGGAGAGAGAGAGAAAGGAGAGAGTGAAGAAGAGAGCTTGGGAGACTCAAGGAAGAAGAAGGAGGAGAGGTGTGAGAGCTTCTCAAAAACAGAGTTTCTGGGTTGAGTTCATAGGTCCGATCGAGGCATCAACGAATTCTTCTTGAGCTGAAACTTTTCTGTAAGTTGATAAATCTCTTAACTAGCCTTATACCAAAGGATTTCTTGTTTTTTGAGTATTTTGGGAGATACGAACATTCTCCTGAAACCGCTACAGAAGGAAACTGTGACCAGTTCGGTGGAGCGTTTGGGTACCTTACTCTTAACCGATTGAGCTGAAATTTGGTAGACACTCCTGACAGTTTAGTCTTGGGTTTAACCGAGCGATCGTGTTTTTAACGGCTAGTTTAAGAGATATAACTAGATTAAACTCTGTTTTCTGAGAAAACTCTGAAACATGCAGATCCGAGCTTAAGGCTCGTTTGATCAACCTCCTGTGAATGGTTTATGCTGAATTTTGGGCTGGTAGTAGATATCTTGGGTGAGGTGTGACCCAAGAGAAGCCGAGTTTTGAGTTCAGAATCAACGGAAACAATTTCGTATTGTTAACCGTTTTCAGCGTTTTAAGGTGAGTGCGTGACTGTGGTCATCCACATATTTTCTTGAATTTTCGTGACTGATATGTGCTTAGAATTAGACCTTATGGGTGTGACTTATGGCTTGGCCATGTGTGTGTGGGATGTGTGTGATTGAGCTCTTACACGGTATGTTGGTTTAATTCCGTAAGTTACATTTAAYTGCGTTAATTTCTTGAATTACATGTGTATGGATGTGAGACGGAGGACCGCCTCACTAAGCATTATCGATGCTTACCTATTTTGGTGTAGGTAAAGAGAAATCATAAGGTTGGAGCTCGTGGAACCAAGGCTGGAGAAGAGAGGATGATTAGGCGGTAAAACGGGGTTGTGTATTTTCTTACTTATGTGTGCTGTTATATTTGATGTCATGACTCAGTTAGGTAACTGTGTTCTAATAAATGTTGTTTTGAAGATGTTTTGGATTGGTTATGTTGTAAAAATGCATGCTTAAATGACGAAAAACTGAACTTAGTATGACGCGTTATAAGGTTATTTTCTTTGAGTTCAAATATTTTGGTCATGCATTTGGAAGAGTTTTCTTGATGTTTTGAGGCATATTAGACGACTACTATATGCACGTAATGATGGGGATAACTCGTCCTGAGCATGTGCATTTTTAGGAGATGCATTTTCGCAAGATTTAAGGATAGATCGATCCCTGTTTTATTAAGATTTTAATGTTGTTCTTGCATTAGATGTCCGTATTGTTGTTTCGTGGTGGGGTCGTTTCAGGACTACAGTTAGTAGGTTATGCAACTTCTTCAGTAGATTATGTCAGTGTGTAATTGACCCCGAGAAACTTATAACACTGGAGTCTGAGCTTGTTGAGACGATGTGCCAAATGGAGAGGTATTTTCCTCCATCTCTTTTTGATATAATGTTTCATCTCCCTATACATCTAACACGAGAGTGTCATCTGGGTGGGCCGGTACACTTTAGATGGATGTATCCATTTGAAAGGTACGTAGTTTTTTTGGTTTTTCTATTTTGATATTATATTTAATGTAACCAAATATATGACGATTTTATTGTCTGACTGACACTTAGGTACATGAAAACACTAAAGTCGTATGTTAAGAATTATGCAAGGCCAGAAGCATGTATGGCAGAGGGCTACTTGGCGACTGAAAGTATTGCTTTTTGCTTGGAGTTTCTGCAGACATCAGTACCTGTTCTAGAGTCTGCAAAACGTAATGAAGATGTGGATTTATATGAGCATTTACTTGAAGGTCGTCCAATTCATAAGGCTAAAGAAGTTACACTATCTGATAAAGAGCATGACATTGCTCACAGATATGTGTTAATGAATATGGCAGTTGTAAATCCATATGTTGAGTAAGTTGTGATTGTTATTTATTAATTGTTATTTCATTTAAGATTGTTTATTACTTTCACTATCTGAATATTTACTCTTTGGATTTTTAAATTAGTTTGCATCTTGAAAATTTGCAAGATAAGGATGTTCGCTGCAGAAGAAATCAAACTCTTTTATGGAAGTTACATGGGGAACGGTTTTCACAGTGGCTAAAAGAAAAGGTATAAACAAAGTTGCAGATATATCTCTTTCTCTCTTACTCAATAATATTGATATTAACACACTTTCTGAATCTTGTTTTTTGTTTTCATCAGATCCCTACTAAATCAAAGGAACATTCGACAAAGCTGAGATGGTTAGCATCTGGTCCAAGACATAATGCTCAGACGTATAAGGGTCTTATCATCAATGGACATCAATTTCACACCGAAGACTTAAAGAGGAAGACTCAAAACAGTGGAGTAGCATATGAAGCACTAACTATGTGTAGATCAAGTGCAAAAGATACTAAAAAAGTGGCAGACGTAGTTTCTTACTTTGGAGTGATACAAGAGATAATAGTATTAGACTACCACATGTTTCAGGTTCCATTATTCAAGTGTAAGTGGGCCAACAAAGGGAATGGTCTGAAGGAAGAAGATGGTTTTACGCTTGTGAACTTCACCTTAAACCAAGCAGCATTCCTCCAAGATCCATACATTATGCCTTCTCAAGCAAAACAGGTGTTTTACTCCAGAGAAGATGATTCATCACCTTGGTTGGTTGTTATGAGGGCGCCACCAAGAGGGTATCATGAGTTAGAGACAGTTGAGGAGTTTGTTACTGCACAATTACCCATCGAAGACAATGATGATTTGGGGAATTGATCTTCTGATGATGAGAGTTTCTGTGTTAGGGCTGATTGTGAAGGGGTCTTAGTCATTGGTTAATTGTGCTATGATTACTAGATAGTTTATTAATTTCTAGACAGTTAGTGGTCCAGTTTTTATTACTAGCTAGCTATTAGTTTCTGATGGTTTACTATAGTTTCAGGTGAAACAATATGAAGCAGAAAACTGATGTAGCTACACGTCGCAGTAAGCGTCAAAAAGGTGAAGATGCAAGTGTTGAGTCACTGAAGACTCAGTGCAGATGCAAAAAGCTTTTTATGGATCCCAATGTGGAAACAGAAGATACAGAAGTTAGAGAACCATAAGTTCAAGAAGAAAACGATGATGATGTTAGAGAACCAGAAGTTCAAGAACCAAGTGTAGAGACGACTCCCAATGTGGAAACAGAAGATACACAACATTCAACTGAAGTAGGTGAAACTGAGCAGCCACCTACAAAGACAAAGAGACGAAGGGGTTTAACTAGGATGAGCAAAGTTGCTAAAAGCAATGATGACAAGATTGAAGTTGAATTTATATCTGTCGGTGAACATGTTGGCGTTGGATCCGTAACAMTTTCGTCGTTTCTTGGTGTTCTTGTGAGAGAGCATGTACCAGTACTTCTTGGAGATTGGAGGCACCTTGATGAACAGACAAGATATAGAATGTGGGAGCAGATTCAGGTACTGTTTAACTTCTGAAACTATTGTTTTAAATTATAATATTGTTTTTAAGTTCTGAAACTATTGTAGGCGAGGTTCAATTTGACAGAAACATGGCAAAAAGAAAGTGTGTTTAAGCAGATGGGGTGTATATGGAGGTCTTCAAAGTCAAGGCTTGTGTCTCTTGTGCGTGCTATAGGGTGTAAGGAACAACTTATTAACTTAAAACCAAGCAATGTTCATTCTGTCTCAGCTTGGATGAATTGGGTGAAGACTAAGAAAGGCAAAGATTTTAAGGTTGTTTAGCTTCAACTTTATTCTAAATAGCTGTTTGTGTATGGATAATTGTAATCTGACAGTTTGGTTTTATTTTGAAAGTCCAAAGTGACAAATTCAGGGAGCTAAGGAGAAGTCAGATTCCCCATACCACTAGCCGCAAAGGAATGGTTCGCTTGGCTCATGAAATGGTATGTTTCTGTTAATTTTATTATAATCTATAAGTCAAAAGATTAAATAAAGATTGCAGGAACTAGTAATATGTAATATGCTTTTGTTAATTGTAGAAGAAGAAGAGTTCAGACCCCACAAAAGTGACTAGGAGTAAGGTTTGGGTAGCAGGACACACATATTCAGATGGGAGACCTGTGAGGCCAGAGTTTGAAGAAGCTATTGTAAGCATTCATAATCTTTTTAGCTAGTTTCTTATTCGTTTAGGTTCTACTAATTGAGATCACATATTTGAAATCAAGAAAAAATCAAATCAATTGACAGTGAAATGGAATCCACTGCCAGTATGAGTGTTAAAGATGATGCTGTGAGTCACGTCTTAGGCAAAGACAAACCAGGAAGAATTAAAGGAATGGGCAGAGGGGTAACTGCTACCAAGCTAGCATTCATGCATGCTAGAGACTCACATGTGCAGAAGCTTGAAGCTAAACAAGTTGAATTGGTGGATGTAGTTCGTGGTTTGCAGGATCAAGTTCGTGGCTTAACTACATCGAAAAACGTAAGTTAACATCAAGTCTGTTCTTCTAAGTTAGCAATTTGAATCATTGCTGTTTAACTTTTAATTTTCCTTTTCTCCCAGAAGCAACGTGATGATGTCTCTAATTCTGAGGTTAGTGATCTTTGCAAAGGAGGACCTAGGTGTCAGATTTTAGACTGGTGTTCATCGGATGACGTTGTCATCGGAGAAGGAGAATTCTGCTCAGCTGAGCCAACATACAAGATTGGACGCATTCCACTTGGTCCTAATGCGGCTGCTATTTTTGTTAAGTCAGTTATAGATGAAGAAGCATCTGTCTGGAGGCCTACGTCAACTGTGACAACAATTGGCCAAGCTGTTGGATTGAAAATTGCATGGCAATTTGATAAGATCATTTTGGATGAGATGGACTCTTCGGCGATTAATAAGACTTTTGATTCATCGGTAACGGTTTAATTATAATGTTTTTAATTTGTAAGTAGCTGAATCATGTTGATAACTAATCTACTATTGGTTTTGTTTTTAAACATCACTCTGTAGGCTACAGATGCAAAGGAGGATAAAATCCTCATCTATGATTGGCTTAAGGATGATGAAGTTATTGCTGAGGGTCGTCTTGGGTCAACTGACCCAAAAACATTGGTAAACAACATTTCTCTTGGTCCAAATGCTGCTATTGTCAAGATTGATAGGGTACTTAATAAAGATGGATCTCTATGGAGACCAAATGAGAAAATGCTGGTGATTGGTGATGCACTTGGTGAGAACATCGCTTGGCCTATCCATAAGATCTCTATGGCTAATATACAAGCATCACCTGGGGTATCAAAAAGTAGATCACCTGGGGTAAGACTCTAAACCTTCTTAGCCTTAAAATGTTAAAACTGATAAATTTTCTTCTGTGACTGAATGATTTGTTGTTGGAATTGATTTGTGATGAATGGTCTGGAATTTTCTTTGTAGAGTTTTAGTCACAGCTCCAACACCAGCAAGAATGAGAAAAGGAAATGCATCCTCGTAGATTGCAAATGATCTGGGAAAATTGTTGCAGAAGGTCGAGTTTTCTCAACAAATCCAAAAGATGTAGTTCATCATGTCCCCTTGGGTCCCAATGCAAGCAAGGTATGGGTTGATGTTCCTACTATTGAAGATGCACCACTTTGGAGAACAAATTCAGAACTTAAAATCATTGCTGATGCTTTGGGCAGTATAGTTGCTTGGCCAAATGACAAACTTGTGTACTTTGAATAAGTGGTGTTGTGTTTGTGTTTGAACATTATACAATGGTTTTAATAAAACATCTTCTGATTTATGAATATTTGTTGGTCCAAGAAATTGTATTACACAGGTCCTCATTGCAAAAAATAGATAACAGATCAATTCATCGCAAAACTAAAATGCTACAATATAGGTATCAATTATGACGTTAAATAACAAAACAATAACACAAAAAAAACGCTATTGCAGAAAATACAGTTGCATATAATAAAACGCTATTGTAAAAATAACTTACATAGCATAACGTAAAACCGCTACGATAGCTCGCTAACCTATTATCGTGGCCACAGATATAGCGTTTTTAAATACGCTGCGATATAGACACATAGCGTTTTTTGGCCGCTATAAATGAGCGATTTTCCTGTAGTGATTCCACTTCCTGTAAGCAGCAACTTCCTCGTGTATAGCCAAAGAAGATGGATTGGAAATATTTGATGGTTGTTTCGAACAGAGATCCTCAAAAGCTAATTTGTATTTCGTTTCCAACGTTTTTTATTTCAGGGCTAATAAAGCAATTGATATAGGCAGATATTTTATATCAATTTCGATAATTTTGTTGAGAACGAGCCAACATTTTCTATTGCAGACTAATAAGGCAATTAATATTGGCAGATATTTGATATCAATTTCGATAATTTTGATGAGAACGAGCCAACATTTGAATGATTGGTTATGATCCTCAAGAAAAATCCAAATTGTGGTTATGATCCTTTTTGAGAAAGTAGATATCGAAAAAAGTTAAGGTTTAAAATGATTAGCTGAAACTTCATGGTGGACGTGGACCTGGCAAACATATAACAGAATGGGTTTACATTCTTTGTACTCCTCAGCAATGGCTAAATTATCTGGTTAGTATACTCGTTTTCCCATAGTACTTATATTAAAGTCTGCTTTGATAAAAAAATTATTTTATTAAAGTCTGCTATGATAAAAATTGTTATATTAAAGTTTGTTATGATAAAACTGTTCTATTAAAGTCTGCTATGACAAAAATTATTATCTTAAAGTCTGTTATGATAAAAATTGTTCTATTAAAGTCTGTTATGATAAAATTGTTCTATTAACCACTTCTTATCTATTTATTTGTAAACACAGCATCTGGATGCTGGGATGAACCTATTCATGCTAAACATCCGGAAAGGTTCAGGAGTGATAGATTGGCCTTTCTTGATTGTCCTTTTCAGATGCTCTGGTGTGCCAAGTACAAAGATTTCCAAGTCTCACACGAAAATTCAGATGGTTCTGGCCGGCTGCTTCTACCAGGAGCATTTGACTACCATGCAGGTGAGGAACCAGATTATTGCAAGACGGGAAAGGCATGGGGACTTTTTGTGGATGACCTTTATTGTCCACTGCATGTGAAGGGTAATCTTGTAGTATAAGTCCAGAGAATAACTAATTGTATGATAGGTTGATGATCATTTGTTTGTGGTTGTATTGAGCCATTTATTACGAACCATGACAGATGTGCAAAGACTAGCAAAATGATGTAACACTGGTATTTTATTAGGAGATTGAATCTTTTGCATTCGATTAAGTTACCTTGAAATTGTTACAAAGATTTTTTTCTTATTTTTCAAATATGCAGAACACATCTAATATCTTCCAAATCCGAGTTTAATTCTAATGTTGAATATGTTTAACAATTGGAAGTGTAATTATAGCTTGTTAATAGCCCTTGTATTAAATGGCCCTGACATTGCATTCCGGGAGGATCGTCCCACAATAACGGATTCGAGCACTAATCAAGATCACAGTAAACACAAACGTTGGGAAGCCTCAAATCACACGTCTCTCATGTTAATCGAGTACTCTATTCCACCGGTCTTTAAGGGTTATATGTCGGTGGTTTTGGCGAAGAAGTATCTCAATGCATTGGGGAAGAGCTTTGCCAAGAATGATAAAGCTGAAACAATTACGATTTTAGCGGAACTAAGGTACATGAGGTACAAAGGCACAAAGAGTATACAAGAGTGACATCTTCGAAATGTCTAATAATGCATCTAAGTTCAAAACACTTGGGCTTCCTTTGCCTTATGATGTCCTACTGTGATTGGTTTTCATGTCACTTATTGGAGAATTCGCTCAATTTAATGTGAATATTTATGACTGTAAAAAAAAAAAAAAGTAAAGTCTAAATGAACTAATAGCTCATGATGTCTAAGAAGAGGACATGTTGATGAAGGAAACGATACAAACCACTCTTGTTGCTACCACCTGTTATATTATGTTTTACGTGTTTTCATCGATGTTTTTTTGTGTCTTTTATTGAGTTAATGAGTGACTTTAGAGTCTTTTAGTTTTCTATAGAGTTTTTTTTTTTCAAGTTCTATATTGCTCTGTAGGGATATTTAGGCTGAAAAAGGGCATATGGAGATGCATGAACATACATAAATGTCTGAAGTTTTCACGTATTAGGATTGATTTGGAGTTAGGACACAATATACAAAGCTATGTTTGATTTATTGAAGATGAAGGTAGTTTAAGGTTGTTTCCACTTATATTTACAAATGTATGTTTCATTTGTTGAAGACAGATTGGTATGGCTTGCAGGTGAATAATGCGTAGGAGAACGATGACAAGGAAGATCATCCCGACCGGGTAACAACCCATCCGTACTACACATGCCAAGACAATGTATTATTCGCCATATTTTTTTTAAAAAAAATTACCAAAATTTTGGCAAGTCCAGGTTGTTTGAGGAGCTTCCATTGTTACCAGTGTGGGTCGACAGATTTGTTGTGGCCAATTGCCTCGGTTAACGGTGGAGAGGTTCTTGATGGACGGTGAACGGTGGAGAGGTTCTTCCTCTTCTTCTTTGATTGTGTCGTTTTGATATTGAAATTTCCTTTGTCTTCACTTCCATTTGGAATAATTCTCCGAGCTTTCATTTTATGGACTTAATCAAATCTTTATGCCGAATTTTTTTGGTCATAAATGAGTGGATTGAAATGCGGATTAAAGTCTCCTTTAGTGGATGAATGACGTTTAGAGTTTCTTTGTTTTTCTTAGGCTTAAGAGGAATTGGTGGCTAATTTCTTTAATAGATGAATCAAAGTTAGCTCTCATGAGTTTTGTAGGCGACTCAAATTGTTTTTTGTTGTTGGTGATACTCGGAAGATAAGTTAATAAGTTAGTATTTAGAAGCGTTTGACGGCACTCAAAGATGCTTGGCGGCAAGGTTCAGATGTTCTCGGTGTCGTTGGGCAGTGATAGTCAGAGTTCTGGTGAAGCTTCAAGAGCATTCTTTACTTGGTCTTAACACCGAAGCTTATCCTTCTTTAGGCTGGACTTTTGAATAAAGGGTTATTTGGGCCTTTTAACTATTGTTGAATTTCATCATTTAGGCTTCTCATGTAATTTCATTGTGGACCTCTTTATCCATTTAAAGACTATCATAAATATATACGGTAATTGTAAATATCATAAATCAATACAATAATTGTAAATATGCATAAATGATATATCGATTAAGTTTTTTATTTGGATTAATTGTTTAAGAATACTTATAAGTTTTATTTTCAACAGTATATATTACTCATCCTAGAGAGGCTAGGCCAGCGAAACATAGTTTACATAAAAACCTACATTTGGCTGAAGTATGATGCTACGAGCTAGCATGTTAGCATTAGAATTAAGGGAACGAGGAATAATGGATAATAAAAATAATCTGAAAAAACTTTTAATCTTCATGAAATCTTCCAGATACACCGAGAAGGCTGGCCATTCTTCGGGAGATGAAACCATATTCACCAACTCCAGGCAGTCCGTTTGGAAGCTCATAGACGTCCACTGACAAGAGAGCATACAATGCATTGCCCAAAGAAGTGCTTTGAATTCGGTATTAAGTGGAGAGAGACTGCTTCAAATATTTCTGGCACCCATGTAGGCTTTGTTGTCTTCTCGCGTCTAGCGTAACCATCCAGACCTGAAAAAACTGCATTCTCTTTCCAAGAGCCATCCACAAAGCATTGAAAGTCCAAAAAAATTGAAATTTCTCGAGTAGGGGTTTGTGCTTTTCCGTGAAACCCTATCACCTTCAGCATTCTATGCTATCTCCTAGGCCGAGGCCTCTGATTCCGCTAATCTCACTACCTCTTTGGGGTCTATATCTGTATGAATACTTTTTCATTCCGTACATTCCAAATATACAACAAAATGCAAGAAAACCATTTTTCCAAATCTTGTTTAGGCTGGTGTCAAAAAACAAATCCATATAGTATATCAAAGAGTTGGAAAATTTCTCGGGACATGAGGCAACCGAAGATAAGGCCCATGGTTGTAAAGCTGGTCGGCATTGAAACAAAGCATGGTTAATGCTTTCCATGTCATTACCACATCTTTCGCATACCGTCTCACAAATAATACCGCGATTTCAAAGCTTCGACATAACCATAATGCATCCCAAGAGTAGCTGCCACATAAAATGTTTAAGTTTCTGGGGGCACTTAATGGTTCATAAATGAGCTTGTGATATGTCTGTATTTTACAGGAATTGAGCATGCATTTATCACCCATTTGGCCATGTCTCATAGCATATTCTTATCCTTTTATGTCATTTGTTTCCAGTTTTGCATACTTAGAGTGTTTTGCATTAGGATTGCATGCATATTGTATTTTGGAGCTGTATCAGGTACTTTCAGGGATTATTGAAGATGCTGATGTCAAATGGAGAGAAGGGAAGAAGGGAGAGCTTAACTCAACCATGCACTCGACCAGGAGATTCGAGTGGAGCACAAAACAGAGACCTTTGAACCGAACTCAAACAAGAACTCGAAGAAGGGAGTCGAGTGGAACCAAAGAGAGGACTTGGAGACTGACTGTAGCAAACAGATCGAGTCAGTGATCGAGTCAGCACCAAAGACTGCAAATTGAAGCCAACTCGAGCCAAACGCTCGAGTTCTTGCTCGAGTCCACCATAAAAATGCAGTCTTGAAGATATTTTGCCGGACTCGACCAAAGCACTCGACCCCCATGATCGAGTGCACCTCCGAACTTTGCTATTTTGTCTTTTTGTGATTTAGGGTTTTGTCTAATCCTATAAATACTTGGTGTTATCCATTAGGTAAAGAGAGTCCGCTGGGTTTTTCTCTCTACCTCTGTTCTTGTTTTAAAATCTGTTTTCTTTGAATCTGCTTTGTATTTGTGTTTAATTCTTAGTAGTCTTTCTATTTTCATCTTAATCTTTCCTTTTATGCAATTTTATTGATTTCTGGGTTTGTGTTCTTGATGTTCTTCATGAATTCTGAGTAGTCTTTAGGGTTCTTAAGGATGGGGTATATTAAGTGTGGAATCTTAGTCTCCTAGGTGGTTTAAGCTTAGATTACTTGATTTTCCTTCTGGATTAGTGTTATTAATGCTAGTTTCTCTCTGATCAATTAGAATTAGAACTTAGGCATTTCCACACCCACCAAGTGTTCGATGAAATGCATGAACCAACTAATTTTAGAGATTTACATTCCTAGCCTAAGAGATTGGTTGTCTAGAGTGTTTATTGGCTTTAGTAGACTGAATCTTAATGCCTGCTAGGTTAGATTTTGCTAAAGAGATTTAGGTCTGGAACTGGCTTAGCTTGAGGTTATATGTCATGAGAGTGGATTTAACTGCTAATGAGTTTATTGTCTAGGGATTAGCTCTGCTTGAGTTTGTTAAACACCTAGGTAGATTAGGAGGAAACACTAATCAATAACCCCATCCTGGAGCTTCGCTTAGTTGATTGATTTATGTCCATTGTTGTAGCTTCGTAGAATTCTGCTTTTGTTACTGCTTTTAACTCCTGTAATGCTTTCAATTATGGTTCTGTTAGATTGTTAATCTCATGATTTATTGTTTGGCTTGACTTAATTGATTTGATTACATCCTTTCTGATTAATAGCTCACCCATTTGGATTGACACCTTTCTGTGCTACAATGACAGTGCATTAGGGAAATGACCCATATCAATTTGAGCCAAATCAAATTGAGTATATCAATTTGGCGCCGTTGCCGTTTGGGTGTTGTTTGTTACTATTAGGATTTCAAATAATTTCAGATCATGTTCTTTTACGTCTACTTTGTTACTCACCTTGTGTTTCCTTCATTGTCTTTGCATTTCAGGTACTTCTACACGTCACAGGATAGACTCTATCTGTGCCCTGTATTGACTCGACCAACCAACTCGACCAAACTGACCGAGTCAGTCAATCGAGTCCAGTTTCACCTGCATGCAAACGAGATCAAAAGGAAACCAGAACCTCCTGCGCTACCGTGACAACATTAACCAGCTACCAAGACAGTTACGAGAGCAGGGAAAACAACATATCAGAGTAGATCAACCGGACGAAGTGGGAATGGAAGAAAACCCACAGGGACAGAATGAACAAGGACCTCCTCCGAGGAGGCCAAGATTGATTGGAGCAGGAGATGCTCCTAATACTCACACTCACAGGCAAGAGATTGTACCTCCTACAATCCAAAATAACAACTTTGAGATCAAGAGTGGTTTGATAGCTATGGTGCAAAGCAACAAATTCCACGGGTTGCCTCTGGAGGGTCCTCTTGATCAATTGGACGAGTTTGATAGGCTCTGCAGCCTCACTAAGATCAATGGAGTCAGTGAAGATGGCTCTAAACTTTGACTTTTCCCCTTCTCTCTTGGTGACAAAGCGCGTCTGTGGGAGAAGAATTTACCTCATGGATTGATTACATCCTAGGATGACTGCAAAAAGGCTTTCCTTGCCAAGTTCTTCTCAAACTCAAGGACAGCAAGACTCCGCAACGAGATCTCCGGATTTGCACAGAAGAATGGTGAAACTTTCTGTGAAGCTTGGGAAAGATACAAGAGCTACCAATCTCAGTGTCCTCATCATGGATTCAGCAATGAATCCATTCTCAGCACTCTTTACAGAGGAGTTCTCCCAAAGATAAGGATGCTACTAGATACAACCAGCAATGAAAACTTCATAAACAAAGATGTTGATGACGGCTAGGAGCTAGTGGAGAACCTTGCTCAATCTGATGGGAACTACACTGAGGATTATGATAGGAGCGTAAGGGGGAATACAGATTCCGGTGAGAAGTATAAGCAAGAAATCAAGGATCTTAATGAGAAGTTGGATAAGCTCCTCCTAGTCTAACAAAGGCAAGTTCACTTTGTTAGTGAAGAAGGGCAACTTCAAGTTCAAGATGGGGAGAGCTATCAGCTAGAAGAGATAAGTTATATTCAGAACCAGGGAGGCTACAACAAGGGTTTCATCAACTATAAAAGCAACCCAAACCAGCAGGATCACCTCTACCCACCTCAGCAGCAACAGCCACAAAACAAGTCTTTTGTTGCTTACAACCAAAATCAAAGCTTTGTTCCTAAGCAGCAATACCAAAGAGATTATCAACAGCAAGGAGTCATAGGTCCACCTCCGGGTTTTGCACAACAAGTTCCACCGTCTACAGCACTAGATCACGAACTCAAGACAATGCTGCAACAGCTACTCCAAGGTCAAGCAGCTGGTGCGATGGAAGCAGCTAAGAAGTTTGGTGAAGTAAAAACTCAGATGGATCACACCTACAATGATCTCAACAGCAAGATTGAGACATTGAACTCCAAGATCAAGTACATGGAGAGCAAAACTGCATCCACTTCTTCCACAACGCCTATTGGACAACTTCCAGGAAAAGCAATTCAGAACCCAAAGGAGTATTGCAACGCCATCTTTTCAATGGAATCAAGTCCCATTGCTGATCATGAAGCCGAAGTTAGAGAAATTGAGACTTTGCTTTATGGTTCATATGGTAACACCAATGCAATCACCTTAAGGAGTGGAAGAGAGTTACCTGCAAGGGAAGGATCAATTCCAGTCACTGTGGACAGTGAGGACGAAGATGGGGAGGATTTGAATCGCAAAGAAGGCCAAGCTGAGAAACCAGACTCGACTGACAGACTCTACCAAGCATCTGAGTCCGTGTCGAGTCAGCACACTCCTGAAAAACCCAGACTCACCGCAGCTCGAGTCCCAAGTCGAGTCAGCACACTACCTGCTGAAAAATCAGTTTCTTCCAAGGAAAGGATATCACCTTTTGCACTTCTACCTCCATACAAGCCCAAACTTCCATTCCCAGGAACATTCAAGAAAGATAAGGATGTAACCATGGTTGAATACAAGGGTAGTGTCGATTGCATTGATTCACCAAGCACAGGATTGGTCAAGTCTCCCCAAGCTTGGGAATCCTGATATGTTCTCCATAACGCTTGGTGATTTGGAAATTGAGGATGCTCTATGCGACTCGGTTCAAGTGTGAATGTCATGTCCCGTGAGATGAGAATCTATGGATAAGAAGTCACTCATCACCCATCACCCATCACTTTGAGACGCATTCACGAAAGCCACTTGGTCTTTGAAGATTACCCACTTAAAGTTGGATTGATAGTCCCAACGGATGGAAATGAAGAAGGCCAACAAGCTCCCACTCCTCCTTAGAACCCCTTCCTCAACACTGGTGCAAACATGGACTTCAAGAACCAAAAGGTAGTTCTTATGAATGTGAATGACCCAATTACCCTATAAAAGCTTCTTCCAACAAGCTAGGCACAATTACTATCAAAGATGATGGCCACCGTGAAGGTAAGGTACATTGGTATTGAGAAGGTCGATGAAGCTCCACCCCCAAAGGTTTATAAAGAGAAAGGAAGTCTCTGGAAAGAAAGGATGGAGCTGAGAGCACAATGAATGAGCAAGGGGTCAAGCCATTCATACCTGGTCAGATCATTGTAGAGGAGACCTCAGTTCCCCTCCATGAACCACCCTAGACCTAAGAAAAAGGAAGTCAAGCTTAGAGACTTTAAACAAGCTCACTTGGGAGGAAGTCCCATGTCTATCCTTGTACATAATGCTTTAATTTTTTGGTTTTTTGACTTGTTTGCTAGTGTTTTAGGTGGTCAATCAACAAGGAAGGGGTTTGAGCAAAGAAAAGAAGGATTAGAGGAACCAAAACCTTGACTCGACCTGGCCAACTCGAGTCAGCAGGTCGAGTCAGTAGCCGAACAGCAGGCGGAGCCACATACTCGACCAAGCACTCGACCGCCCCGGTCGAGTCAGCAGTCAAGTCACCACTCGAGTCTGCACACTGACCTGATTACACCCGGGAAAGCATGGAGGAATCAATAACCTCCTTCTTCTCCAACCCTTGAGGTACCAGCTCCTCCTATCGTTGTACATATCGTTTGCATTTTGTTTCGTTTTTGTTGTGTCTTAAACTATCCTCCAGATTTTTATTACACAAGGGACTGTGTAATTTAAGTTTGGGGAGAAGGCTTAAGATGTGTTTGATTTGTTTCTTGTGTTCTTATTTTTAATTTTGTGCATACTTGAGTCTGCATGCATCTATGGCATAGAAAACCCAAAAAAATTTGAAAAGTTTGAAAAAAAAAAAACAAAAACAGAGTGTTCATGTAGTTGCATTTCAGGATTGAGTCTAGATTCTTTTCATATAGGGTTGTTGCATATGTATAGGGGATTATGATGATTATAACCTTGCAAGCTTGCTGATTTAATATGATAATCTCAAGGCCCTTGTTTCTAGTTGTCTAATGCATTGTGAATGAACTTGAAGTAAGACTGCATCATACTTTGAATGCACAACTAGATTATTGTCTCAATTGAAGCATGCTATGATTTGACATCATTCCCTACCTATTTGAACCTAAACTTGCTTTTAATTATCTTGACTATGCATTGCCTTTGAACTCATGGATACCATATACATACTTGGATTTTCTTTCACCTGTTTACCACTCTTGCTAATCCAAGTAGCTGTTCTCATTCTTAGAACAGTTTCCCTTACCCTTAACCTAGCCTTCTTTCAAACCATCTTTACTTTATTGAGCGTGTGAGGCCTATTTTGAATGAGCTTGGCAGAAAGTGTTAGGTTTGAGCCGACAAGGATAGAATCTTATGTAGTTCTGATTTGCAATTTTCGAATTAGATAGGACTAGGTGGGATCTTGATTATTGGGTATAGGGTTTGGTTCTGTAACAAGAAAGAAAAAAAAAACTTGGAGAAAGATGAAAAAAAAAAAAAGGGTTGAAAATTCTTAGGACAAGTAAAGCTGAAAGTGAATTAATCTAGTAAAGGATTTGGGGGTGTGCTAAGAAAAAGAAAAGAAAGGCAAAAAGCCTAATGTCTAAAAAAAAATATAAAAAGCCTAAGCTGGTAGTGAAAAACCAAGTGAAAAACCACAATCCGCTAGAAGTCTAAAGAACCTCTCCTTAGAATAAGAACAAGAAGAAAAAATGAGTTTGACCCAAGAAAAAGTTCAAGGCAGAAGAATGATTGTCTAAGTGTTAAGGGTAGAAATAGGATGTCTTTCTGGGTTTAGAACTAGGAGGTTAAGATCACTTGTGTATGATTGGGTAGATGAGAATCGATCCTTGTATGCATAGGTTGGTTCTTACCTTTAGCATTCTGCTGAAGCTCATTCTGCTGAAGCTCATTCATTTTCTTGAGAGATCCTTGTTTTGAAATGATTAAACCATATGAAAGGGACCATCTTTGTCTCTTAACCTTACCCTTAGCCAAATGAGTTCATTGAATGTGCATAACTAGATTCATGGTTTCTGTTTAATTGAATGTTAAAGGGAATGGTAGATTTGAATGCATGTCTAGATTAAGACTAATCGAAATTGTGCTGTGAAGAGTACGACTAAAGTTTTTAAGTAGAGTTCATACATCTTGCATTCTAGAACTAGCAACTTGGACATTGATATCATTTATTATATCAACATGCTTTGGCTCTGAATCCCCACCTTCAACCTCTCCTCCATTTTATACTTATTTGTTTGCTTGAGGGCAAGGAAAGATTAAGTTTGGGGGAGTTGATATGTTTGTATTTTACAGGAATTGAGCATGCATTTATCACCTATTTGGCCATGTCTCATAGCATATTCTTACCTTTATGTCATTTGTTTCCAGTTTTGCATACTTAGAGTGTTTTGCATTAGGATTGCATGCATATTGCATTTTGGAGCTGTATCAGGTACTTTCAGGGATTATTGAAGATGCTGACGTCAAATGGAGAGAAGGGAAGAAGGGAGAGCTTAACTCAACCATGCACTCGACCAGGAGATTCGAGTGGAGCACAAAATAGAGACCTTTGAACCGAACTCGAACAAGAACTCGAAGAAGGGAGTCGAGTGGAACCAAAGAGAGGACTTGGAGACTAACTGTAGCAAACAGATCGAGTCAGTGATCGAGTCAGCACCAAAGACTGCAAATTGAAGCCAACTCGAGCCAAACGCTCGAGTTCTTGCTCGAGTCCACCATAAAAATGCAGTCTTGAAGATATTTTGCCGGACTCAACCAAAGCACTCGACCCCCATGATCGAGTGCACCTCCGAACTTTGCTATTTTATCTTTTTGTGATTTAGAGTTTTGTCTAATCCTATAAATACTTGGTGTTATCCATTAGGTAAAGAGAGTCCGTTGGGTTTTTCTCTCTACCTCTGTTCTTGCTTTGAAATCTGTTTTCTTTGAATCTGCTTTGTATTTGTGTTTAATTCTTAGTAGTCTTTCTATTTTCATCTTAATCTTTTCTTTTATGCAAGTTTTAATGATTTCTAGGTTTGTGTTCTTGATGTTCTTCATGAATTCTGAGTAGTCTTTAGAGTTCTTAAGGATGGGGTAGATTAAGTGTGGAATCTTAGTCTCCTAGGTGGTTTAAGCTTAGATTACTTGATTTCCCTTCTGGATTAGTGTTATTAATGCTAGTTTCTCTCTGATCAATTGAAATTAGAACTTAGGCATTTCCACACCCACTAAGTGTTTGATGAAATGCCTGAACCAACTAATTCCGGAGATTTACATTCCTAGCCTAAGAGATTGGTTGTCTAGGGTGTTTATTGGCTTTAATAGACTGAATCTTAATGCCTGCTAGGTTAGATTTCGCTAAAGAGATTTAGGTCTGGAACTGCCTTAGCTTGAGGTTATCTGTCATGGAGTGGATTTAACTGTTGATGAGTTTATTGTCTAGGGATTAGCTCTGCTTGAGTTTGTTAAACACGTAGGTAGATTAGGAGGAAACACTAATCAATAACCCCATCCTTAGGAGCTTCTGTTTAGTTGATTGATTTCTATCTGCATTGTTTCTGTAGTTTTGTTAGCTTTTGTTTTGTTAGCTTTTGTTTTTAACTCCTATAATGCTTTCAATTATGGTTCTGTTAGATTGTTAATTTCATGATTTATTGCTTGGATTGACTTAATTGATTTGATTGCATCCTCTCTGGTTAATAGCTCACCCATTTGGATTGACATCTTTCTGTGCTACAATGACAATGCATTAGGGAATTGACCCATTATCAATTTGAGCCATATCAAATTGAGTATATCAGCTTGTCAAGGACAGATGTCTGATCCGTATGTCTGTGGTGTCAAATTACCAGAAAGGATATTTTTCACCACCTTATAACCTAATTTACCCGTATATTTACCATTCTTCGTATAATGCCACCTCACTTATCTAGATTATGTATAATTTTGGTAGTATAAAATTATATTTTTATTTTTCAATTGTGTAATAATATATTTATAATTTTTTAAATTTTTCATTTAATCAAGATATTTTTGGTTGATATTTAAGATATTTTAATTTATAATATTCTAAAATTTTCACCAATTTTTAAAATTTTCACTTTTTTTTATGAACTAAAAATATTTTGATTTTTTCATCAAATTTAAAATATTTATAATATTATATGAATCCATCAAACTATGTGGTTCAACTAATTACAGACCATACTGAACCATTAAAACTTTCAATTTTAGATGTTTATTAAGTAAGAATTCCTACGCTTACAATTTTTCATTATTTTGATCATTTTAACAATATGTTATATACTACCATTTATTTCATAACATATGTGCGACTTTTAACATGTTGAATAATATATGTTCGTATTTTAAAATTTGAATCATAATATATTCGGAAAAAACTAGATTTTGTATATAAATATATATGATGTAATGATTCATTTAAAAACAATTATATCAAACATAGATGAAAAGGTGAATATAATAATTAATATCGTATAATTGAATATCAAATCTTCAGTATTCAATATGATTGATTATTAAACAGCTTTATGAGTTTTTGAGAATTTAAAAACCACTGTAACCATGTTTTGCATATTCTTTTTTTAAAAATACTAATTTTTAAAAATAAAATGTGTTAATTTGTTGATTATGGTTGTACTCTTAATGAATTTGTTTAAAAAGACTATGATTCATTGGCACGTTATCTAATTTTTAACAATTACTTAGTTACTCTTATAATAATGATCATTAAGTAACAGTATTATTTATATTGTTTAGAAACATATATAATCTTGTACTGTTATTAACATGTTATTAACATTTGATCTTAGTTTAATTACAGTTTCATATAATCTTGTCCCAATAAAGATAAAATGGTTTATTTAATCAGTACATATAACTTAATAGTTTGTACTAGTGTACTCTTGTAATACCCCAGGTTGGAAATATGGTGGTGCATGAGGAGAGTTTAAAAGAATTGATTTGGCCACTTATGTCACCAAAGTGCATTTATCTTTTCGGTCAAACAGCCTGAGAGAACTCAAGAGTTAAGCGTGTTTGAGCTGAAGTGATTTATGATGGGTGACCTACCGGGAAGTGATTTCTGGTGCCGAGTGAGTGAGGACAAAACACAGGGAAAGATCACGTTGTGATTTGTAGAGTCGGTAAACAAGTCTTTAAAGCCACCAGAAGTAATGCACAGACCGTTGGCCGAGGGTGGTGCCCACGGACTTGGCCCATGGACGGTGGCGGTCAGGGAGTTACAGTTGGTATCAGAGCCGAACCTAGACGAGTGTGGACACAAGTGGGTGGTCTCACACAGTTAGGGGTTGACGATCTGGCTGCGCAATGAAGACGTTGCGGTCTGTTAGTGGGGTGATTGTAACACCTCAGGTTAGAAGTATGGTGGTGCATGAGGAGAGTTTGAAAGAATTGATTTGGCCACCTATGTCACCAAAGTGCACTTATGTTTTCGGTCAAATACCCTGAAGGAACTCTAGAGTTAAGCGTGCTTGAGCTGGAGCAATTTCAGGATGGGTGACCTACCGGGAAGTGATTTCCGGTATCGTGTGAGTGACGACAAAACACAGGAAAAGATCATGTGGTGATTTGTAGAGTCGGTAAACAAGTTTTTAAAGCCTCCAGAAGTAATGCACCAACCGTCGGCCGAGGGTGTAGCCCACGGGCTTGGCCCATAGACGATGACGGTCGGGGCGTTACAACTCTCTTTATCACGACTAATTTTTAAACCATCGTAATATATATTGTTGATAAAAAAATGTTATCATTTTAATTGTTGTTTTTTTTGGTTTAATGTTTGCTAAATATTAAATAATGAATATAAATACAAATAATAATAGCATTCTACCTGAAAAAAAAATATAGCATAAGTGGAGGATTTAGCAAAACTAAACAAAAAATATTACACAAGTTCACAAATTGTATCAAATATATTTTAACCGAAAAAAGAAACAAAAGCTAAAATTATACAAATCAATGTATGTTTAATTATAATTGGCAGTTGTTTTATACTAGAAATTATTGACGATTTTGCAGAGTTGAAAGTTTCAAAAAATTTCGTTAGAACATCTAAGATTTTGAAGATCAAGTTAAAATGTAAATTGCAAGGTAGTCTTCCTTAATTTGATTAAAAATTCATATATACACATATTAATACGGAGACTTATAAAATATAATTATCCATAACAAGAAGTACAATTAGACTTTTTTTTTTACCGGTACCATTTTGACGTTTATGACAATAAAATAGAACAAGTTGGCGTAAGACAGAAGAATCTTTTTCTTGATGTTTTCTTCTTGGGTATTGTAATTAATAAATTACTACCATTATGATTAACCATATGCTCTGTACATTTCTACTCCTATTAGACATAAATATTATATAATCAGGCATAGTACTAATACCACAACAACAAGAATTTGACGGTGTCTAAGTTTCCATGAATCTAAAATTCGTTTAACCAAAATACATGAATTCTTAGTAGATAACATTACCCTATTTAAATGTTGTTAGCATACATAAGCGGATAAATATATATATATATATATATATATATATATGTGTGTGTGTAACTGTGTATTTACTTATAATAAACAGGTTTAGTACTATACGGTAAATTAAAAGGGTTTAAGGATTGCATTACGGATATTTGTGGCGTTCATTTTTTTCTTTAGCACAAATAGGTTGCATAGCAATAATTTAGTTTGAACACTACTTATTGTGATGTATTACTAGGCAATAATTTGACTAGTCAATCAATATCCATGTTTACTTAATCTATTATATCTAAATTGAAGAATCCCTAACCTTATATAAATATCTACGACAAGCCTATCTAACTATTTTTTTTTTTTTACAAAACACGACAATACTATTATTTCGCAATGCTTGGACCGATGATATGTAATAGTTCATAGTAGTTTTGTATCTTCCTAGCTCAATTGGCTAATGAAGACCAATATGAGTCTTAAAACATCTTCAGTAGTGATTATTTAAAATGCATAGTAGTGGATTCATCTAGCCTACTCTCATTTGGTAGATCATATATAAGTGGAAGAAAAAATAATTAAAATTGGGGAGAAGTAGAACGGCTTCTCACGGAGGGTTTAACCTAATTAAGCTCTTAAGCCAAGGAGATGACCAAATAAAAATATATGTTTAAAGTAGGAGACACGGAAACAGCTCCCACGTTCCTCACTTTCTCTCTCTTTTTCTCCCCTCTATCTCTCCTCTCACCAACACTAATAAACAACAACCAAGTTTATATGATATTTAAAATGTGTAAAAGAGTTATATCTCCGAGGAATAATCAAATATAAGTTTTTTTTTCTCTCTCTCTCTGTCTCCCTTGTGATCCTCCATAAATCCTATCATCTGTAGTCCCCTAACAAATCCTTTTTCTCTTCCTAATATTACTCTTTGTAGTGAGTAGTGGCCAAAGTATTCCATCTCCCAAAGCTTATTTGGAGTTGTGTCTTCATGGTAGGTTAACTACTTCTTCAATTCTATACCGGCATAAGTAGTGAATCTATCCTTTCATCTCAGTTCCTTTACTATACGATTCTCAATCATCATACCCAATTCTTTATAATTGTGGTTTTATCTTCATCTTGGCTCCTTGGTACTAACTATTGAATTTAATGGTGGATGTAGGAAACAATTGAATTATGGTATGAAGTTGTTTTTATTTAAGCTTGTTTATCAGTTAAATAATTTAGAAATTGTGTAAATGGTGTGGTAGGGAATTCAGAAACCGGCATGGTTGGATGCGCTATACGCAGAGAAGTTCTTCGTGGGATGTCCGTACCACGAGACGGCAAAGAAGAACGAGAGGAACGTTTGTTGTCTTGATTGTTGCATCAGTCTCTGCCCTCACTGTGTTCCCTCTCATAGATTCCACAGACTCCTTCAGGTTCGTCGTTATGTGTATCACGACGTTGTTCGGCTTGAAGATCTCCAGAAACTCATCGACTGCTCTAACGTTCAAGTAAGTAAGGTTTTTTTTAAGTTCTATTATAGATATATGTATACATGTTCCTCTCGTATCTATATATATATGTATATAAATTGATTGGGCGTTGAATTATGGACAGGCTTATACAATAAATAGTGCAAAAGTGGTGTTTATCAAGAAGAGACCACAAAATAGACAATTCAAAGGAGCTGGCAACTATTGCACTTCTTGCGACCGAAGTCTTCAAGAACCTTATATCCATTGCTCCTTGGGTTGTAAGGTTATTTCATTCTAACTATTACTTCTACAAATTGTTCGACTCAATTCTGCTTAATATACGATTCTCACTTAGCATATATATTAGGTTGATATATATACATATATATATATATATATATACACACACTTTAGAGATGATTCGTTTCTATGATAGAAACCGCATGTTCCCCTTTTAACTCGTCCACAAATAGAAATACAAATACAGCAATAGGATACAATAACAAAATAACTACATAATACCCTGATTTTTTTTTTAATTTCAAACATACACATTATGTTTTTTGTTAAAACATATATATATATATATTTATCTAACCTGACCGTCCTTAAAATGTTTTCAACCCTTAAATTTTGTAAGTTTCCGATGATGAGAATCTCAAGAAAAAAAAGGGTTTACAAAATAAACCATTTACTGTAAAAGAATTAAATATATCGTTAGATTTTGAAATCTTGTCCTTTTGAACTAATATATTAAAGAAAAAAAACATGAAATTCCATAAAGGGAAGGCTAACTTAAAAAAAAAAAAAGTCAATTATATCCTCATTGACCTTGCCGTTGGAACTTGGAACTATGTTTATGCGCATAAATACTGTAAATACTCCCATATCATGTGAGCTAGTGGTTTGGTCCAAAGTGGTTTAAGACACCACCACACTTCAAATCCCTGCATTGTTGCACTTTGTGATATCATGTTGCCTGAAAATACAGTGAATGCACAAGGACACGCATACATATAGTCGTAAACATAAAGCTTTTTGAGCATGTATTATTTAAGGTTGCAAAAAATGCAATTATCTAAAAGGTTTTGGGTTATATGCATGTAGGTGGACTTCGTGATGAAACGTTACAGGGACTTAACCCCATTCCTAAAGCCATGTCACACTCTGACCCTAGGTCCTGACTACATCATCCCACAAGACTTACTGACAGATGATGATGTGGCGGCCTACGAGACTCCTCGATCAACGGTAGTAGACGGTGATGAGTCCATGAGCTGGTCCTCGGGTTCCTCAGATAACAACAACGCCGGTGCGGCTACTGCTTACGCTGCCACCACCACCCATGTCGTGAGGAAAAAGCGGACCGGTTTCTGCCTTTGCGCCAAATCGGCTAATAATTATAAAGAGGTATCGGAGGATCCTGACGATATTTCCACTGGCATCAATCGGCGAAAGGGCATTCCTCAACGATCTCCTCTCTGTTAACGTACTCTTATTTTTCTTTTTGTTTCTTAATTTTCTTTATTAGTTTCTTTTCACCATATAGTCTTATATGTTACCTGTATGGATTCTTGTCGCGCGGTCCGTCTCTCTAATAAAGTTTATAATCAGTTTTTTTTTTTTTTGGGGGTTACATAGAGATTAGTTTAGCATACCTTAAAACTTAAGAAGAAAAAATGATTTGATCACATAATAATCTGTTTCGGTCTGGATTGGACTTTGATTGTGTCCAATAGATTAGTTTGAACAAACACTCAAAATAAGGCCTAAGCCATTTTTTAATTTTAAAGCCAATAGATAACTTTTGTATTTGGTCTCTTTTTATATTTCTTTGTTATATTATTCGGGAGAGAACTGTCAATCCTCTTTGTTTTTCGGTGGGGAATTTTGAATGCTGGAAATAGCCGAAGAATTTTGGATGAGAGCTCTGTCCACTGGGGAGCGAGTTTATGCTCCATCGGCATATATGTTTCGCAGGTCAACGAAAATCCTGTCGGGCCTCTAAGACCTATACATGCACCAATAACATGGTCAGGGGTTTCCGAGAAGACAAAAGATATGGTTTTTCTTTCCGAGAATTCTCCAACGCTAAAGTTAATAGAGACAACATGACTGGACGGAGAGTTAGTTTCCGAGAAGCAAGTGTAGACTAAATTATGGGTCACAGCCGGAAGCAGTCTGAGACCCAATATGATGGTTGGTGGAAAGGTTTTGAATAAAACAAAATCTTCCGGTGGAATGTAATTGGAACTCTCCACCATGAGATGTGGCCCATTAGGAGTCCGAATTTAAGAATGAGAAACTCTACATGCCGGGCATGAAGGAAACCCGAGTTACAATGGGGTTATTACCATTGTTGCTAGAACAGGGTTGCCATGGGAATGGCGCGTTTGATCGATCAGGAGATGTGTTCGCGGTTCGATGAACGCACCACGTCATTTACTTAGCGAAATCTCCATTAGGTGTGTGTTTTCATATGATTTTCCATTCACCAACCTCTACTCTTCTCCTAAAAGCCAGGTCTCTATTGGACACTTAAAGTGTCGTAGAGTGTGCTGTCAAACGGAGTAGATGATGTCTATTTTTCGACTAGTTTGACCTGGCTTCTTATCCACATGTTACAAGACGATTGATAATTGCAAATTCACCCTAACATATGTACTTTTAAATGGGTTGAAGTCAATTTAATTTTTCTTTGACATGTGAAATTATACATTACCGGCTTTTATAGCTTAGAATTTTTGTCAAATTAAATAATATGGAGAATCTGAAATATGAAATTGGATTTGTTTTGGAATGCTTTGTTGGTAACTCACGTGGCTCCTAATTCCAAGCTGTGGGATCTTTCATGCTGTTCTAATATTTTTTTAATACGAGCTGCACTGATATTTTTTTAATCAATTTTTTCATTATAAATATTACTAAACTTGAACCCACGAAAACTTGAGCTCTTTTGCGGTAGTCTCCACCGTCTTGATCCACGCATCCTTCTCCTTGATGTATTCCAGAAGTGGCGGGTCTACCATATGAGATTTTGTTTTTGCTGATACTGATCAGATTAATTGGTTCTCCAACCAGAGATACTGATCTTTAGACGTTGGAGTCGCATGCAATTTGTTATTTAATTAGTTATTGACAGCACTCATATTTATATACTTTTTGTGCATGCATTTAGTTTAGTATTATGCATTCTAGCATTTGCATATGTTTATGCGTTTCTAAATACTTGGAGCTGAACATTATTGTTTAGAGTGTTTTAAGAGCCTACTAAAACCTATGGAAGAGTTGAACCAGTCGTGGTCGATACACTTCCTGCGCCAAATCCCGGACATATGAATCGGCCAGTTGAGGTCGATGCTAGCAAACGAAGAATGGCCATCGACCCAGAGCATTGACCGGTCGTGGTCGATGCTATCCCGAGAAAAATAGAAATTCGATGATGGGCAATCCAAGATGAAGGCAACTTGGCATATTCGAGTTTTAGGCTTCTAGAAACATTAGGGGCTCGACTTGTTTGCTCCTAAAAACACTAGGACTATATAAACATGTAATCTCATTCATAAACATCTTTTGGTCAAGTTTTGAATCATCTTTTGTGCTCCCAACATTCATATCAATAAAAGAGTATTTTAGGTTTAACTTCTCTCTTTTGCTTTATGTTTATGTTTATGCTTTGATTAGTGTAATAGGATAATTTAGTTTATTATTTTAGTTTATTGTTTAGTATGTTTCTAAACTCTATCTCTGTTGTAACCCACAGAGAGATAAGAGAGTAAATCTTTTAGACCACGAGGGTAATGGTCGATGATGGGATTTGTATTTAGGTTTTAATAGATGTACTTGTGTGCTTAATCGATCTAGCTACCTTTCTATGTAATCTTAATGCTAAGTATTCTATTATGGGAGATGCTTAAGAGCACAACCGAATCCAGTAGGTGTGGTTGAGTGATTAGAAGCTCTTAGCACCACGAGAGTGGGTTAAGGCTTTATATCTGCATATTAGGGAGTATTAGCTATGGTCGAGTTTGTTGCTTGATAGAGAAGCTTATTGCTAATCTAGCTGTGGCCAAGTTAGGTTAAGGCCTTAGGAATACATCGTCACGAGAGTGGGTTGTGTTATGAAAATAGATCTATCAAGAACTTAGTTTATTCCAAAAATGTTACAGATAGTTTGGTGGCGTGACAGCCCAAATGATGGTTTAGAGATACTTAGTAATCGATGATGGAATTGTATGAAATGCGTGAAAGTCGCCATGAAAGTGGGTCTGATAGTGTGACTAGCATACCACGGAGTGGACTAATATAGTATCAAAATCCTTAAATTGACAAACACAAATTTATTAGGTAGAACATGAATCCTAGATATAGATTCCCTGAAATTGACTATCACCCATGCTTTGTATATATTTAGTTTATGCTTTTATTTATGCTTTTACCTATGCTTTCTTTATGCTTTTCATAGTTTAGGTTGTTAGTATTGTATTGCTTTAGTAGTTAGTCTTTTATCATACCCACCCATGAGACCATTAGCTCTTTCATTTCAATAAGGAGGTTTTAGACCAGGCAATCAGTTCAACAAGCTGTTTTACGCACCACAACAGTTTCGAAGACAAGGAGGGTCCAATTTTCAACAACCGAAAGACGAGAAGTATGAGGGAATGCTTCAACGCATTCTAGAAGGGCAAGCACTGGCTTCGGGAGAGATCACTGAAGGAATAAAGAACGTCCATAGACGATGCAACAAGCTTAATTGTAAGTTCGACATACACGCCTCCCGCATCAATGTTTTAGAGACACAAACCACCCAAGTTGCTTCCTCCTCTCAAAGACCACACGGTATATGATCAGGAGCGAGATTTTTTTGTTGTTATCTCTTTCTCAGCTTTCACTCGAGCGCTACTAGAAATTAGTCTCGAGATTTTAACCCATAAGACCGCAAGTGCACAATCAATGCAATTGTAGTACGTACGGGATCGATCCACATGGAAATAGAATAACGCATAGAGAATGCAAATGCAGATCTAATCTAGGCGAGATAATAAAACAAGGGGGTGTCAAATCTTAAACTAAATGATGCAAGAAAATAAATAAAAAAATTAAATAACATAAAATAAAATAAAACAATTAAATAAACCAAACTATTCAAGCATAATTAAATTGCATAATTAAATAACTAAATTAAATTGTATAAAGTAAATAACATAAATTAAATTGCATAAATAAAATAACATAAATCAAATAACATAAATCAAATAACATAAATAAAATAACATAAATAAAAGCATAAATAAATTAACATAAATAAATATTTACCGAAAAATTGGTGATAGTTGATTGACAGGGAATCTAGATTTATGATTTATGTTCTACCTAATAAGTTTGAGTTTGTCAATTTAGGGATATCGAAGTTAGACTAGTCTACTCTCGTGGTATGCTAGTCACTATGTCAGATCCACTCTTGTGGCGATCTTCACGCATTACCCGCAATCCTATCATCGATTACTTTTAAGTGTGAAAGACACATCGTTTGGGGCTGTCACACCATCCAACGATTAACTACGTTAAAATGTGTCTTAGACACAAAGTGAATGATAAATCTACTTCTGGAAAACAATCCCACTCTCGTGACGACATATTCCTGAGGTCTTAATCTAGCTTGGCCACAACTAGATCAGCTTTGAGCTATTCTATCAAACAACAAACTCGACCATAACTAATATTCTCTAATATGCAGATCTGAAGTTTTAACCAACTCTCGTGGTGCTAAAAGCTTTTAATCATATAACCACACCTATTGGATTTGGTTATACACTTAAGGATCTCCCATAAGAGAATACTTAGAATTAAGATTGCATAATAGAGTAGTTAGATCGATTAAGAACAAACAAACATAATAAAATAGATCCCACCATCGACCACCACCCTCGTGGTCTAAAGGATCTACTCCCTTATCTCTCTGCGAGGTTACATAAGAGATAGAGATTATGAATAGAAAATAATAAACAATAAACTAAACTAAACTAAGAAGAAAAGAAGATTAAATCATAAACATAAACAAGAGAAAGAAGTAAACTTAGAAGAAGAACTCTTTATTTGATATGAGAAATGAGGCACAAAAAGTGGGAACTTGTTTCTAGTGAGATTACATGTGTTTATTTAGCACTAGGGCTTTTTGGACAAACCAAGTCGTGCCTCTAATGCTCTTAGAAGACCTAAACTCGCAGATACCAAGTTTCCTTATCTTGAATCATGTTGAAACGGAAGTCTCCTTTTCTTCTCGGAATGTCAGCATCGACCGCGTATGGTCAATTCTCTTGGTCGATGTGAAGGCTCCAGGATGTGCATCGACTAAGCGTGGTCGATGCTTACGTCGATATTCTCCGTCGTCAAGCTTAGCATCGACCAAGGCTGGTCGATGCATATGTCCGAGACTTGGCTCTGGAAGCACATCGACCACGCCTAGTCGATGCCGGGGTCAATACTCAGCTCGTCGGTCTTTACGAAATCCTTCCACGAACGTACTTGATCCTAGTGATGGCTCCATATTTCCCTTAGGCTTTGGTATGCTCTCAAAATACACTAAACACGATGGTTTTGTTCCAAGTACCTGTAAATACATAAACATATGCAAATGCACTAAAATTATCCTAAATGAATGTTAGAATGCATAAACCTACACTAAATGAATGCATAAAAACATGTAAATATGTAAACTATCAGTATGCTTCCCGGTAAACCAGAAACGAATCCCAAAGAGTTTTTCAATGCCATCACGCTAAGGAGTGGCAAGAGGTTGGAAGAAAACACATGAACAAATACGTTGGAGAGCCATGTCGGACCTGTGCATCGACAAGATCAGGTCGATGCACCGACTATCAGACCTGTGCATCAGCCAGTCTGGACCGATGCACTTACTAAGCCAAATCGTGGAACTTTACATTGACGAAATCAGGTCGATGTTGATACCATCGTTTGGTCCCATCGACAGAAACGGTCTGACGGAGTTCCTATCCTAAGTATTGGACCTCAGCATCGACCAAACCAGGACGATGCCAATACCATCGGACAGAGACATCGACCCAAGGAGGTCGACGCTCTCCCTGATACCGACGAGGCCACTTCTTCAGCATTGAAATGACATGACCGAATTCGAGGAGGTAAGGGGCCTGATTACACTACTAAACAGAGTTGTAACATCTTTATAAATCAAAGGATTCATCGATCCTAACAACAAAAAGAGGTTCAACATGTTGGTTCGATGCATCCTGGAGATAACGTCTTTTAAGGATGCGTGGAAGAGGTATCCCATGAGAGAATACTTCGAAGGTACAGATGAGATGATTCATGACGTCGAGAAATTATTCAGAGAAGTGTGCATCTCAAGGAATTCTCGTCCAGATTATCCATAACAATAAACACAATGGTATGACACGACCTGGTTTTTCAAGCAGATAAACACAGAGAGACTTCGCCAGTCCACGAGCTTCGTTAGGTCACTTGCTGAAGATATCATGTTCGAGAAGGCCCTTGTCCAATATAGCATCGACTTCTACTTCAATGAAAGTCGAGAGACTTTTGAAGAGATCAAGGATTTTTTCATAGAAGCACGACTCAAGGAACCGGTGACAACGGTTCAAGAAAGATGATCTCAGTCTATACAAGGCACAATGCTCTATTCTTCGTCTTGAGTTTGAAGATGTCCTATGTGATTCCGATGCTAGCATAAACACCATGTCATTGGAGAGAGCCAAGATGTTAGGAATCAATAAACTTACACGGTCAAACTTCTGAATCGGACTAGTTAATGCATATGTGATGCATTCAAACAGAATAGCCGAGGACGTAGTGGTTTGGATTGGGAGTTGCCGAGTCCCAACTGACTTCCATGTGATTGACATGAGGAAAGATGATGACAGTCCACTCATCCTTGGAGGACCTTTCCTTGCAACGGTTGGAACGGTTATTGATTAGCCGAATCGAAGAGTCTCATTCACATATGTGAATAGAGATGTGTTCTACAACGCAACTCCGGTTCATACGACTCCACAATGTTGTCCAGTAAGGAGACCTTTTGGTGATGATACACTCATTGATGAAAACACTCCTGCTGGGGAGCGATTCAACGACCATCTTCTCTCCGACATGATTGATCTGAACTCTCACCAACCGATTTTCCGACGAACGGCAAGAATGAGTACTAATCCTGCGCTTTACTCTGGGTGAATCATTGGAAAACCCTCAACCACATGTCTTTCTTAGCTACAGCTGGGGCAGTTATTGATGTTCGAAAGGGAAAGATCGATCTTAATCTTGGGAGTGATTTCAAAATGACATTCGACATCAAAGACACAATGAGAAAGCCAGAAATATAAGGACAGATCTTCTATATTGAGGAAATGGATCAACTTGCTGATGAATTTCTGGAAGAACTTAATGAGGAAGATCAACTTCAGAATGCTTTGACAAAGAGTGGGAAAGATGGGTACCTACAGGACGAAACCTTGGGTTATGAGATGATCTTGAACTCACATAAGGTTTTGGAAGGGTCAGAGGTCTTTGAAGAACTGATTGGGGTCGAAACAGAGATTTTTGCTGCAGAACGCACTGGCGCCACCACCCAGCTCAACCAACCAGGTCGAGCCAGACTACACGCAGCGCCAGACTCGACCACATAGCTCGATCCCCAGGTCGAGCCAGACCTCTCTGCATCAGACTGGTCAGAGCTCAGAGCACCTAAGCTAGACCTCAAAACTCTTCCTTCTGGGCTAAGGTACGCCTTTCTTGGACTCAATTCTACATACCCAGTCATAGTAAATGATATGCTTAGTGATGATGAGTTGCATTTGCTATTGACTGAACTGAGGAAGTTTAGAAACGCAATTGGGTATTCTCTGGATGATATTAAAGGAATTTCACCTAGCTTATGTACTCATATAATTCACCTTGAAAATGAATCATATGCTAGCATTGAACCTCAGAGAAGGTTGAATCCAAATTTGAAAGAAGTGGTAAAAAAGGAAATCCTTAAGTTGTTAGAGGTTGGAATTATCTATCCTATATCTGATAGTACTTGGATTTCTCCTGTGCATTGTGTTCCAAAGAAATGTGGTATAACTGTTGTTAGAAATGATAGGGATGAACTGATACCCACTAGAACTATCACTGGTCATAGGATGTGTATTGATTACAGGAAATTGAATGCTGCATCTAGAAAGGATCATTTCCCATTGCCATTCATTGATCAGATGTTAGAAAGGCTTGCAAATCATCCTTATTACTGTTTCATAGATGGGTATAGTGGTTTCTTTCAAATTCCTATTCATCCTAATGATCAAGAAAAAACTACTTTCACTTGTCCATATGGAACATTTGCTTATAGGAGAATGCGTTTTGGTCTTTGTAATGCGCCTGCTACTTTTCAGAGATGCATGACTTCTATATTCTCGGATTTAATTGAGGAGACTGTGGAAGTATTCATGGATGACTTTTTCGTGTATGGCTCCTCTTTCTCCTCCTGCTTGTTGAACCTTTGCAGGGTGCTTACTAGGTGTGAGGAGACAAATCTGGTTCTCAACTGGGAGAAGTGCCACTTCATGGTCAGAGAAGGGATTGTTTTGGGGCACAGAATTTCTGAGAATGGTATAGAGGTAGATAAGGCAAAGGTTGATGTGATGATGCATGCAACCACCTAAGAATGTCAAGGATATCAGGAGTTTCTTGGGTCATGCTGGGTTCTACAGGAGGTTCATCAAGGATTTCTCAAATATAGCTAGACCACTCACTAGGCTATTGTGCAAGGAACAAGAGTTCATCTTCGATTCGGAGTGTCTGAAAGCTTTCCAGCTGATTAAGGAAGCTTTGGTCTCAGCTCCAATAGTCCAAGCACCAAACTGGGACTATCCGTTCGAAATCATGTGTGATGCCTCGGATTTTGCTGTGGGAGCTGTTTTTGGTCAAAAGATTGACAAGAAGCTGCATGTGATCTATTATGCAAGCAGAACACTTGATGAAGCTCAAGGGAGATATGCAACAACAGAGAAGGAGTTGCTGGCTATTGTCTTTGCTTTTGAAAAGTTCAGAAGCTATCTAGTGGGTTCCAAGGTGATAGTCTACACATATCATGCAGCACTCAGACCTATCTATGCTAAGAAGGAGACTAAGCCAAGACTGCTCAGATGGATCCTTTTGCTTCAGGAGTTTGACATGGAGATTGTCGACAAGAAGGGTATAGAGAATGGTGTAGCTGATCACTTGTCAAGGATGAGGATTGATGATGCAGCACCAATTGATGATTCCATGCCTGATGAACAATTCATGGATGTTGTCATGATAGTAGAGGAAAAGAGACCCTGGTATGCAGATTTTGCCAATTACCTTGTAAGCGGCGAAATTCTTGAAAGTCTTGATGCTTACAGGAAAAAGAAGTTTCTGAGGGATGTGAACCACTACTTCTGGGATGAGCCCTACTTATACAAGAGAGGCTCAGATGGTCTATTCAGGAGGTGCATAGCTGAAGAAGAGGTAAAGGGAGTTCTAGAGCATTGCCAGGGTTCAGTGTATGGAGGTCACTTTGCTACATTCAAGACTGTGCAGAAGGTGCTACAAGCAGGGTTATGGTGGCCATCAATGTTCAAGGATGCTCAAGCTTTCATCACCAAGTGTGATCCTTGCCAGAGAATGGATAACATCAGTAGAAGGAATGAGATGCCTCAGAACCTAATTCTGGAAGTTGAAGTGTTTGATGTGTGGGGCATTGATTTTATGGGGCCTTTCAACCCGCCTTCTTATGGAAACAGCTACATCTTAGTGGCTATTGATTATGTCTCCAAATGGGTTGTGATATGCTCAAATTAATACCCTATAATGATACTAAAGCAGTTGCTGCAGTAAAGTTAGGGGTCGAACACGAGAACTCAAGAAAACTCACGCGATAGATAAAAGATGCAGATTGTGCTAAGCAAACAATAATTGATTGGAAAACAAATGATTGAATTAAACTTAGGTCGATTGATATGGAAGGAAACTAGGCTCAGGGAAATTCTCAAGAAATCAATGATAAATAACAATTAATCAGTTAAAAATCAATTCAATTAAGCGCCGTTCTTGAACTCAAACACGAAAATATAGTTAACCAACTATCGTTGCGAAAACTAACTAAATCTAAAATCTAGAATTCCAAATCTCTTTGCAAATCCTACACATTAAACCAGCAATTAGTTCAAGTTTGATATGTTCACAATTCGATTAAACCAAATCTCTTTGCAGATAATCGAATTGCTCACCCTAGGTTTTATCAGATTACTCAATTGCACCGTCGTGCCTAATCGATTAATCTAAGTTCTATGTTCTAGGTGATCAGATTAGAAATAGCTTTGAGAACAACCTGTGGTGAAGAACTACTCAGGTTATGAACCCTAACAAATCAATCATCATAAATCAGAGAAATCCATATGAGAAAACCCTGAACCTAAAATGAGACTACTTAGACATGATTGATGAAAAACAAGACATAACTGAATAGATCATGGAATTAAATATAACAAAAGAATAAAAACAAGGGTTCGGGATCTTTTCTATGATGAACAAAGTCTTGGATCCGTCTCCCTCACAAAAGCTTTCCAAGTAAAGTGGTGGTTCAAGGAATCCAGGTTTTAAGTAAAGTCTGCCTCCCCCCTTGACCTAATGACTAAAAACTTGCTTAAATAGGTCTAAAAACACGAGGTGGGTCTCTTTGTAAATAAGRGAAAGTATTGGGCTTCTTTAGGTGAAAGTTCTCTTTCTTGGATATCTCTCTATCTCTGCGTCAGTTACGTCGGTATCGATCGATACCGGGATGGTGTCGATCGATACTCAGGCTTCAAAACAGGTACTTTCTTTGGTTTGCTCCAAAAGGCTCCAAATGGTTCCAAAATCTCCAATTTCGTCCCAAACGTGCTAAGACCTGAAAAGACTCCAGAATGATACAAAAAACACTAGAAAGACTCGATAAAACAACTTATATCATGGCTAAAAACGGGTAAAAACTATGATATATCAGGTTGAAGCAATTTTCTGCCCTACCAATGATGCAAAGGTGGTTTTAAAGATGCTCAAGAGTATCATTTTCCCTAGATTTGGAGTGCCAAGGGTAGTGATCAGTGATGGAGGATCTCACTTCATCAACAAGCTCTTTGAGAATCTACTGAAGAAGCATGGGGTTAAGCACAAGGTAGCTACACCATACCACCTTCAGACCAGCGGGCAAGTGGAAGTGTCTAACAAGCAGATCAAGGCGATTTTGGTCTTCAAAATTTTTGAGTCTTCTAAGCTTGATGAGACTCTCTGGGCTTATCGGACTGCATTCAAAACACATATTGGGAGAACACCATTCCAGCTACTTTATGGCAAAACTTGCCATCTGCCCGTGGAGATTGAGTACAAGGCGTTGTGGGCAACAAAACTCTTGAACCTGGATATCAAGACCGCTCAGGAGAAGAGAGCATTGGATCTGCATGAACTAGAGGAGATCAGGCTGGATTCTTATGAGAGTTCTAAGGTGTACAAGGAGAGGACTAAAGCCTTCCATGACAAAAGGATTCTGCCCAAAGAGTTCAAAGCTGGTGATCAGGTCCTCCTTTTCAACTCTAGGCTCAACTTGTTTCCAGGAAAGCTTAAGTCTAGATGGTCAGGACCATTCACCATCAAGAAAGTTTCACCATACGGAACAATCACCTTGATCGGAAAGAGCGGAAACGAATTCACAGTGAACGAGCAAAGGATCAAACCGTACTTGGCCGATAGCATTATTCCAGAAGGAACCTTCAATTCCTCTGGATGAACCTCTCCTTGACTGAGTAAAACAGGAAGTCAAGCTTAGTGATTATAAACAAGTTCACTTGGGAGGAAGTCCCATGTCTATCCTTGTATATATTGCTTTAATTTTTTTTTTAAACCGTCGTTTAAGTATGCTAAATTTTTGTTTTTGGCTTGTCTGTGTGATTTAAGGAGAGTATGAGCATTGAATCACGAAGAAAAAGAGGAAACGAGCAGAATTGGTCTGACTCGACCAACGAGCTCGAGCCCCCTGGTCGAGTCAGTACGTCGAGTCAGTTGGGGGGAAATTAAAAATTTGCATTTTGCAAGGGGACAAGCTCGACCACCCAGCTCGAGCACGACGTCGAGTCAAGCTCCCATGCTGCTTACACTCGGGAAAGCATGGAGGATTCAATCTCCTCTTTCTTCTCCAACCCTTGAGGTACCTGTTCTATCCATTCTTGTATATATCATTTGCATATCTTTCTTGCTTTTTGTTATTTCTTAAACCTTCTTTCTAAATTTTTATTACACAAGGGAGTGTGTAATTTAAGTTTGGGGGAAGGGTTAAGATGTGTTTGACATGTTTATTGTGTTCTTATTTTCCATTCTCGTGCATATTTGAGTCTGCATGCATCTAAGGCATAGAAAAACAAAAAAAACAAAAAAAATTTTGAAAACTTTTCGAAAATGATTGCAAAAACAGAGTGTTCATGTAGTTGCATTTACATTTTAGGATTGAGTCTAGATTGTTTTCATATAGGACTGTTGCATATACATAGGGGATTATGATGTCTATAACCTTGCAAGCTTGCTGATTCATTATGATAATTTCAATGCTCTCGTTTCTAGTTGTCTAATGCATTGTGAATGAACTTGAAGTAAGACTGCACCATACTTGGAATACACAACTAGATTATTATCTCAATTAAAGCATGTTGTGATTTGATACCATTCCCTATCTATTTGAACCTGAACTTGACTTATAATTATCATATCTATGCACTGCATTTGAACTCAAATATACCATATACATACTTGGATTTTCTTTCACCTGTTTACCACTCTTGCTAATCCAAGTAGCTGTTCTCATTTTTAGAACATTTTTACCCTACCCTTAACCTAGCCTTCTTTCAAGCCATGTTATTACTTTGATGAGTATGTGAGGCCTATTTCTGAATGAGCTTGGTAGAAAGTGTTAGGTTTGAGCCGACAAGGATAGAATCTCATGTAGGTCTGGTTTGCAATTTTCGAACCAGATAGGACTAGGTGAGATCTTGATCATTGGGTATAGGGTTTTGTTATGTGAAAAGAAAGAAAGAAAACTTGGAGAACGAAGAAAGAAAAAGGTTAAGAGTTCTTAGGAGAGGAATGATATGAAAATGTGTTAATCTAGTAAAGGATTTGGGGGTGTGCTAAGAATAAGAAAAGAAAGGCAAAACTTAAAGTCTGGATAAAGATATATAGAAAACGCCTAAGCTGGAAGTGAAAAACCAAAAGAAAGAGCCCAATCCGCTAGAAGTATAAAGAATCTCTCCTAGAACAAGAAAAAAAAAGAAAAAAATGAGTCTGATCCAAGAAAAGTTCAAGGCAAATTGCCTAAGTGTTAAGGATAGAATTATGACAACTTTCTGGATTTAGAATTGGGGGTTAAGAACACTTGTGTATGATTGGGTAGATGAGAGTCTATTCTTGTATGCATAGGTTGGTTCTTACCTTTAGCATTCTACTGAAGCTCATTCCTTTTTCTTGAGAGATCCCTGTTCTGAACTGATCAAACCATGTGAAAGGGACCATCTTTGTCTCTTAACCTTACCCTTAGCCAAATGAGTTCATTGAATGTGCATAACTTGATTCATGGTTTCTGCTTAATTGAATGTTAAAGGGAATGGTAGATTTGAATGCATGTCTAGGTTGAGACTTAATTGAAATTGTGCCGTGAAGAGTATGGCTAAAGTTTTTAAGTAGAGTTCATATATTTTGCATTCTAGAACTAGCAACTTGGACATTGAGATCATCTATTATATCAGCATGCTTTGGTTCTGAATCCCCTTTTGCAACCCGCTTCTCCATCTTATTCCTGTCTGTTTGCTTGAGGGCAAGCAAATACTAAGTTTGGGGGAGTTGATATGTCTATATTTTACATGGTTTGAGCATGCATTTATCATCCATTTAGCCTTGTCTAATAGCATATTCTTGACATTTGTTTCCAATTTTGCATACTTAGAGTGTTTTGCATTAGGATTGCATGCATATTGCATTTTTCAGCTGTTTCAGATGCATTCAAGGGATATTGGAGATGTTGAAGTCAAATGGAGAAAAAGGAGAGCTTAACTCGACCAGAAACTCGAATGGAGACTGACTCTAACACCCAGCTCGAGTCAGCAGGTCGAGCCAGTGCATTCTGCACCAAAAACTGCACTTTGAGCCCAGCTCTAGCAGGCAGGTCGAGCCCCTTGATCGAGTCCACCATAAAAACGCCATCTTGAAGTTTTCTCGCCTAGCTCGACCACCCATGGTCGAGTCCACTGATCGAGCTGAGCATAAAGGTGGCGTCTTGAAGTTTTTGGAGCCAGCTCGACCACCCATGGTCGAGCTACCTGTTCGAGCTGAAGAATAAAAATGCAATCTTGAAATTTAGCCCAGCTCGACCAAGACACTCGACCACCCCTCGTCGAGTGCACCTCCGAAACTTGTTATTTTGTCTGTTTGTAAGCTACGGTTTTCCTAGAACTATAAATACCTATTGACCACTGGATATTTGTGGAGACACTAGGTTTTTCTTTCATTTCTGAGACTGTTCTTGCTTTTGTAATCTGATTTCTTCCAATCTACTTGTTATTTGAGTTTGATCCTTCCTATTCTATCTATTCTCTTCTTTATCTTTCTGATTATGCAAGTTTTATTGATTTCTGGGTTTGTGTTCTTGATGTTCTTCATGTTTTCTGAGTAGTCTTTAGGGTTCTTGAAGATGGGATAGATTAGGTGTGGAATCTTAGTCTCCTAGGTGGTTTAAGTATTTATTGTTTGATTTCCCTTCTGGATTAGTGTTCTTAATGCTAATTTCTCTCTGATCAATTGGAATTAGAACTTAGGTATTTTCACACCCAGAAAGTGTTTGATGAAATGCGTGACAGAACTAATTCAAGAGATTTACATTCCTAGCATAAGGGATTAGTTGTCTAGGGTATTTATTGACTTTATTAAACTAATTCTTCATGCCTGCTAAGCTAGATTTCGCCAAGGGATTAGGTCTGGAACTTGATTAGCCTGAGGTTATTTATCATGGGAATGAACTTGACTGTTATGAGTTTAATTTCTAGGGAATAACTTGATTGAGTTTGTTAAACCATCTAGGTAGATTAAGAGGATACACCAAGTCAATTACCCCATCCTTAGGAGCTTCTCTTGCTTGATTGATTTTTGTTTCATTGCCTTAACTAGTTCCTGTTAGTAGTTATCGTTTTGTTATTGCTCTGTTTCGTTTCGCTAGTTGCTGCTAGTCTCTGTTTTTAGTTTCTGTTTAGGTTGATAGTTTCACATCTTATTGCTTGCTTGGCTTGACTTAAACTATTTGATTGCATCCTTCTTGGTTAATATCGCACCCATTTGGATTGATACTTTTCTGTACTACAATGACATGATAGTTCAGTAAGAAATTGACTATATCACATTTGCATTCTCTGTGTGTTAATCCATTTCCATGTGGATCGATCCCGTTTGTAATACAATTGCATTTAGACTGTGCACTTGCGGTCATATGGGTTAAACTCCCAAGACTACTTTATAAGTATCACTCGGATGAAACCTGAGATGAGGTGAAACAATACTCCTGATCATTTATAAAGTTAATAAAACAATTATAAGACAACCCAAGATACTGATCTTCGTCCTCCAGGTACACCAAGAACGCTAGCCATTCTTCGGAGGATGATACCATATTCAATTCCAGGCAGTCTGTTTGGAAGTTTATTGATGTCCGCTGAGATGAGAGCAAGCATTGCATTGCCCAAAGAAGTGCTTTGAATTCGGTATGAAGCGGAGATAGACTGCTTCAAATATTTCCTGCACCCATGTAAACTTCATTATCTTCTGACGTCATACTTATTCATCCCAGACCTGATAAAAACTTCATTCTCTTTCCAAAAGTCATCCACAAAGCCTATTATTTGCGTTAGTATTTGACAAACCATATCACCTCCAACATTCTGTGCAATCTTCCATGCCGAGGCCTTTGGTTCCGCTATTTTCACTACCTTTCCGGGATCCAAGTCTTTGTTCATAAATACTTTATCATTTCGAGCTTTCCAAATATACCATAGGATCCAAGGAAACCTGTTATCCAAATCTTATTTAGGTTAATGCCAAAAAAGGTAATCCATATTGGAATAAATCAAAGAGTTGGGAAAATTCCCAAGATATGAGACAACCGAAGATAAAGCCCATGTTTATAAAGTTGGCGGACACTCAAACAAAGCATGGTTTATTATTTCTATATCGTCCCCATATCTTTCGCAGACCGGCTCATAATTAATACCGCGATGTCGAAGCTTTGACATAATCGAGACACAACCCGAAATTACCAGCCACATAAGTGTTTAAGTTTCTGGCGACACTTAATGGTCCACACATGAGCTAATAAAGGATAGACGTTTGGCACGTTGATCCGTATTGTCAGGTTGCTAAAAAGGGTATTCTTTGCCTCTTTATAACCTGATTTAACCGCATATTTATCATTCTTTGTATAGGCCAACCTTATTTATCTGGCTTTTATATACTACTAATAGGAATACTTAGTATTAATTTGGTATTCTCTGGAACCATTATGGCATTGACCAGCAAGGAATTCCATATCCTTGTATAAGGATCCATGAGATGAGAGACATTGAAAGAAGGGTAGTAATTGTAGCATTTGCACTTGGATAGTCTCGAGCTTTCAGTAGAAAGCCACGGGTCCTTCCATACCGATATTGTGTGTCCGAAACCTACTTTCTTCATTAGACATTTTTTAACGAGAGGACGTGCCAAGATGTTACTCCATCCATAAGATGGTTTGTAACATTTTACTTCTGCCAGAAGATGAGAGTCTTACATATATCTAAAAGTTCTTAGTTATATTTATCAAAATTTAATCATTTTTAAATTGTTTTCCGATATTTTGGATATCCGGAACCAAACCGAACCTGAACCAAAATTTAAAATACATGAATGGATCCTAAAATCCTTTACCAGAAATATCCGGAACCGAATGAATCTTATCCGAAACCGAACCGAATACCTAAATTCCTAGACATACTAGATATATTATATCTATCTACCATAAATCACATCCATGATTAAAACAAAAAATAATATAAACGCCAGAAACACTCATTATAGGTCACCTCCTGCACACTTATAATATTATCGAGTGTATATCTGGGCTTGAGTTTTTTATTGGGCAGTTTCCTCGTGGGCTGGATTTGGGTTGGTCTTTATTTTGTCAAAAGTACATTAGAAGCAAGCACCTTCAATATTACGGACTATAGCTAGAATAATAGAGTTTACTCATTCACTAGAACATATATATATGGTTATATAAGTCAAGCTGCTTTGAAAAAATCTTTGCTGTAAATAATAAATAAATCAGGGTGGGCGTTTGGTAAACGGTTCGGATTAATCGGTTTTTCGGTTTGTTCAAAAAGAAACTTTCCACCGAATTGAATCAATAAAAATTCAGTTTGGATCGTTTTCGGTATTCGGTTTAAACGGTTCGGTTTATCAGTTTTTATATAGCTTCTGAATTGAATCGAAAATCATTCTAATTCTGTTTTTAATACCTGAATAACCCGATGAAACCAAAAATAACCAAAAAATCAAACATCAACATTCACGTCTCCGCCTCTGTGATAGACATTGTCCTCCACATGGTCTCCGCCGACTCTCACCGCCTCATCTACCTCTCAAACCTCATCGCCGGAAAGCCAAAACCAACCTCCGTCCCTATCACCTCCGGCAACCACCCACTCCACACCGGCAACTACGTCATCTGAGCAAGACTCTGGCACTCCTCAACTCATGTTCTCATGGTCGTAGACACCAACAATGACGTCGTTTGGCTCCCTTGCACCGGCTGCTCCCGATGTTCCACTGCTGCAACCTCCTTCAATCCGAACTCCTCCACTTACTCGACTGTCTGCCACTTCTATATCTGGTGACAGAGGAAGAAGACGAAGGCAAAGATGCGAAACTAAACGGTGAAATTAAGCATGAGAGAGATCTGAAATTAAGAAGCAGATATGTTCACAAGAAATGGTGTATATCTAGAGTTGAGGAAAGGGAAAATTCGGTTTAGGTTAAACCGGTTAGAAACCAATTACCGAACCGACCGAGCCGAAATAAATCTATATTCCAGCTGATCGGTTTATTCACCTCATTTATTTCGGTTCGGTTCACCAAGAATCACGGTTCTTCCGGTTCGGGTTTTACATTAAGCCGAAAACCTAGGCCTAGCTGTAATCGATATAATCCCAAACATTTGTTAAAATTCCTAACCAACGAGCAACTTAATAATATGGTTTATATATCACTCTCGTTAATCAGTTTCTGTATAGCAAATCCTACTAAACATAGTAAGGTACAAGCATACCAACCCAGATTGCCCCTGCAATAATAACCCGGGTGACTTATTATTAGTTATCTACAACTTTCTCAAACAGGATCCGCTCTTCAACCAGACTCCTGGGATGCATCTAGCATGGCCAGGTACTCATTTATAGCTTCAATTTCCTTACCAAGATTGATATCATAAGCCGACAAAGGATCAACCTTCGCGATTTCATTTGCTATTTCATCTTCTATTTCAGAGTCCCGCTCTTCTTCCCCGCCGTCACTGGATATGCTTCCTCGGTTTGCAGTCTCATCAGTTGTTTCATCTTTCATCTCAGAGTCCTGCTCTGCCCCACCATCAAATTCATTGGATGTGCTTTCTCGACCCCCAAAACCACTGCTCTCTGCACCCCCGTTGTTGGTGCTGCTTGCTGCACCTATTCCTGGGTTTGCTTCTGGTACAGATTGTAGTAGCCTTTGGATTATATCTTCTCGGTTGCCACCAGCCTGCAAAGCAGAGGTTGCTGCAGTGCAAACCAGAGATGTAATGGCATCTCGTCAATTCTATCTCATGGACTTTAACAATATATGCAACTGCTGAAACAATCCAGATGAGAAAATTACCTCTTCCTCGTTCAAAGCCCATCGAAACAAGTTCGTCAACTGATATGCCTACTAGTTGTTCTTGTCTTTTTCTTTTCCTTGATTCAATGTAAGCCTGTATCGTCGAATTAGCTTTTGGGTTTGTGAGTGTATCAAGGGCCTTCTGAAAATCGTTCTCATTTCTCCGGAGGGATTCAGCAGCAAGATCCCTTGCATATCTGCAAAGGTAAGCGCTTTAAGTTATACTCAATGCTTATACCAATCTGAAACGTTTCAAATTCACATATCCAAAGAAAGCATTTCTCTGGGAAGCATTGAAAAAATAATCAAAACCATAGTTAGTTCTTAAGCTAAAGCCTCATGTTAAAATAACAGGAGCTTGAAGGCTTTCTAACAAACACCGAAAAGCTCATGGTTTATCTGCAAAGGTAAAGCACTTTGGCAGAATTTTTTTGTTCCTTGTTTACCCTTTTTCTTAAAAAAAATTTCTATAATTTTGAAAAGAAACAATTAACTTATATTTCCTTAACAAATCTGTACAGTGCATTACTTACCCAATAGAGATGAGCCTGTTAAGCATCTGCATATCAACAGCTTTCTTCATGGGTGTCACTCCATACTTTTTTTGCTCACTGAAATATCAGCTCTAATTTGCTTATTTGAAGATCATAAAGTCACTACAGAGTTAAAGATAATAACTAGTATAATTAGAGTAGAAAAAACATACAGTATTTCTTTTTGCCTCTGGCGATCCTCCTCCCGCTTTTGGGCTCTTCTTGCCTTCTCTTTGATAAGAAAATCAACAGAACTTGCAATATCCAGATTGTTCAGTCGCAAAGCTCTTTTAGCATCCTTCTCTTGGAAGCCCATACCCATAACTAGCGACAGTGTTTCATCGGGTATTTGTAGCTGCATCACAATGCACAACAGCATTAACTCTGTAACAATTGAATAACACTAAGTGCGAAGTTATTCCAGTACAGCTCACTGACCTGCAAGAATTTCGCATGGGCAGACTTCAGTGCATTCAAGGCTTTATCATACTGACCAGAGTGATATGCCACCACACCTTCTAGTAACTCTAGTCGCAAATAACTAGCAATTAGACAAACCAAATATATTACTCTTTAGGCATATTTATTGGGTCTTACTCAACTCAAAAACAAAAGACATGAAAACGAACTCACAGTGCCATCTCTGGACTTTGACCTGATTGAAGGAGTCTCACACGAGAAAGATCCTTCCCATGAGCACGCTCGAGTCCTTTCCTTGCTTTCTCAAGGCGAACGCCAGCATCTGAAAGGCATTTGATGTCCCGGAGCAAGAAATAGCACCATACAATGTCTATTTCCATCATAGGGAGGTTGTCAACACACTGTAAGAATATAATACAGCCACGTGGAAGATACAAATGAGGTTACTTCAGTATCCCAGAGACTCAGAAAACAAGTAAATTTCATTAGCTAAAATATAGCTATAAAGTTTTAAACCAGTTTGCTAAGAGGATCAATATTGGTATCATATGCTGGAAATAGATTTTAGATAAAGTTCCAAACCAACAATACCCATTGTGGTAATACAGAAAGTAAAATAATGAAATTAATTCAAAGGAGAGAGAAATTACCTCGAGAATCTTGGGATCACACAGCAAGAATGATTCCTATGAAACAAACAAAAAAAATCAGGAAGCTGTTGCAGAAACATTCCCACCACAAAAGTACTCGCAACAAAACACTAATATACAATATTGAAAGAAAAAGCTGATTCCCAACAGTAGCAACTAACCTCTGCCATTGCAAGCACTTCTATAGCATCGGAATACATTTCCATTTCTATTAGACTTTTTGCTTTAGTATGTAACATAAGACCCATCATTGCAGCACTATGGAATGAATACAAAAACAAAAGGACTTCATTAGCATGCATGTTTGGCTGGCAGTTCCGTTTTCCAACCTGACTGAGCAATACCTCTGATCAGTCTCAGTTCCAAACTGTACTTTATGACCTCCCTGATCTTCCAGCTCTATGTTATAGTCTTCGATCGGTAATGAACCATCAGCATGTCTCTTGGACAAAGCTGTAGCTGCAGCTCTACAACATTCACATTAACAGACACCAATCAATAGTAGCTCAGACTATCACTATCATGGTCAAATTTTTGAAAATTTTATAATTCTACATAATACACGAGCATTTTTGCCTACAAAGTATTTAGGATAGAATTCAACGTAAGGGCTTATAAAGTGGCAAAATTCAGACTTTATTTTTGTACAGGGAACACAATTAACTAACTATCCATCAAAAGATATGGCCAAGGAACGAAAAACACAGATGATGGTGAAATCGAAATTGGCAAATTCTTGCAAGCACTCACAACAGTGATAAAGTTCGATCAATAATCAAAATTCTGAATGAAGCAAAGGAAAACCATATTGACTAAAAAGACTCACATGACATATAAAGTGGCAAAATTAAGACTTTATGAACAGCCAAATCATGGCCAAAGAACGAAAGACACAGATGATCATAACACTGATTAAGGTCTATGAATAGGAATTCGCAAATTGGGTTTCCTGCAAACAATCACACACTAATCAATTGAGAAATCATAAAAAGACTCAATTGACATATAAAGTGGCAAAATTAAGACTTTATGAACAACCAAATCATGGCCAAAGAACGAAAGACACAGATAATCATTACACTAATCAAGGCCTATGAATCAGAATTCGCAAATTGGGTTTCTGGCAAAAAATCACACACTAATCAATTGAGAAATCATAAAAAGACTCACTTGACATATAAAGTTTCAAAATTCAGACTTTACTTTCCACATTAAACAAAGAAAATAACCAAATCATGGCCAAGGAAAGCAAATACAACGATGATCACTTACACTAATCAATTGAGAAATTTCGAAAAAAAGACTCACTTGACACGAGAGAGACGACGGGACCTTTCTTCTTCAGCCATGATCGATTTGCCTTCTTCTGGTGCTGCTCCACGACTAGAGAGGATCTTAGAGTTTTCTTTAATACCCAATTGCGCAAGCGTCAGAGTAGCATCGCCGTCGTCTTTCAGGATTTTTCCGGCGCAAATTAGTTTGATTGATTCAGGATCGAGTCCTGATCGCTTAGCTACTTCATCTCTCAACATGTGTAGAGTCCAATTCTCAAGTTCTACCTCAATTATGCCTCCCCATGTACCAGCAACCTTCAGTTTCGCCATTTATGAGTTTCTCCGAACACTTTGGTTTTACAGAAACCGAATCAAATTACATATCTTATATCTACATCTATTATTTATTTAAAGGATAAATTTTTGAAAAAAAATTATAAATCGTATCATTTACCTAAATAAATTACACTCACACACACACACACAAAAAAATTACATATTTTATCTTTACAAAGATACTAATAAATGAGAACCCACGCACAAGAGGTTTTGTATTTTCTTTTATTTTAATTGATGTAATACAAACGTGGTTTCTACATTATGTAGACACACATTTTTTATTCTTAATTATATAAGATAGTTTTATTGAATGAGTGTTATATATATATATATATATATTCAGATATATATTTAGTGAGGATCATTTGATGGACATGTTATAAAATTTTCAAATAAAATTAAATTTTACCAGATATTTGTCGTAGGTAAATGTATGCAAAACAAATTTCAGGAAAAAATAGAGAGTATTTTTTAACTAGTGAATAAAGTTATTTAAATATTCTTTTTTGTCTGAATAAACTATTTTTCATTTTTATATATATAAATTTGTTATTAACATGTAATACAACATTCTAGTAATGTTAAGATGTCAATCACCGAAATTTTTGCCAAATATTCATTGTTACCAATATTATTGCCAAAATTTTTAAAAAATGTAATTCCGCAATTCTCTTTTTAAATACAGTGATTTTAAATTCTTCCATTTTTCAAAAAAAATAATTCTGTAATTTTTTACTAAATATGTAATTTCATAATTTTCTATATAAATTTCTGATTATGCAATTTTCTGAATTTTTTACATTTATTAATTGTTATATTTATGTGTTCAGTTGACATATTCAACCATTTAACCTATGAAATTAAATAGATTTATGCGTTGGTCCGTTCTATTAAAATTTGATGAATTCATGGGTTAACCCAATCAACTTTTAGGTCATGATTCATTTAACACTCAATCAATTCGAATAATAGATTGGGTTGGGTTACAATTAATTTAAAAACATGTGAAAATTTGAAATTGGACACCACATAATATGAAAACATAAAAATCAAAATTTAAAAGTAAAGTTAAAATTTTATTGAAAACATAATAATAACATTTAACAGATTGTACGAAAAAATGAAGAGTAAATAGTCTTTATCTTAATATTTAGTTGACCTAAAAAAAAAAAATCAGCTAGTCATATTTATCTAGTTGACCCCAAAAAAAAAACAAAATAAGTCTTTATCTTAATATTTAGTTGGTTATTTGGAAAAATATTTAGCTAGTTATTATTTATAATTTTACAAATACTATAAAGAAAATGAAAACTTATAGTATTTACTTTGAATAGAAAATAGAAAAGTGACTACATTGATTCAAAATAATGCACAACTATACACGTAAACAATGCTTTATTTATTTTTATTTTTTTTGTCAACTAAAAAATATATTAGAAATTATCGACTAAACCAAGTAGAATCTATATAAAGAAAATATAATTCCATATGGTTTTGCTGGCAAACAGTCAGCGAAATTGTTTAGAACACAAGAAATAAAATAATGTTATATTTAAGTATATATTTATAAGTTTATAGTATTATTAAAAATGAAGTGTATTAACTTCAGAGTAAATAAATAATTATTGATAAGAGAGAGATGATATTGAGAGAAGTGATATGTGTATATTATTGAAATGTATCATACAACAAACGCAATTGTTCGTTTTATAGAAAGAATTTAGACAAACTCTTCTGTAGCATTGTGCTCCATTAACATTTTCATATACAAGTGTTTTTTTTACTTTTGTGACACTCCCTCTTAGAGACCAATTTCATTAGTATCTTATCTGTTATATCTTCGGTTGCCTCGTTAAAATCCTTCTAAGAAAAACCCAGTGGAAAAAACTATAGAAAAGTAAAAAGAGTGCAGATACGCGAACTTCCCCTCGAATGAACAAGATTACATTTCATAAGTCTCGGTGCTGACGCATTCCAATATTATGGACATGCTTTCTGAATGTTGAGGTAGGTTGTGACTTTGTGAAAAGATCTGCAGCATTATCGGTTTGACCGAATATATCTCACTTCAATATCTTTGTTCTTTTGAAGTTTTTTGGCATATGAGAAGAATTTCGGGTGAATATGTTTGGTTTTGTCGCTTTTGATATATCCTTCTCTCGTCTGAGTAACACACGATGTGTTATCTTCATATATGATAGTTGGCTCCATACGGGTGTGAATTCCGTTACTTGATCGGATGTATTGACTTACCAACCTAAGCCATACACATTCTCTACTTGCTTCATGAAATGCGATGATTCAGCATGGTTTGAAGAAATAGTTACAAGTGTTTGCTCCTAAGAACGCCAAGATATATCAGTGCCTCCGATAGTGAGGACATATCTTGTCTACGATCGGGCTTTGTGTGGATCTGACAAATATCCTGCATCTGCGAAATCAACCATTTCACTATCTAAATTGTTAGGATAAAATAGCTCTACCTCAATAGTTCCTTGAAGATAGCGAAAGACATGTTTGATCCCAATCCAATGTCTTTGTGTAGGGGATGAACTAAATCTTGCTAAGAGGTTAATAGCAAATGATATATCAGGTCGAGTACAATTAGCAAGGTACATAAGAGCTACTATGGCGCTTAAATATGGTATTTTGGGACCAAGTATATTTTCATTTTCCTCAGATGGTCGCAACGGGTCGTTCTTCACATCAAGTGTTCTATTCACCATAGGGGTACTCAGAGGAGTAGCTTTATGCATGTTAAAGCGTTTTAATAATCTCTTATTGTATGTTGATTGGTGTACAAATATTTCCTTTTGGGTACACTCAATTTGTAACCCAAGACAATACTTTGTCTGTCCGAGATCTTTCATCTCAAATTCCCCTTTCAGATAATCCATTGCTTTTTGTATTTCCTCTTGAGTTCCAATAATATTTAGATCATCAAAGTATACTGCAATGATAACAAATCCGGATACGGTTTTCTTAATGAGAACACATGGGCATATAGGATTGTTAACATATCCTTCTTTTAATAAATACTTGCTAAGACGATTAAACCACATTCGTCCAGATTGTTTTAGTCCATATAATGATCTTTGCAATTTTATCGCACACAACTCTTTGGGTTTGAAACGTAATTCTTCTCGTATTTTAAACCCATCACGGATTCTTATATAGATATCCGTATCTAATGATCCATATAGATAGGCTGTAACAACATCCATGAGATGTATTTATAAATTTTCATTTACAGTTAAACTCATCAGGAATCTAAAGGGACCTGTGTCCATAAGGAGAGAATACATTTCCTCGTAATCAATTTTGAGTCTTTGAGAAAACCTTGAGCCACAAAGTGAGCTTTATATCTCATAATCTCATTTTTCTCATTTCGTTTTCGAATGAATACCCATTTATATCCGACCGGTCTCACAACTTCAGGTGTGAGTATGATACGTCCGAATACATTTCCCTTATTGACTAAATCAAGTTCGACTTGCATAACATCCTTCCATTTTAGCCAGTCATGTCTTTTTTGACATTCATGTACAGACTTTGGCTCTGGATCTTCACTTTCGTCATCTATTTCCTTTTACAGAAGATATGCGAAAACATCATTAATGCCACCAATCTCATTTCGATTCCATATATTTCCATTATGAATATAGTTTATGGAAATTTCATGATTTTCTTCAGAATCATGGTGTTCAACATTATTATTAGTCTCACATTTAGTTTTTTTCTAAAATATAGACTATTATTTTAGAATTTTTTTCCTTTAAGCTACTTTTCGTTTTCTAGGATTCTTATCCTTATAACCAACAGGTCTGTCACGTTTCAAGCGTGTTTTAGACTCACGTGTATCATCTGTTTTTTCATGTTTATGTGGTATTTCGATTCGAGCAGGAACATTTGCAACTGGTATATTTAATTTGATTATCGTTTTGGTATCTGCAAATGATTTGCTAGCAATACTCTGCAAATGATTTGCTGATTTGCGATACTCTGCAAATGCATAATTTGTCGGACTTCAAATTATGACTGTTTTGTAGGAAGATCAAGGTGTAAAATAGATGGTACACTGATAGGAGGTTTTGTTTCACCTCGTCTCAGGTTTCATCCAAGCCCTACTAGGAAGTAGTCTCGAAGAGTTTAACCCAATTATATCGCAAGTGCACAATAATGCAGTTGTAGTATATACGGGATCGATCCACAGAGACTAATAATAGCAACACAAAAAGTACAAGAATAAATCTAATCTAGGTAAATTATAGAGTTTTGGGTTTTAAGTTTAATTATCTAAAGTGCATAAAATAAATAAAAATAAATAAATTACTGAAAATAAATTGCATAATTTAAATAACAGAAAAAATTGCGTAAATTAAATAGCGGAAAATAAAATGCGTAAATTAAAGTGGAGAAATTAAATAGCATAAAATATATTGCGTAAATTAAATGACATAAATAAAGGTACTTAAATTAAATTGCATAAATAAAAGGGCATAAAATAAATAACAGAAATTAAATTGCGTAAATTAAATTGCATAAATAAAAGTGCATAAAATAAAGTGCATAAATTAAATAACTTTAAATTAAATAACGATTAAACAATAATAAAGAAAACGATCCCAAGGGTGATTGGAAACGAATCCGGAAATCTTTTAATATGAGAACTGATGTTCTTTAACCTTTTTGTTGATATCTATCGGTCTAAAGATTTCGTATATAGATTAGTCCACTGTCGTGGTATGCTAATCTCTTTGTAAAAACTCACTCCCGTGGTGCTCTTACAAGCATTGAGAACGATCTCGTCATCGACTGGTCTAACCGTCCACTGTATCTTTACAGCGTAGTCAAGCTTTCAACGTGTTTAGTTCCGAGATCTTAATCCACTCTTGTGGCATCAAGACCCTAAGGTGCTAAACTAACTTGATCAAAACTAATTTAAATAAGCTCACAAGTCGAAAATAGATTTATCGATTAACTAGGATTCCAAGTATGTAAGTCTAAAACCCCTCTACCCACTCTCACGGCGTAGGGAATTTCCAAAACATTCGGCCACACATGTTATTTTAGGCCGAGCTCTTAGACAACTCCCAAGGGAGTAAGTCTAGCTTTAGGAACACATATAAGGTAGCTAATCGGTTAAGAACATAAAACATCAATCTCTAATCAGTAGATCTTATCATCGATCTCCAGCCCAAAGATCTAAAGGATCTACTCGTTCATAACTTCGAGGATGATGGAAGTATATGAGATAGAAGACATGATAAAACTATAAATAAAAACAGTAAATAAAGTAAAGAGATGAGAAGAAGATGAACTAAAGAACTTGCATAATAAACATTAAGAACAAAGAGTGTTTTTGAGACTTTTCTCTCTAAGTGGTGGCTACAAAAGTTGTGCAAAAAGGAGGAACCCCTTTCGAGCATTACATGTGTTTATATAGTATTTAGGAGACTTGGAAGAGTCTAGGTCGTGCCCCAAAAGCTTCTAGAAGATTCCAATTCGGAATCTCAAACTTCCATATGTTGCATCGTGCATTAAACGAACGTTCTTTTTCTGTACGGAAAGGCAGCATCGACCGTACACGGTCGATGCACTGTGTGGATGTGATTTTCAGAAACCGCATCGACCATGCACGGTTGACGCTCTGGTCGATGTGAATGCTCAGGAAGAGCATCTACCACTCCTGGTCGATGCTTACGTCGATGGTCTTCGTCAAGGCTCAGCATCGGGCGTGAACGGTCGATGTACGAGGAAATGTGATTATCAAAAACTGCACAGAAATTGCATCGACCATGTACGGTCGATGCACGGGTCGATGCCTCCTTTGTGAAGCTTTAAGTTAAATGCATGCAAGAAAGCATGTAAAATACGATGCTATCAACTCTCCCACACTTACTTTTTTGCTTGTCCTCAAGCAAACAAAAGCTAAGCATGGTGAAGAAATACTAAAAACAATAAAGATAAGGAGAGTGAACTTGTACCTTGTGACATTGTTGTGCTTAATGTTTTTTGACTTTGTGGAAGTGGAATGATCTTTACCGTACTCATGTACTTCGCCATAAGCATAGCAACTCGCCCTTAATCCAAACCGCTCCTCCCTTGACCATAAACTCCTCATTGTTGACTCTTCTTTCTATTCTAAGCATGGGCTCAAAACTTGGGAATATCGATCAAAGGATACGAACACTTACTCTTTTGAATTTCTGTAAGCTCAAGACCGTCTTAGTACAATTCCTTTCCTCTTCCTTTTCTCACTTCAAGGTCGATCGATTTCTCCTTACTTTTCTACGGTATCATTTTATTTTTTCTATCGATCGTCTTTTCTCTTAAGCTCTTTTCTAGGACAAGTTTTATTGAGACGCGAACATTGAAAGTGGTTGCTTTCAATGCACGGTTCGCTTATATATCCTTTTCTTTCTTTTCTCTTCTCTTTCTTTTCTTTTTCTTTTCTTTTCTAATCGAAGGGAAAGAAGAGGGACATCGTACTTACTTAGAAGAGCCTTGCAGGGTCTCATAGAGGTATCATGCCCGATGTATCTCAAGCCCCAAATCGAAAATAATTAAATTCATTAAGGTGAAAAGTCAACTCCGATTCGTCTAAGTCTCCGTAAAAATGGTCCTTTTTGGAGTTTGTTAATCTACTCATGGATTTTCTAAATTTCCTAGTAAAAATCACACACTATCTAGCAAAGCATTCAAACATAAACACAAATAACACAATTAACAATTTCTATCGCTACCTCATTAAAAATCTTTTCACATGTTATTGAACCTATGAACGAGGAAAAGAGTTTAACAATCTCTCAAAATGCAAAAAACTTATGGTAAAATTTCCATCAAAAAGATGTCAAGAAAAAAGAATTACCTCCACAGATCGCAAGACTCCCCCCACACTTAAATCACAAACTCCCCCCCACACTTAAATCACAACGTCCGCGTTGTGAGATAAAACGTAAAAAAGGGTAAAAACAAAAAAATTCATTGTGGGTTAGCAGCTCCCACGTTTTCAAGTTCTTGTTTAATTTTTTTAATTTTTGGTATGATTATAATAACCTGAAAATGAAAACATAAAAAAGAAAAATAGAAAAACAAAGGAAAAACGAAAAATAACGAAAAAAATGAAAAACTGAAAATTAAAAATTATATTTACAAAGATAAAATGTTTTTTAACGTCGTTAGCTCGACGGTCTTACGGTTTCAGTGATCCTGAGACTCCTCTGGAAGATCAGATGGATCTTCCAACTCTTTATTCTCGCGTCCGCTAACGATTTCAGAGAGGTTCGTGCCACTAGATCCTACTAAGGAGATAACTTGGAGCATGAAGAGAGGTTCAAGAGATCAGACCGTGCCAAGCTTCAAGGCCCGAGAGCCAAAGGAGAAGAGTTCCAGACCCGATACCGATCGATACTCAAGACCGAACCTGAGAGTGAGTCTAAAAGACTCACGGACATGGAACCTTAGTAGAAAGGCTTTACATGTCCTCACTAACCACTAGTGAGGACCTTCCAAGACTTTAGGTGAGTATCGTACTCTTTCCCTACTCCTAGGTTTCCCACCGGGTTTTACTAGGAAAGGGTTTTAACTAGGTGAGAAAGGCTTAGAGCATCACATTCCAACATCCTTGATTCATCCACTTGGAAAAATTCATGACAAGTTGGATGGATTAGGAATGTGATCTTATCTTAGGGAAAATTCATTATATTTATTTTCCCCTTTTTTGTATTGCTTTTGAGACTTATCTTTCCCTTTTAGCTTATTTGATGGGTTTAGTCTTATGAATTGATGGGCTTAAGTATCAAGCCTTGTCCTAAATTGGCTTAGGCCCATCTCTCATTTAGTTATCCTAATTGTAACCCTATATAAGGCAAGACTCTTTTAATGAACTAAGCAATCATTAACCTAAAACTAAAGTTGTAAACTTGTTTCTCATCTCTAGCCTTTAGAGTGAGAAAACCCTAGAAGCTTTGAGGTTGGTCCTCAGCTTGTAGGTGGCTGTATCAAGAGCATTTCATAGCTCTTACGGTGCCATTCACTTCCCCCACCTTGGTTGCTTCACCATCGCTCTTCATTCCATTCATCTCCACCGCTGTTTATCTTCTTTCTCCGCCGTAAGCTCTCTTCTTCCGCCGCGTTCGTTGCTGGTGTTGAATGTGGGCTTCAAGCTGAGCTAGTCATCACTTCACCTCCGATCACCTCGCCATCACGCCCCCTCTTCCATCGTTTTATCACCCACCACCGCCGCTTGGAACCATATCGCCGAAATCTCCACCGTGTGCTTCTTTGGGTCTCTCAAGCTGAGATCGATCTTCTCTTGGAGCCTCCAGGAGTGTATCATCTGGTATCAGAGCCTAAAAGTCCTAAAGGTTGCATCTTTTCAACTCAAACTTCTTCCTTTAGCTTGCTCATGAATGGATCTATGAAGAAGTTTCATAAAATTTGCATCTTTTGATTTAGTTTGGTGTTTGATTGTGGCTAGGGTGTTTAGATTCGTTTTTCTTGTCTTCTTTGGCTTGTTTAGGATGTATCTAAGTTGTGCTTACTGTGGGTATGCTTGGGTTTGCATTGATTAGCTCCAAGTTTCATAAAGTTGCCATCTTTAATTCTCTTTTGAGTGATTATCGTTTGTTAGGGTGTTAGGCTGTCTCATTTGAAGCTTGTTTGCTTTAGTATGCCTATTAGGTTGTGTTGAGCTTTGTTTAATCTCTGTCCAGCAGCCATTGTTAGTCCTATAAGCTTGCATAATTTTCGATTTGGTCATAGGAAGAAGAGGTTGTTTTTGCTAAATTTTGAAACTTTTTTGTGGTACAATTGCTTTATTCCTTTTGCTTTGCTTTTTGAATTGCTTTTGTGCCAGCTCACTTGTGGTCCATTTTTTAGATATTTTGTGCTCAAATTTGAATAATTTTAAACTTGAGAACTCAATAAAAACGTGCCCAATTAGTAGTTAAAAGCTGAACCAAATTTGACTTTGGTTTGCTTCTTAATTTGCCGGTTTGGGAGTCTAAGCTATTTTCGATTTTTTTTTTGCTGTTGTGTTGCGAGGTTTGGTACTATGGCGAAACCTCCTGACATAGTTGAGCTTCTAAACAATATCCAAGCTCAGCTCCAACAACTCGAGAATCAACTTCACTGGATAGAATCGCCGAGACAATACCGAGAGCTTCCGTTGGTTCAAGCGTCCGCTAGAGATGATGTGTTCGATGATGACGGGATACGGTTATCCTATCCTAGACAAGTAAGGTTGAGACATAGAGGATATGATGAGGGAAGATATGATCGAGATCATCCTAGAAGCCATGTCTCAAGTCTCGAGCCTAATATCCCTATATTCGCAGGACAAGGAGATTCCAAAACTTACCTTGCTTGGGAGCGAAAAATGGACCGTATCTTCATGTGTTATAACTATGAAGAGTCGGAGAAGGTCTCTCACGCCGTTGCTCAGCTCACTGAACACGCTCTAATTTGGTGGGACCGAGAGATGACCATGAGGAGAAGGACTAAGGACGGCTCGATTCCTTCTTGGGAAGTTATGAAGTATATGATGGAGAAGCGCTTTGTCCATCCTTATCAACACTGTGAGCTACTCAATGAGACTAGAAAGCTTACGCAAAGGAGTCAGAGTGTTGAGAAGACTCAAGTGAAGAGGAAGATCATAAGTCCCAACCAGCCTAAGGCCACCACACGTGCATTACGGAATACCCAAGCGTCTCGCTCTCACAACAATGCTTCTAAAATTGTTGGTAACGGAAAGGCACCCACATTAGATCTTAAGGCTAAGGCAATACCTAATGAGTCTTTTCAGAAGATTGCACCCAGGCGAAGGAGAACTTCTTGTCGCCAAGAGAGTTCTAGGTGTCGAGCAAGCACCGAAAGAGACTATGCATCATGGACTGACTACAGAGGGATGGTCTGAGAAAGACATGCGGGATCTAAACCGGTTTGAGAATATGAACACGGGCAAACCTCCAACTAGTCTACCACTCCTTAAAGACCATGAAACCTTACTATATGGAGACAAGAATAATGAAAGAGAGTACAACATGACTGCTTATATTTGGCCTAAGAGAGACACAATCACCATCACCGTAGAGGGTAGAGTGTCCGGTTTTGCATCCTCTAAAGGACCGAATATTGGAGAAAGTGTTGATGAGCATGATATTGATTCTTGCAGCAAGTCTTACCCTCATGAGGGGTTCTTGATCAGAGAATAAGGGTTATGCAACACTTTAGACTTAACGGGAGAGTCGATGAAAGGAGAAGCTCGTGAAAGAGGCTCATCGGGACCTATCGGATTTGAGAAGAGTATGAGTGTATTGAGGGATCCTCTCCGATGGCCTAAACTGAAGGGTAAAGTTGAAGATCACTATGATATGAGCTTTGCATTCAAGAAGGATGGAACAAGGGTGCAATCTCACGGCTTTCACCATCTCGTGGCCTTTTTCGCATCATCGCGGAGCGAATTGGCCGAGAGTCTTAGCTTAGAGCCGCCAAGAGTCCGACTTAAGGAACCCTTTCTTGTTGGAATGGGTTGGGTCTCCAAGATGTCATATCCTTAGGAGGTTAAGAATGTTGAACCGAAGTCACGCCATCATGATTTTGACCACACTTTGACCATTTCCGTAACTCCATGGATTAGCCTTTCTACGGAGTTTATCTTAAAGCTACCCGAGTCCCAGCCTAAGGAGTTGTTTATTGTTGTGATGTATAGACTCTTCAAACTGATATGTTTTATGTTTTGCTCCAAGTTCAATGACGCCTTGTCACTTGGAGCCGCCAACGGGAGAAAACCGAGATTTCGGCTTACATGCATTTCGGGTAGACTTATACTCAAGGTAGCGAAGCGACCGGTCTTGAAGATGAGCAATAACCTCAATCCCAGCTCTTTCATAGGCCTAAGAACATCACCACATGCCAGGGAGGATGATCCAAAAGAATCCCTTAGACCCGAGATCATCATCAATCCTTTTGAGAGAATTTGGGACTATTTGAAAGGGACGGCCGGGTTAGTTGTGAACCGATCTAACCCGAGGAAGGAACAAGCCTTCTCTCAGCTTGGAGATTGGCTTTGGTTGTGTATGAGGTTCGAGCACTTCTCGAGGAAACGGCACAAGTTTTGTCTGAATGAAGATGGATTAATCAATATAAACGCGGAACTCCACTACCGCGCCAACTCTCCTCAATCCCGAGGTAAGTATTACTCTTTTCCTATATACCTTGTGATTGATCTAGCTCTTTGTGGTGTAGGATATTTCCTTGTTTTGAGGTCAAAACCTCTACAAGGTGGAGGTGATAATGCTCAAATTAATACCCTATAATGATACTAAAGCAGTTGCTGCAGTAAAGTTAGGGGTCGAACACAAGAACTCAAGAAAACTCACGCAATAGATGAAAGATGCAGATTGTGCTAAGCAAACAATAATTTATGAGAAAACAGATGATTGAATTAAACTTAGGTTGAATTTGTATAGAAGGAAACTAGGCTCAGGGAAATTCTCAGGAAATCAATGATAAACAACAATTAATCAATTAAGGTTCAATTCAATTAAGCGCCGTTCTTGAACTCAAACACGAAAGTATAGTTAACCAACTGTCGTTGCGAAAACTAACTAAGTCTAAAGTCTAAAATTCCAAATCTCTTTGCAAATCCTACACAGTAAATCAACAATCAATTCAAGTTTGATATGTTCACAATTCGATTAAACCAAATCTCTTTGCAGATAATCCAATTGCTCACCCTAGATTTTATCAGATTACTCAATTGCACTGTCGTGCCTAATCGATTAATCTAGGTTCTATATTCTAAGTGATCAGGTTAGAAATAGCTTTGAGAACAACCTATGGTGAAGAACTATTCAGATTTTGAACCCTAACAAATCAATTATCATAAATCAGAGAAATCCATATGAGAAATCCCTAAACCTAAAATGAGACTACTCAGACATGATAGATGAAACAAATAACATAACTGAATAAATCATGAAATTAAACAAAAGAATAAAAACAAGGGTTCGGGATCTTCTCTATGATAAACAGATTCTTGGATCCGTCTCCCTCACAAAAGCTCTCCAAAGTAAAGTCTCCTTTTTACCTAAAGACTAAGATTTTGCTTAAATAGGTCTAAAAACACGAGCTGGGCTTCTTTGTAAATAAGGGAAAGATTGGGCTTCTTATAGGCTTCCTTGAAAATCTCTTCTGCGCGTTGATTACGTCGGTATCGATCGATACCATGATGGTGTCGATCGATGCTAAAGCTTCAAAACGGGTACTTTCTTCGGTTTGCACCAAAAAGGCTCCAAATGTCTCCAAAATCTCCAATTTCGTCCCAAACGTGCTAAAACCTGAAAAGACTCTAAAATGATAGAAAAGCACTAGAAAGACTTGATAAAACGACTTATATCATGGCTAAAAACGGGTAAAATCCATGATATATCAGGAGGGAATGATGTGATCATCGCTTCGGACCCTATCATTACCGCGAAACAAGAAGGATCGGTTTGAGATGGACTGAGCCATGGAGTGGAGATGATTATGCCACTCGAGTCTACTAAGGAGATAGCTTGGGGCATGAAGAGAGGTTAAAGAGATCAGACCGTGCCAAGCTTCAAGACCCGAGAGCCAAAGGAGACGAGTTTCGGACCCGATACCGATCGAGACTCAAGACCGAGCCCGAGAGTGAGTCTAGAAGACTCACGAACATGGAGATTTAGGAGAAAGGCTTTACATGTCCCAACTACCCACTAGTGAGGACCTTCCAAGACTCTAGGTGAGTATCGTACTCTTTCCCTACGCCTAGGTTTCCCACCGGATTTTACTAGGAAAGGGTTTTAACGAGGCGAAAAACGCTTAGAGCATCACATTCCAACATCGTTGATTCATCCACTTGGAAATATTCATGACAAGTTGGGTGGATTAGGAATGTCATCTTATCTTAGGGAAAATTCATTATATTTATTTTCCCCTTTTTTGTATTGCTTTTGAGACTTATCTTTCTCTTTTGGTTTATTTGATGGGTTTAATCTTATGAATTGATGGGCCTAAGTATCAAGCCGTGTCCTAAATTGTCTTAGGCCCATCTCTCATTTAGTTTCCCTAATTGTAAGCGTATATAAGGCAAGACTCTTTTAATAAACTAAGCAATCATTAACCGAAAACTAAAGTTGTAAACTTGTCTCTCATCTCTAGCCTTTAGAGTGAGAAAACCCTAGAAGCTTTGAGGTTGGTCCTCAGCTTGTAGGTGGATGTATCAAGAGCATTCCATAGCTCTTGTGGTGTCATTCACTTCCTCCACCTTGGTTGCTTCACCATCGCTCTTTATTCCATTCATCTCCGCCACCGTTCATCTTCTTCCTCCGCCGTAAGCTCTCTTCTTCCGCCGCGTTTGTTGCTGGTATTGAACGTGGGTTTCAAGCTGAGCTAGTCATCACTTCACCTCCGATCATCTCGCCATCACGCCCCCTCTTCCATCGTTTTATCACCCACCACCACTGCTTGGAACCATATCGCCAAAATCTCCACCGTGTGCTTCTTTGGGTCTCTCAAGCTGAGATCGATCTTCTCTTGGAGCCTCCAGGAGTTCAGCTGCATCAGGTGCCTCTCCGCAGCGGTTTTTATGTCGTAGTTCAACATCTTGACAATCCACATAGCTTTGTATTCGAGCTTAACAGGCAAATGACAAGACTTTCCATAGAGAAGGTGTTGTACCAATGAGAGTCTTGAAAGCTGTACGATAAGCCAACAAAGCGTAGTCTAGCTTAAGCGACCAATCCTTCCATGAAATATTCACTGTTTTCTCCAAGATTGCCTTGATTTCCCGATTCGAAACCTCCACTTGTCCGCTTGTTGGAGGATGATATGGCGTTGCCACTTGTGTCTAATGCCATGCTTCCGTAGTAGTTTGTCGAAAGTTCTGTTAATGAAGTGTGTTCCTCCATCGCTAATCACCACTCTTGGAACTCCAAATCTCGGGAATATTGTGCTCTTAAAAAGTTTAAGAACTACCTTCGCGTCATTTGTTGGACTTGCGGCTTCTACTCACTTGGATACGTAATCAACCGACACTAGGATGTAGTTGTTACCATGAGAGTTTGGAAAATGTCCCATGAAATAGATGCCCCACACATTAAAGACTTCTACCTCCATTATTGGGTTTTGAGGCATCTCATTCCTTCGACTTATGTTTCCTCTTCTTTGACATGCATCACAAGCTAGAATGAATCGATGACCATCTTTGAACAAAGTCGGCCGCCAAAATCCAGCTTGCAAAGCCACCGTCTTGAATGTAGCGAAATGTCCTCCGTTGTTGATCCATGGCATCCCGTGAAGATCCCGCGAACTTCATGCTCAGGAACACATCTTCTGTATATTTTTTTCTTTACATAGCGTGTAGAAGTTTGGATCATCCTAATAATACCGATTGATCTCATTGAAAAAAAATTTCTTGTGATATCCGACGAGATCAGGTTGTTTTTCTCCACAAGCGAGATAATTGACGATGTCGGCGTACCATGGTTACTTGTCCTTGATGGCGTTGATGATTTTCAGCTCCTTGGTGACCACCAGGATGTACTATTGGTGAACTCACTAGCTCTTTCTTGATCGATCGGAATGTTTCAAAACATGCGTCATCAAAGTTGAACTCGACATCCTTGCATAGCAGGCTGGTGAGTGGTCTTGCTATCTTAGAAAAATCTTTGATGAATCTTCGATAAAAATTAGCATGACCAAGGAAACTTCGTATGTCTTTCACCATTTTTGGAGGCCCTAGACTTGTCATCACATCGATCTTGGCCTTGTCGACTTCAATCCCTCTTTCCGATATCTTATGTCCGAGAACGATTCTTTCTCTCACCATAAAATGGCACTCTTCCTAATTGAGTACGAAGTTTGTCTCTTCGCATCATTCAAGTACCTTGCATAAATTAGACAAACAACCACCAAACGAAGAACTATACACAGAGAAATCACCCATAAATACCTCAACTACTGATTCAATTAAATCTGAAAATATTGACATCATGCACCGTTGAAAAGTCGCAGGTGCATTACATAATCCAAACGCCATTCTTCAGTAAGCGAAGGTACCATAAGGACATGTAACTGTCGTTTTTTCTTGATCTTGAGGATGTATCGGGATTTGAAAGAATCCCGAGTACCCATCTAAAAAGCAATAGTGACAGTGATTTGCTAATCTTTCTAATATTTGATCAATAAACGGAAGGGGAAAATGATATTTTTTAGTGGCAGCATTTAAGTTTCTAAAATCAATACACATCCTATGTCTGGTGATAGTTCTAGTTGGAATTAATTCGTCATTTTCATTTTTTATTACAGTTATTCCACCCATTTTAGGGACTCCATGAACAGGTGAAACCCAATTACTATCGAAAATAAGATATATAACACCTGCATCTAGAAGTTTAAGAATCTCTTTCCGCACTACATCTCGTAAATTTGGATTTAAACATCTTTGAGGTTCAATGGAATTTTTAGTTTCATTTTCTAGATGTATTCTATGCATGCATAAGGATGGGGATATTCTCTTGTTATCATCTAAAGGATATCCTATGGCTTTCCTATATATTTTTAATTATCTAAATAAAATCGAGGTTTCATCTTCATTTAGTTCATCACTTATTATGACTGGATATGTTGAATTAGGACCGAGAAACGCGTACGTTAGCCCTTTCGGTAGTGGGTTCAGCTCCACCTTTGGTGCTTTGAGCTTGCTCCAATCGTCTTCATCGCAATTCTCACCATCGCCTGCTTTTACCGTGGCTTCCTCTTCTTCTTCACCCTCGGTTAGACTCGCATAAGCCATCTCATGAGGTATCATGTCCGCCATGTCTCCATTCTGTAGTGTTTGGAATTCTTCACTTAGGTCCTCGTCATTAGGTTCAACCTCATCTAATATACCATTAGCTAGCAAGTCAAGATCGTCTATGTAGAAAATACGATCTCGTTCTTCGGGTTTCTTCATCACCTCATCGATACTAAACTACATGACTTCATCGTTTAGGTGAAGGTTGATATTTCTGTTTTTAACATCGATGATGGCTCCCGCGGTTGCTAGGAATGGTCTCTCTAGGATGAGTGGATCTTTGGGCTCGTGATCCATCTTGAGTACCACAAAATCAGTCGGTATTTGATAATCACCAATCATTTCCAGAATGTCTTCTGAAGGTCCCACCGGTATTTTTATCGAGCGGTCGGCGAGAACTAGCGACATCTTACACTCCTTGAATCTTGTAAATCCCAATTTTTGTGCAATGGATAGAGGCATGAGGTTCACACTAGCTCCAAGATTACATAAAAATCTCCCAAATGTTATCGAACCTATATTGCAAGAGAGAGTGAAGCTACCCGGATCTTCTAATTTCTTCGGAATTTTATTGTCGAGAATAACCGCGCTACACTTGTGTGTTAGGAATGCTACCTCGGTGAGGTCCTTATTCTTCTTAGTCACGAGATCTTTGAGGAATTTGTTAGCATTGGGAATCAATGTCAAAGCTTCTAGTATCGGCATAGTGATGATTACACCTTTCCTTTGCTATTTAAATGCATTCCTCATTCTCTCAGCTATTCTTCCTTTGATCCTTCCCGGAAAAGGAATTTTAGGCTGATAATTGTGTACGTCGAGTGTCACCTGACTCCTTCCACGAGTATTAGGCTCTTTATCCTTATCTGGTTTCTCCTTTTCTAATTTTTCGTGTAGCATTTTTATGGTCAGCTTCTCCTCGTCTTCATGGATGTTGAGTGAAGTTTGATATCTCATTTCTCCAACGAGCTGTCCTAGAGTTCAAAAAACATTTCGTTAGGAATACTTTCTGGCATTGACTCAACGTTGTAACGGTCTTCGATGGAAGGTGCTTCTGTCATTCGCTTGCTCTACTTCCAAGTGAGAATGAAAATAGACGAAGGTTTAGTGCATCCTTAGAGACACCGTCCATCTTAACCAATTTGCATAGTCTATCGAATTGGTTTAAGTGATCCACAGGATTTTCAGTTTATAAACTGTGGAATCTATTATCTTGGACTATTGCTTGTTGGCTCGTCGGCCATGCCTATCGTTCGTAGTACCCTTTGCCTACGCACCACGTTCTCATTCTCCTGATCCAGCAACTGGTTCATTTTTAGCTTTTCGAATTTATTAACCTGAAAAATCTAAAACAAAAAAAAAATTAAATAAAAAGAAACCTAGTCTCAGATTCAGATCAAATCTCTATGGCTATTGCCACAGTCCCCGGCAACGACGCCAAAAACTTGATAGGAGGTTTTGTTTCACCTCGTCTCAGGTTTCACCCAAGTCCTTCTAGAAAGTAATCTCGAGAGTTTAACCCGATTATACCGCAAGTGCAAAGTAATGCAGTTGTAGTATGTACAAAATCGATCCACAGAGACAGAGTACTAGAATAAATCTAATCTAGGTGAATTATAGAGTTTTGGGTTTTATGTTTAATTATCTAAAGTGCATAAAATAAATAAACAATAATTAAATTACTGAAAATAAATTGCGTAAATTAAATTGCATAAAATAAATTATGAAAAATAAATTACGTAATTTAAATAACAGAAAATAAATTACGTAAATTAAATAGCGGAAAATAAAGTGCGTAAATTAAAGTGCAGAAATTAAATAGCATAAAATAAGTTGCGTAAATTAAATGACATAAATAAAAGTACTTAAACTATATTGCATAAATAAAAGGGCATAAAATAAATAATAGAAATTAAATTGCGTAAATTAAATTGCATAAATAAAAGCTCATAAATTAAATAAATTTAAATTAAATAACGATTAAGCAATAATATAGAAAACGATCCCAAGGGTGATTGGAAACGAATCCGGAAATCTTCTAATATGAGAATTGATGTTCTTTAACCTTTTTTGTTGATATCTATCGGTCTAGAGATTCCTTATATAGATTAGTCCACTCTCGTGGTATGCTAGTCTCTCTGCAAAAACTCACTCTCGTGGTGCTCTTACAAGCATTGAGAACGATCTTGTCATCGACCGGCCTAACCGTCCACTGTATCTCTATAGCGTAGTCAAGCTTTCAACGTGTTTAGTTCCAAGATCTTAATCCACTCACGTGGCATCAAGACCCTAAGGTGCTAAACTAACTTAATCAAAGCTAATTTAAATAAGCTCACAAGTCGAAAGTAGATTTATCGATTAACTAGGATTCCAAGTATGTAATTCCGAAACCCCTCTACCCACTCTCGCGGTTAGGGAATTCCTGAAACACTCTGCCACACATGTTATTTTCGTCTGAGCTCTTAGACAATTCCCAAGGGAGTAAGTCTAGCTTTAGGAACACATACAAGGTAGCTAATCGGTTAAGAACAGAAAACATCAATCTCTAATCAATATATCCCATTATCGATCTCCACCCCAGAGATCTAAAGGATCTACTCGCTCATAACTCCGAGGGTGACGGAAGTATATGAGATAGAAGACATGATAAAACTATAAATAAAAACAGTAAATAAAGCAAAGAGATGAGAAGAAGATGAACTAAAGAACTTGCATAATTAAAATTAAGAACAAAGAGTGTTTTTAAGACTTTTCTCTCCAAATGGTGGCTACAAAAGTTGTGCAAAAAGGAAGAACCCCTTTCTAATGAGCATTACATGTGTTTATATAGTATTTAGGATACTTGGAGGAGTCTAGGTAGTGCCCCAAAAGTTTCTAGAAGGTTCCAATTTGGAATCTCAAACTTCCGTAAGTTGCATCGTGCATTAAACCGAGCATGCACGGTCGACGCTCTAGTCGATGTGAATGCTCAGGAAGAGCATTGACCACAACTAGTCGATGCTTACGTCGATGGTCTTCGTCAAGGCTCAGCATCGGGCGTGCACTGTTGATGCACGAGGAAATGTGATTATCAAAAACTGCACAGAAATTGCATCGACCATGTGCGGTCGATGCATGAGTCGATGCCTCCTTTGTGAAGCTTTTCGGAAGCTTTCCTTGATGTTCTTGGCCCGAACAAGTATCATACACACGATTTGATATCTTTTCCTACTTGTTTATTTTCTCTCCATAGAACCAGAAATACTTTCTCATCAAAATGACAATCGGCAAAACGTGTCGTAAAAATATCACCAGTCTATGGTTCTAGATATCATATATTTGATGGAGAATCACAACCGATATATATTCCCAACCTTCTTTGTGGTCTCATCTTTGTACGTTGTGGTTTAAAGATTGTGTTTGTTCTTCAAGACCGAAATCATCTTCTATATTTTCTAAACACGTGTTTTCTTGTTCTTCCGAACTACAATCATCATGTTTAGATAATATCGAATGAAAATACTCAGTGTCTGTTTTTCTTTTAAATTTTTGAGCTCATTTTTTACTTCTTTGATCTCAATTTGAAGAGATTGTAAAGTAGTTTTGGAATTATTTTTTCTTCCTTGGTTGAGTATAGTGGTTAAGTTATATGAAGAGGTTGACGTTGATGGATCTTTATTTGCTAGAGGGTTTTCTATTTTTTGACTTTTATTTAAGGTTGAAAGGATTGTTTCAAGAAATTTTTGTCTTAGTTGGGGATCTGAGATTGAATTCAAGATTTCCAATTGGAATTCTTGATCTTTTGTGAGGACTAGGATTTTCTTACCTTCCGAGTCCGAGCTAGATGATGAATATTAAGTTCATCAACTTGCAAGGCGTCTTCTGGGGAAGACTCTGAATCATAATTACTAGGTAAGGAGTATTCTAGGAAAAGATTTGAAATTTTTCCTGAGATTTCTTCTCCAAGATCGAGCTCTTAGATTTTATTATTTAGACGGAAAATTTTTGAAGTGTGACCTTTCTTGTGACATTTATAACATGTTAGGTTTTTGTAAAAAAGTTTATTTTGGGGTTCTTTTGGTTGAAATCTTTTTCGCGGTTTGTTCCAAGAGTTTTTTCGTGGCTTATAGTCTTTAAAGTCTTTTGTAAACTTTGGTTTTTTGGAGTAGTATGATGGTTTGCAATCTCCTACACAAGATTTTTTTATTACTATGATCTTTTTCAAATTGTTTTCAGAAAGAACCTAGTTCTACTTTTGTTCTTCTAAGTTCCCACTCAAGATGTTTTCGGAGTTTTAAATCTTGACAGATCTTAAGCCCTTCTTATTGGACAAGACTGACTAATTCTGCGTAAGTGAAATCATCATAGTCAATTATTTGGATACCACTAAACTCTCTAATTTTTGTTCTAACCTTTTCTCCTAAAAGTGTTGGAAGTCCTACAAGAAATTTTTCTTTCCAAAAGGGTTGATTTGAATCTTGTTGGAGTAAGACCCTAGTGAGATGATATATCATGGATTTTACCCGTTTTTAGCCATGATATAAGTCGTTTTATCGAGTCTTTCTAGTGCTTTTTCTATCATTTTAGAGTCTTTTCAGGTTTTAGCACGTTTGGGACGAAATTGGAGATTTTGGAGACATTTGGAGCCCTTTGGAGCAAACCAGTCGTTTGAAGCCTGAGTATCGATCGACACCATCCCAGTATCGATCGATACCGACGGTTAAGCATGAGTATCGACGACACCATCCCGTATCGATCGACACCGACGCAACTGACGCGAGATAGATATCAGACGAGAATTCGCCAAAAGAAGCCCAATACTTTCCTTCACAAAGAAGCCCAGCTCATGTTTTTAGACCTATTTAAGCAAACTCTTAGTCTTTAGGTTGGGAGACTTTACTTTGAACTTGATTTGAGAGCTTTTGAGGGAGACGGATCCAAGACTTTGTTCATCATAGAAGATCCCGAACCCTTGTTTTTATTCTTTTGTTTAATTTCATGATTTATTCAATGTTATTTGTTTCATCTACCATGTCGAGTAGTCTCATTTTAGGGTTTTCATATGGATTTCTCTGATTTATGATAATTGATTTGTTAGGTTCAAAATCTGAATACTTCACCATAGGTTGTTCTCAAAACTATTTCTAACCGATCACTTAGAATAGAACCTAGATTAATCGACAGTACACACGATCAAGTAATCTGATAAAACCTAGAGCAATCGATTATCTCGCAAAGAGATTTGGTTTAATCGAATTGTGAACATATCAAACTTGAATTGATGCTGGTTTACTGTGTAGGATTTGCAAAGAGATTTGGAATTTTAGACTTTAGACTTAGTTAGTTTTGCAACGACATGTTAACTATACTTTCGTTCAGCAAGAACGCTAATCAATCAACCTTAATTGATTAATTGTTGTTTATCATTGATTTCCTGAGAATTTCCCTGCCTAGTTTCCTTCCATATCAATCGACCAAGTTTAATTCAATCATCTGTTTTCTCATAAATTATATTTGCTTAGACAATCTGCATCTTTCATCTATGGTGAATTTTCGAGTTCTTGTGTTCGACCCTCGATATACTGCAGAACTGCTTTAGTATCATTTAGGTATTAATTGAGCATATCAAATTTGGCGCCGTGGGACTCTAAAAATTCACCTTTAGAATTTTATGTCGATTTTGTCGTTAAGCCGATCGATCGATACTCCATTGGTATCGATCGACACCGAACGCCTGCTTTTAAATTTTGGTTACTTATTTTCTCGTCTTTTGATTTTCGGTGTATGCATCAGCGCATTCACGAGAAAGAAAGACACACCACCGATCAATCTCTCCTCACAGAGCTAGCAGAGCGAACGCACATCGAAAACGAAAAACAACTACAGTTGAGATGGATCTTCCACGTTTGGTGCATGATGAGAAGGTGAACAAATACCTCCTCCACAACAACCCCAAGCTGTTCGCTGAACGGACACTTGGCGATTACAACCGACCGGATCAATTCTATGCCAATCGGCAATGATCCGTATTCCAACTTTCCGCAGGAATGACTTTGAGCCGAAGCCGCTTACTTCACTCTTGGACAGCACCCCTTCACCGGCCTCTCTCATGAGCACCCTATGGATCACATCGAGAAATTCGAGGACTTGGTCACCAGATGAAGTACAATGGAGTACCACATGAATATCTCTTTGTAAGCTCTTTCCATACTCTTCTTGGTGGAGAGGCAGCATCGGCTGAAGCAGCTACCTCCCGATCTCTCGCCACTTGGAACGAACCAAGAACGCATTCCTGAACAATTTCTATGACGATGCGAGATCGAGGAGCTCAGAACAAGCTCTCTCAATTTTCTCAAGGTCCAACAAGCACTCAAGGCTGTGAGATTCAGATCCTACAGAGACGTCCGCATCACGGTTTCAGTCAAGTTCACCTGCTCGATCTTTTACGAGGGATTGATCGATGATGGCACGGATTCTGCAAGCAACGGAACTTCAACACTAGGTTCCAACCGATGTGAAGCTGATTGAGAACTTGGCGCCTAGCAATAGACCAAGAATGCTGATTTGATGAAAAGGCTCGCTAGTGTTGCTGACTTCAGATTGCTGAGGTTCAGGGTTGGACACGATGCACAACCTCTTAGTGGGAAAGACGAAGGCTGTACATTTTGCTGAGGAAGTAGGAACATTGAAGATGAGGCAGAATGTTAACTACATTGGTGGTTCTGGTTTTCAGGTCAGCAATTTGGTTACAACAACAACCTAAGCTTCAACAACAATCAGCAAGGTGGTTACAAGTCTGAGGTAACCAATCTGGTTTTGTGCCACTAATTCGCCAAAACCACTTCAAAGCGGTGATTTTACTCCAATATGGTAATTCATCTTACCAACCGCATTCTCCGAGGTCTACAGAGAGTAAGACAGATCCTTGGAACAAATTCTGCAGGACAAGAAAAGATGACTGTGGATTTCAATAGAAAGCTGGATAATTTATACACGATCGAATGGGAGAATCGACGCCTAAATCCATCAAGATGCTGGAAAATCAAATAACTACATCAGCAGCCAAGGGAAAGATAGTTCAACCACAGCATGGACATGTCAATGCAATCACCTCGAGCACTGAAGAGGATTTTGAGCCGAGATGACTATGTCCGTATCAGATATAGTATCGACCGATACCCACTGGTATCGACGATACTACCCAAGACCTGCTGTAGATTCAAGGTCAAGATGGAGATAAGAATTTGAGATTCCATTCCAGTATCGATCGACACCCCTACCAGGTCGATCGACACCAACCGTGAGACGATACCAAACTCCAGATCGATCGACACTCATCCTGGTATCGGCCGATACCCTTCGCAGCTGAATCAATAACTGAGAAAAGGACAGTAGATGGTGAAGAAAGGGCCAGTCGGTCAGCTCTATCCTATTATTCCCAAGCTGACAAGAGAGGAGTGGGAGGCTGCTGTAGCAAGTTTTGTCAAAAAATGGTGCAGGACCTCCCGTGCTGATACACCACCACCGCGAGACAGTTGACAAAGAGGAAGACCCAGGAAATTTCAGTTCCATGCTCCATCTCTGAGTAAACTTCAAGGAGCTCTCGTGACTGTGGTCTAGGTCAACGCCATGTCGAGGCGATCAGCAGAGATGAAACTGATATGAGATCTCCTAACACGCTCTCACATACGCGATTCTTCTAGCTCACTCCCTTACGCTACAATTATTGATTTACCTCGTTAAAATAGAGATGTCTGATTCCTACCGATTTTGTGTCAGGAGATGAGCCAAGGATCCAAGGTGCCCTTGATTTTGGGAAGACCATTTATGGCTACTGCCGATCATGGACATGAATAAGAAGAGAATCTCTTTCTCTTGCATTGACGGAGACGCCTTCTACGATGCCATTCCTTCCGGAGGAGCACTCCAAACATGTCTCAAGATCACCATCGCCTCGCGAGACTCTCGATGATCGATCCGTCGATGAGTCTTATGATGAACCAAAAGTCGCAGATGTTTCAAATGAACCCCCAACACCCCAAGAAAGTTGTGTAAGACCAAGGCAGCAAAGAGGAAGCGACGAGCAAGAAGATCAACTGCCGCTATTTCACTTTGATCCTCGTAATGTGACGGAGATTCGATCGAATATAAGTGCAAGGGCACCTCAAACCTTCTCTAAGGTTGAGTTCTCATTCTACGGAGATGAAAGAGAAAGAAGAGGATATGATGAGCAAAACTTTGAAGCTCAGATGTCTGGTCATGAGCTTATCTCTGAGTGAGTCCTCCACCTTGTCCTGACCGATACTTAGCTTCAAAGTCAAGCTCGTGACATTAAACAAGCGCTAGTGGTGCAACCCACTAGAGTCTATTAAATATGAGTTTTGTTTTTGTGTTTTGTTGTGTCTTGCGAATCAGGTGAAGAAAGATGGTCGCTGCTTTTCCAAGATCGATCGACACCACCTGGTATCGATCGACACCACCGCTCTATAGTAACACCTCGTTTCGACCTATTTCGCTTTTGTCCTTTGATTTCTTTCACCTTCTTCGCTTGATAAACACCGGGACAAGTGTTGTTTAAGTCCGGGGAGGTAGTTATCGACATTGTGTGTTCATTTTGAAGAAAAAAAAATGATTTTCGTGTCAAAACAACTTAGAGATTCCCGATCGTGTTCTGGTTTTGATGTGCGGTTTTGCTTTTGAGTGTCTATTGTTACAGGTCAATATCCAGCCTCGACTAATGAAAAATCCAGAGGTAAACCAAACACCAGATTCATGGATTGTCTCCAACAAGTTTCATCACAAGTTTTACCAAATTTCAGACTTCATCAATAAGTGTAAATGTCCAAAGAGCTTGATTCATCATTCATTACCTAGCTAAGAACTATCAGCATGGAAATGGAGACTGATAAGTACGAATCAGAGGGTAAGAACCGAATGGTACTAACAGCAATACTGCCTCGAACCTTGATGATATGAGTTAAAAAAAAAAGAATCAATAAGAACTGGATACATTGAGAGGGTAAGAACCGAATTCGTAGCTAACACTATCAATACTGCCTCGAACCTTTGATTTGTATATGCAGTTAAAAAAAAAAAAAAAGAATCAATAAGAACTGGATAAGAGGGTAAGAACCTGAATTTAGCTAACACTATCAATACTGCCTCGAACCTTGATTTGATATGCAGCTAAAAAAAAAACAAAAAAAAGAATCAATAAGAACTGTTGTGAAATAAGTCTGGGAGTTAAATACCAAGAAAAGTTGAATGAATTGTTCTCTAGCTATGGTACTGTATGACCAAAGAATCTAGAAAGTTCGTGGACATTGATTTTAGGATGAAACGGGCGATGATAAGCTTCTGATGAACACTTAGCGGGTCATGAGAAGTCTGTAAGCTGGGAATTCGGAGAAGTACATGGAGGTTAGATCTGAAGCTGATCAGCAACAAGGCTGGGAAAAGGGATCATTACAGCATTTCGTACAGATCAGATCTCTAAGGTTTTTCAAACCTCTTTTCTCTCACTTAGTTTTCTTGTTTCGAGGGCAAGAAAGGCTAAGTCTGGGGAGTTGATATATCATGGATTTTACCCGCTTAGCCATGATATAAGTCGCTTTTATCGAGTCTTTCTAGTGTTTTTTCTATCATTTTAGAGTCTTTTCAGGTTTTAGACGCTTAGACTAAATTGGAGATTTTGGAGACATTGGAGCCCTTTTGGAGCAAACCAAGAAAGTACCTGTTGAAGCTCGAGTATCGACGACACCATCCCAAAGATCGATCGATACCGACGGTTTCAAGATGAGATCGACGACACCATCCCTAAGATCGATCGATACCGACGAAAATCGACGCTGAGATAGATATCCAAGGACGAATTCTCGCCAAAAGAAGCCCAATACTTTCCTTATTCACAAAGAAGCCCAAATTTGTTTTTGACCTATTTAAGCAAACTCTACTTTCAGGGAGACTTTACTTTGAACTTTGATTCTCGAGAGATTTCTGAGGGGAGACGGATCCAAGACTTTGTTCATCATGTAGAAGATCCCTAACCCTTGTTTTTATTCTTTTGTTTAATTTCTCATGATTTATTCAGTTATGTTATTTGTTTCATCTACCATGTATAGTATTCATTTTAGGTTTAGGGTTTTCTATATAGTTTCTCGATTTATGATAATTGATTTGTTAGGGTTGAAAATCTGAATAGTTCTTCACCATAGGTTGTTCTCAAAACTATTTCTAACGATCACTTAGAATATAGAACCTAGATGTCGATTAGGCCTGCGATGCAATTGAGTATCGATAAAACTAGGGTGAGCAATTGGATTATCTGAAGGATTTGGTTTAATCGGTGAACATATCAAACTTGAATTGATTGCTGGTTTACTGTGTAGGATTTGCAAAGAGATTTGGAATTTTAGACTTTAGACTTAGTTAGTTTTACGACGGTTGGTTAACTATACTTTCGTGTTTGAGTTGAACGGCTTGAATTGAACCTTAATTGATTAATTGTTGTTTATCATTGATTTCTGAGAATTTCCTGACTTTTTCCCCAATCGACTAAGTTTAATTCAATCATCTGTTTCTTAAATTATTGTTTGCTACGCATGCATCTTTCATCTATTGAATTTTCTTGATTTCTTGTGTTCGACCCCTGATATACTGCAGCAACTGCTTTAGTATCATTTTAGGGTATTAATTTGAGCATATCATGAGAAAGGTGTTTTGTACCATTGGAAATCACTTAGTTTTTTACATTTAAAATTTGAAAGAAGTTCTGCGTTTTTATCCCTAAGGACTGAAGGATCTCCTATGAAATGAAGAGTTATAACTAAGACTAGAGTTGCTACAACATTTTGTTGGAAATTATCAAAGTTATCTAGAATTGTCATGCCTTCTTCATCTACTTTTACAGCATCGATAATTTATCTTCGTTGCTGATTAGTAAGATAGTTATCCCACCATCCTTTTAATTGTCCCGAAAATCCGGCTATAAGGAGCTCAGCTACGATTTTATGTTCATTACCTATTTGTGTTCTATAAGCGTTTGCAGTCATTGTCATTTTTTGAAGGAAATGGAGGATATTATATTTAGATATACCATCAAAATTTCAATCATACTGAAGATGAATTGAACCTAGATTGTTATATAGGCTGAATCTGCCCTAGGTTTGGTGCTGTTATTATTTAGTTTTCATGACTCCAATCAAGACGGTTTATTCTATTGTTTTGAAATTGTTTTGAAGTTGTATCAATATTTGATTCGTGACATAAGGTGTTTATTTGAATATTTGAAATTCGTGCCTCGGGATTGTTAGGTTTTTGGATTTTTGAAGTTGGAGTGTCAGGAACATAATGGGTTTGATGGCCGCTATTTTCTCTTATTTCTATTTTGCTTAAATGGCTTTGAAGGGCACAAATGAATTATATATTTGTAGCTTGGTAAGTTTTTACACTATTCTCCGAGATTTGGAAAGGGTTGAACATCAGAAATTTTTGTTTTTTATTGGATGGAGTTTCATTTGGAAGGTTTGGTTGTTTTAAAATTGTTTTCTCAATCCTATCAAGTTGTTTGCTTATCGTGCCAAGATTGGTGTTCGAAAAATTGTTTTGAAGAATGATATTTTGGATGTTTGTTTTATCATCTTTTTGTGGAAGTTTAAAAGGAATTGTTTCTATTGGTGTATCCAATACCCCGAGTTTTATTCCTTGCTGAGGGGGATGGTTTGAACGAACTAATTTTTTTTTAGCAAGTGTTTGCCACTCAGGAGTTTTATTTTGATTGGTAATAGGACTTGCTGTTTTTGAATAAGAAAAATAAATATATTTTCCTTGACATAATCCTCGAACCAATTGAAAAATAATACTCGGACTTTGTATTTTTTTAAGATATGTATAATATTCTTCTTGGATGTTTTCTTTGTTGTTTGAGAATTCTTTGAAAAACCAAATTCTTTTTTGTAAGTTATTTTTTGAATAAAATTCTTCCCTTAAAATTTTTTTATCAATGTCAAAATCTTTTTCTAAAACGTTTAACTCATTAGCCATATTATCAGTAATAGCTGAAAATGTCGGGCTAGTAGGTTCAGATTTTGTAACAAATTCATCTTGAGAAAAACTAGGTCCTGCTGTATAAATAGATTTTGGAATTTGTGTTTGGAAATGAACATTTCTTAAGATTGAATTTGGAATATCAGAAGTTGAAAATAATGGTTGATATCTGGGTTCATGAATTGGAAAGTTTCCACCTAATTGAGAAACTCTTCCTAAGTCTATGGTTCCCATAGTTGAAGAGGATTCACAAGATAAATCATTTTCAGTATTTTTATTATGATTTCTGAAGAAGGAAAGTTTTACTTTTCCATCATTAAATTGTTCAATATTTTTGAGACGTGTGTTTGGTTCAATTGGTTCTATAGGTTTTTGAGGTTTTGGCTAGGTAACTCCTTTAAGAATTCATTCTTCTGGAAGATTTACATCTTTCCATTGAATTGATCTTGGTATGACGGAGTTCGATTTTGAAAGATCAGTTTGGAGTAAAAGAGTTTCACCCTTTTTACTAGATATTTTTTACTTTTGAAGAAAAGGCATTTGTCATGGCTTTATAGTATAACCTAAAAACTAAAGCAATTGGAATTGATCCTTCTATCATTTCATAATTATGTGTTTTAACTTGCAAGACTAAAGATTTTAAAATGCTTTTATCATTTAGAGAAACAGTAAAATTTGGATAGCAATCAAAAGATATTGGACCTGCACATAAACTTGATTCTATAGAGTTAAGTAAAGAATCTTTAAATAATTTAAATCTAGTATCTCTTAAGATAGTTAGTATTGAGGTGTTAAGACCTTCTTTTGAAAGTGGTTTAATACCGACTTGGACTAAACCAATATGTATATATTTGAAATTTTTTTGCTCTATGTCTTTGTAAAACATGTTCTGAAAATAAATGAATTGTTTCAAAAGGTTTGGTTAATTGAATATCACGTTCTTCGGTTTTAATTGAAAAATTTGTTCTTAGAAAATTTATTTTTGAGATTTGATAAATTTGGTCTCTATGTACTCTTGGGATTTCCCAATTGTCAATTGATCTTGGAAATCATCTATAGTAGTTTCATGACTATTTATAACATTTTTAGACTCTTTTGAAGATCTATATCCAGACCTTGAAGAAGAAGTTGACTCAGACCTATTTAGCGTATTTCTAAAATACAAACTCATCTTAAAATTCTTATGGTTGAAAAGATTAGGACTCCTTACAACCCAAACTTAACTCTAGGATTTATTGCCATACACTTATGGGACTTACTACCTAGACACAACAAGACTGGCAAAACACTCGGGAGGACTAAACTTTAGAACTCAAGTAGAATTTGAAACAAGTTTGTTTAAAGAAATTTGCTAGTTACGTCTAATAAACTTTTTCAACAAGTTGTTATTTGTTTTAAAACTTGCTCTAAATATTCTAATTTTTCTAGATGTCTTCTGATAACATTGTCTAAAAGTTTTCTAGTGTATCATTTTCATATGCTATTTCTTGTTTAAGTTTTTTCACAATATATTTCAACATGTCTCTCATACCATAAGGGGATCAAGTATATATATATCGAGTATGTTTTATAATATATATATTTTATTTTATAAAACAGAATGCGTTTAACGTGAACGTAACATGTGTCAAATGGATAATTCATTAGATTTTGACACGTGTCATTACTAATTTAGATTGCGACACGTGTCAAAGCGATAACTCAAAAGAATCCGACACATGTCAAATTAAATTTAAAATCAGTTTAAGAAAAAATATCAAAAAAGAAAGAAAAAAAAAACAACTTTCTCATAATGGTAATTTTTTATATAAAATGTAGAATAGATAATTAATTAAAAAATTCGTCACCTTAAAAAAAATGTCAATAGAAAAAAAGAAAACTTTATTTTTAATAGAAAATTGTCAGTTTAAAAAATGAAAAAAAAATGAAAAATGTATTTGAATCATGAATCCAAGTCTGTTACTCAATTTAGAAAAAAATATTTTAAATTCTTCTTTATTAATATATATATATATATATATATATCGTTAGAATTACAATCAAATTAAAAGTATACTAATTTTAATCTTTTATATCAGTTTGGAATATAATGGTGGTTGCTCAGTTAATTTTGGGAGTACGATCCATTGATGCTATTTGAGACTATATTTCATTGGATAATCCTGAGGTAATAGACAGAAAATATTCTATTTTTATATTATTTTATATTATTCCTAACATAGTTTCGATTAATATATTGGCAGGAAAAAAAAATATATGTGAAGCAATTATCACCGATATCATGTGCAGCAACTATCAATTATCACCGTCGATCTCATCCACTATCTGAAATTATCAAACTAAGAAAATGGTTTTTTTTTGGGAAGGTCATAATGAGCCATAATTAAAATAGCCGATAGTTTTTTTTTTGGTCAAGAAGCCTAATATGTTTAGAACAATAAATGAGAAAAATATTGTAGTAAATCTGTTAAAATTTGATAAACACAAATTTACCTATTTGAATTTTGAAATATTATAATTTTTATATTTAATCAGCAAAGCAGTATATTATATATATAAATATATTAATTAATAAAAAGAACACGTACATCGCACAGGTCCAAGATCTAGTAATATATAAAACCCTAAGCGATTGAAGAAGAACACAAATTTAAAGATCGATAAACTGTAAGAAATAGAGCAAAGAAGACGATGAGGTTCATTACCGGAGTGGATTTCATAAACTGAACATCATCGGAGATGATGACTTCACATTTGGCAGACCTTAGAGAACACCGGATCGCGAACTCCTTCAATTACGGGATTTGGCTCAAAAAAATAACCATATTTCTCGATTCACCAATTGGCTGAAGGAGCGATTCACAATGAGACGAATTGAGTTTGTCGTCGACTCTTGGGCTAGGGTTCGAGACGACTGAGTTTGAGTGTTAGAGAAAGGAAAAAAAAAAAACGTTGCTATTAGAAGTGAATAATGGGCTACCCGTTTTATTTTAACTATGTCCATTTATTAAACGGGCTAACCCATTTAATATTAGTATAATTGGACGGATCACGGGTAAAAAAAATTTACACTATGCCTGTTTAGGTCCGCGGGCACATGACCCATTTTAACATCCCTAATATTAGGGTTTGGGTGTTCGAGTAAAACGGTTTCGTTCGGGACGGAATTACAGAACTTACGGATTTTTGGTTTGGAGGAAATAGTTCTGAATTGAACCAAAATTAGAGTCCGGTTCGTTTCGGTTTAGAAGTAGACAAAGTTTTGGTTTAGTTTAAACAAAAAAAAAACACAACTGTTTGGAGTGTTTCTAGAGCTTACTGAAGCCTATGGGAAGATTGGTGCAATTATTTAGATTATATACGGTCGCAGAAAGGATTTAGAAGTCCTAAGTAGCTGAGAATCGACCAGGACATTGACCTGCTGGGGTCGATGGCTTTGCCGAACCACTTACCAGTTGAGTGCATCGACCAATGTGGTCGATGCTAGCCAGACGGACCACAATATCGACCAAGAGCATCGACCAAATGGGGTCGATGCTGTTCCGAAGAAAAGGGAAAGATGATGACTTGGCGAATCAAGGCTTGGAATATTCGGATTTTATGCTTCTAGAACCAGGGAAACTCGACCTAAACGCCTCCAGAAACCCTAAGACTATAACATGTTGTAAACATAAAAGAAAGAGAGACCGGAGAGAAGAGAAGAATCTCTAGACTTTTGTAGCCACCATTTTCATATCCTAATAAGAGTTCTTCTTCTTTAGGTTAATCTCTTTACTTGTGCTTTTGTTTATGCGTTGATTATTGTTCTAGTTTAGTTTGCTTTATTGTTTACTGCTTTATGAATCAAAATCTTGTCTCTGCTATAAACCACAGAGAGACAAGGGAGTAGACCCTTTAGACCACGAGGGTGGTGGTCGATGATGAGATCTAGATTTTAGGATTTAATAGTGTTTGATTGTGCTTTATCGATCTAGCTATTTTAGTATACACTTTAATGCTAAGCATTCTCTTTCGGGAGATGCTTAAGAGTATAACTGAATCCAGTAGGTGTGGTTATATGATTTAGGAGTTCTTAGCACCACGAGAGTGGGTTAAAGCTTTAGATATGTGTGCTAGAGAGTATTAGCTACGATCGAGTTTGATGTTTGATAGAGTTAATTATTGATCTGGCTTTGGCCAAGTTACATTAAGATTTTAGGAGTATTCCGCGACGAGAGTGGGTTGTACTTTGGAAACAGATCTATCATTAACGTAGTGTGCCTATTCCAGAAGCTAAGGGATGCTTAGTATTCGATGATGGGATTGTATGAAAGGCGTGTTCAGCTCGTGATCGTCGGGAAAGGAACCGTGTGGTTTTCACCACCCGTTATTTCCCTCACAGGTTTCACCCGATGATAACATTGTATTTTACATGCTTTTATGCTTTAGAATAAGTTAGTTTTAGCCTTTATAACTAACATTTTAGTGTAGTATTAATGTTTTTGCATGTGGTTATATGTTTTTAGGTACTTGAAGCTAAACATGAGTTCTTGAGATGTTTTTGGAGCCTACTAAAGCCTTTGGGAAGATTGGTGACATTGCTTGGATCGTACACATTCGGAGAAAGATTTCACAGAGTCAAAAGAGGAAAATATCGACCCCAATATCGACCTGTGTGGGTCGATATCATGCCCATAGAATTTTCTGAAAGGAAGAGTCAATCCGTCAGAGAAAGGAACTCAATATCGACCCTAGCATCGACCAATCAGGGTCGATGCTGGCCTCCGAAAAAGATGGAAAAATCCTTACGTGGCAAGATATGATTCGGGCAATTTGTCATTTTGAGTTTTAGGCTTCCAAGAACAAGATAAAGACGAAATGGAGAGATCTGAGAAGCCCTAATACTATATAATCACTTGTAATCACACTAGACAAACACAACTTTTCATACCCTAGATACACATCTCTTATCCTTGTAGCCACTATTTCATATCTAATAAAAAGTTCTTATTTTACTTCTTCTTTTCTGTTTTAGAGTAGATCTTTTAGACCACCAGGGTGGTGGTCGATGATGGGATCTATGTTTTAGAGTTCATTACTGTACTTAACCGATCTAGCTACTTTAGTATGCACTTTAATGCTGAGTATTCTCTCATGGGAGATACTTAAGAGTAAAACTAAATCCAGTAGGTGTGGTTGTCAATTTAGAAGTGTTTGATGCCACGAGAGTGGATTAAACTTTCACATCTGCATACTAGAGAGTCATAACTAGTGTCAAATTTGTTGTTTGATATAATTAATTATAGATCTCGCTTTGACCAAGTTAGATTGAATATTTTAGGAGTATTTCGTCACGAGAGTGGGTTATACTTTAGAAACAAATCTATCACTCACTTTGTATTCTTGAGGCGAGATCTAAGGATACTTGGTATTCGATGATGGGATTGTATGAAATGCATATCCAGTATATCACGAGAGTGGATCTGTATATAGAGTCTAGCATACCACGAGAGTGGACTAGCAAGACATGGAAAAATCCCTAGAATGACAAATATAAATTATTTAGATAGAATATGAATTCTAAACTAAGGTTTCCTAATTTAGACTATCACCCAAGTATGTGTAAATATTAGTTTAGGATTATTTAATATTTATTTAATTCATGTTTAGTTTAGTTTATTTACTGTTTTCTTAGTATAGATTTATTGCTTTATTTATCTTATGCTTTTATCTATGCTATGCATGTTAGATTAGGAACTAACCCCCATTTCTCTATTTTGCTTAGATTAGATTTAGACTTGTATTTTCTGTGTGTTATTCTCAGTCCCTGTGGATTGACCCCGTATTACTACAATTGCATTTAACTGTGCACTTGCGGTTTTGTAGGTTAAACTCTCGAGATTAACTTCTCGGGTGAAATCTGTAAAGAGGCATAAAAACCTCCATCACCCGAGCGCTACTAAAGAGTAGTCTCGAGAGTTTAACCCATAGAACCGCAAGTGCACAGTCATGCAATTGTAGTACATACGGAATCGATCCACAGAGAGAATAGAATAACTGCACAGAGAATGCAAATGCAAATCTAATCTAGACGGAAAAATAAAATAGGGAGTTGTGTTCTAAACTATATGATGCTATAAAATAAATTACGTAATTTAAATAACATACATAAAATTGCATAAATTAAATAACTAAAAATAAAGTGCATAAAGTAAAGGTGCGGAAATTAAATTGCAGAAAAGTAAATTGCGGAAATTTAAATTGCGGAAATTTAAATTGCGGAAATATAAATTGCCTAAATGTATATTGCGGAAAAGTGAATTGCATAAATTAAATTTGCAGAAAATAAATTGTAGAAATTAACGTGCAGGAATTTAAATTGCAGAAATATAAATGACATAAATAAATAAACATAAATAAAATAACATGAATAAAATATTAAATTAATTATTTACAGTTTATTGGGTGATAGTCGATTTACCAGGGATTTTAGATTATAGGATTCATGTTCTACCTTTTTAGTTCCTGTTGTCAATCTAGGGATTTTCTGTTATAGACCTGTCCACTCTCGTGGTATGCTAATCACTGTGTCCGACCCACTCTCGTGGCGACTTTCACGCATTGCGCACAATCCCATCATCGATTACTCTTATGTATGAGAGACACATCGATTGGGGTTGTCACACTACCAACCGATTAACCAAGTGTTTAGCTTGCGTTCGAAGTGTGTCTAAGACGAAGAGTGAATGACAGATCTATTTCTAGAATACAATCCCACTCTCGTGGTGATGTATTCCTGAGATCATTATCTAACTTTGGCCACAATTAGATAAGCATTAAGATATTCCATCAAACAACAAACTAGATACTAACTAATAGTCTCTAATATGGAAGTCTGAAGTTTTAACCCACTCTCGTGGTGCTAAGGGCTTCTATTCGTATAGCCGAATCTACTACTGATTTGGTTATGACCTTAAACACATCCCATATGACATGACTTAGCATTAAGAGTGCATATTAGAGTAGCTAGATCGATCAATCACACATACTGACCCCTAAATCTTCGATCCCATCATCGACCACCACCCTAGTGGTCTAAAGGATCTACTCTCTTGTCTTTCCGAGGGTGACGGCAAAGACAAGGAATAGGTTCATAAAACAGTAAATAAGAAACTAAAGAACAAGAACAGAAATCGAAATCAAAGCATAAACATTAACAGAAGCATAAGAAAGAAGTAAACCTAAAAGAATAACTCTTTATTAAAAGTGAGACAAAAAATGGCTAGAGAGTCTAAAACTGATGTCTAGTGAGAATACATGAGTTTATATAGAGTTTAGGTGGCTTGGGGGGAGTCTCGGGCGTCCTTAGAAGCCTCTGGAAGGTCATAACTGGAGATCCTAAGCTTCCATAATTTGCAAGTTTGCATTAACCAAAGTTTTATTTTCTGCACAGTGACTTAGCATCAACGACTCCTGGTCGATGCTTGCATCGATGGTCTTCGTTTTCGGCTTCAAGTTCGGGTTTGTGGCTGGGCGTCGACCCCTCCTGGTCAACGGTTTAGGGTCGATGGTCTGCTCGAGCCGGGCGTCGATCCCTTCTAGTCGATGCCCTGGTCGATGCTTCCTTCGGGAAGCTCTTGAGATGTTTTTTCATGATGTTCTTGGCCCCAACAAGAAGCTCCAAAATCTCTATGACTTCTAAGGGTACCAAAATACTCAGAAAGTGTATGATTTCCTCCAAGTACCTATAAACACATAAACAAATGCAAATGCACTAAAACTATCCTAAATGAAAGTTAGAAACATATAAAACTAAGCTAAATGTATGCTAGAAAGCATGTAAAATACGATGCTATCAGCTCGTCATGAGAGTGACTCTGAATATAGAGTCTAACATACCACGAGAGTGGACTAGCAAGCCATGGAAAATCGCTAGAATGACAAACACAAACTATTTAGGTAAAACATAAAATTCCTAATTTAGATTTCCAGAAATTGACTATCACCGATCGCTTGTAAATATTTATTATTAATTTAGTTTATGTTATTTACTTTATGTATTTAATTATGCCATTGTTTATTTTAATTGATTTAATTTATTTATGTCTTTTAATTTAATGCTTAGCTTAGATTAGTTTACTTTATAGTTTTCATAAGTTTATATTTATTGTTTAGTTTAGTTTAAGCTTTATTTATTTTTCGCGTCACATAGTTTAGGACTCAAAACCCCACTTTATTATTCCGTCTAGATTAGATCTATATTTGCATTCTCTATGCGTTATTCTATTTTCCTGTGGATCGAACTCGTATTACAACAATTGCATGACTGTGCACTTGCGGTCTATGGATTAAACTCTCTAGGCTATCCTATAGATAGACTTGGGTGAAACCTGAGAATGGGAGAGATCGAAAGAAATCTCCTACCTATCAAGGGGCTGGGCTTTGATTTGATTTCGATAGCGAGATTGAACTCCAAGGAGTCTCCAACTGTTTTGTTCCACCCTCTCTCAACAGAACATCGCTTCCTTTCTCCATCGGTCTAGGGCTGGGCAAAATATCCGGACCCGAAAATCCGAACTGAACCCGACCCGAAACATCCGTACCAATCTCGAACCCATTATTAAAAAAAATACATGAATGGGTCTAGAGGTCTAAATCCGAAGATCCGAAACCCCGCAAAACCCCTCGAACCGAATCCGAAAAATCTAAATAGGATTGGCTACTTTGAGTTATCATCAGTCCAGAAAATATATATTAAACCTGAACCGAACCCGATCCAAAATTATAAAATACCCTAATGGGACCGCAACTCCAAAATCCGAAAACACGAAATCTGAAAGAATCGAACCGAACCCGAACCGAATATCCGAATTTCGATAGCTAACGCTAGTACTTCACCTTTCTGTCCTCCAGGATTTATCCTTCCTCTATTACACCCAAATTAAGTTTTTTTCTGTACCAAAACACATTCTGATCCCACCTTTTCCTCCTTACCCTTTTTCTCAACACCATAGTCAATTACTTTATCTGAATCATCAATACGAGTTTGAATCTCCTCCTGGTTCGAACTCTTTCGTACACTCGCCACAGCAATATGCCCCCACTTCTTACAATGTGAACATCTTGGAGGTAACCACGGGTATTTGTAGGTGACTGTTGCATCAACACCCGTTGTTGATTTGAAGTGAAAAGAATTTGGGTGTTGTTTGGTTAGATCCACCTCTACACACACCATTGCTTCATCAAACTTGTTACAGAGCTTCGTTTCCGGATGTAATCTCTGCGGTATTCCCACTGCACTAGCCAAGAAGCTTATTCCCTTTCGAGTAAACATTGACTGTGGAATATTGTGAATATTTATCCATATCGGCATAGATCTGATTTCCGGTTGAGCCTCCTCCAAAACAGGGGACCATTTCTATACAAACATAGGTTTCTCTGTGATGTTCCACATACCACGACGTAGCACTCTCTCCCGTATTACTCTATCCTTAATTCTGAATTTTATCGTTGTTTCATTCACAATAAACGCATCAATTTTGATCGATTTATCCCCTAGTAGTCATATCTTGTTCACAATCACATGTATCTTTGCTACATGAGGGGCTGAACAATCTCCCTATGATAAGATCCTCCCATAAGGGAACTACATTATCGAAGATTTCAGGGGGAACTTGTACTGCGGAGAGATCTACATGTTGATACAAAGAGAAAGAGTAATTAGCAATCAAGAGCATCAGGTAAATGAGACAAAAAGATTTGTTAATGGGGTTCGGTTAACTTACATCCCCAGGACCTAGTCCATAATCAAATCCACCAGAATCAGAAAGCAAATACAACATTGCAAACGCACATATCAAGCCATAACGTCTTGATCTACCGTTCTTAACTAGAAATCTCTTAAGTTAATCTCTACAAAGATCACACTTAATCGGAGTTACACAACCCTAACCTCCAGTTAGTTTGTTCCCGAGGAATTTCTAGCTTATGATCATAATTCGTCTTCTCTGACTACTATAGTCTTCACAACAATACCACCAACAGATCTCACAGTCTAATCTGGTGGGACAGACGCTACACACACATGTGTGTATCTCACAATAGAATCCTAGGTGCGTGAGTTTTTCTGTCACCGTCTCGATCTATTTCTATGCCTCATGATCAAAACCCTAGGTTAGATCCACGTGCCTTCCAAAACCCTAAATAATCACCATTCATTATATTGGACGACTCCAAATCTTCGATGAATATCTTCTTTCCCCAAATGATCCACAACAGTTGTATCTTCCACGTCACCAATTCAGTTGGCGCCAACTCGACGTCAGTTATTTTTACTCGATGAACATCCTTTCTGACTAGAACAACTTCCAACTTGTTCTAGCAACATCGTGCATCCTTCCCATACGAAGTAAAGCCTACACTCTCAGAATCACATAAGTTCTTCACTGATGTGTCTTGATCTTTCTTTTTTATTCCACTTCATTGCTCTTAGCATCAAATCTTAATGAACACTCACTTTGTGCAACATAATATGCTCTTTCACTAAAAACCCTTATCCTTAGATGCTTCTCCATCAAGCTAGAAATTGGGCTTGGTGAGCTTTCAGGCTTTTGGACTCGTCCTCATAAAAAATTTGGGCTAAGGGGTTTCGTCGTATATCTAAAAGTAATATGTCGTCACAATTACAAAGCACATGAAAGTAATAGAAGCTTCCATTTTACTAGCTGACCGAGTTTCGAACTTGAAATGTCTCTCTTCTAATGCAAGCCATTTAGATTAAATATAGAGAACCCAGACCAAGATAAGCATGTGAAAGGCGGTGGAGAGTAATAAGAAGCATATATACCAAATCATGTGAAGTTGAAGACAAAGAGAGAGAGAGAGGAGAGAGGCATATAGGTAGAGGTTGGGTTAAAGACAGGTACCACTTGGGGCTACCACTTTAATGGATCACTTTCGGCCAGTAAATTGGGGAGTGGAGCATTGACTACTGTTCATCTGCTCTACCAAATTAATTTGTTGATTAGTCATACATTGTGGTCCATGTTTTATGAGTTATGGTTAGGTTTTTAAAGCTGTTAAGTCTTTGATTATTTATGTTTGAATGGAACCAATAGAAAACTTGCGCTCTGTTTGATAACGAAAAATACCCCAAAAACAAGTATTTTCCTCTTTTTATTTCTATACAAAATAGGTAGTGTAACCGGTTGATCTTAGAGAATATTTTGGAAGAGATACAAATATATTGAATCATAATTTTGATGAGAGAAGCAAATAATTTGCATAATTTGGTTGTCGGTCCAAATTCATTATAGGTTGCAAAGTATGGAACAACTTGATTATAAAAATACTGCTAAAAGTTTATTAAAAAAAAAAATACTAATTATAACATGAAGAAAACCTTTAATGTGAATTAAATTCGGCACATACTCAACACCAAAAAAAAAAAACAATACAATATGTTGTACGTAATTAGGCTTCTTACTGTAATCGCAATCTTTATGAGGGATGATCCAGTTTGAAAGAAGAAATTACTATAATTTTAAACTGTGATGTGAATTCTTTCAATATCACCTGTTTGTTTTTCGAAAACTTTGGAAAATGGAGTGGTTGAAAAAAGAAATCTCTCTAAGTCACAACCACTACATATTGCTTTAAAAATATAGAAGTCTAAAGCCTTATTTTTCGTTACTCACTTGATTTGTTCCTTATGTGTGTCCCTCATATATAGAATAAAATCACCTCAAAATTCTTTTTTTTAAAAAAAAAATAATCAAAGCTACATATACTTTTCGATTTTTAATATCAATTTTTATATATTTATATTTTTCGTGGAGGAGACCAAAAAACATCTAAAATGTTATTTAGCCATTAAAATATTTTAGATGTATATATGTATGCAACCATGACATCGTTTAGTCCAAAAGATAACCCATAAATTGCGCACACACTTATATATATATATATAGCTAAGCGCGCACTCACACTAACACACACACGATGGACTGGTTCTCATGGCTGTCTAAAACCGACCTTGACCCGACTCTAAGCTACGAGTACGGACTCATCTTCGCCCAAAAGAAGCTCCGGAGTGAAGACATCGCTCTTTTTAACCACAACTTTCTCCGGCGACTTGGTATTACTGTGGCCAAACACCGTCTAGAGATTCTTAAACTCTCAAAGAAAGAAACACAAGCACTCGGCTCCTATCACCATCGTCCCGCCTCGGCCAGACTCATATCTGTCGTCATCAAGGCCACCAAAAGTGTCAGCAATCGCTTAAACAAGTGGCTTTTTCTCGGAGGAACCGCCATGGTTAAACCGTTGAAGGAGAAGCAGTCGCCGCCGCCAGCCTGCCATGCCGGAGCGTTTATGACTGGTATGTCAAGATAATGCACCTAATCACGACTTTTTGCAACGTGATTTGGTATATAGATAATTACAACCAAACTAATATTTTGTTCAACATAACTGCATTTATGATTGAAGCAAGAAGTCTAATTTTGTAGGTTCATAGGTGTATAGGTAGGAGAAACCGGTAAAGTAATTAAATTTTTATGTTATGTCATAATTAGGGTTTATATATAGTTCAACTCATTTGCGGATCTAGAACAAAATTTAAATCGGGGTACATTATATAAAAAAAACTTAATATTAGAGGGATGTTTGCACTATCGGTTAGTTTTTAATATGCACTATTATAAAAATTAAATCAAATAATCAATACATAAGACTAATTTCAATAGAGAAAAAGCGATGAAAGTGAGGTTTCTAATTTTGGTTTCAGTTTCGGGATTTTAGGTTAATATTTGAGGTTATGATTAATGTTTTTAATTTTTTTTGCAGGTTTATGTTTTTTATGTAGATTTTTTATTTTATAAATTTTTGGATTGGAGCATCTTTTTGTTTTTCAATGTTTTGAAATATACTTTTAATACATAATTTTACTACTAGATTCACTTAAAAATTAAAAAATTATATATAAAAGAAAAAAGAAGAGTGTGGGGTATGTGCCATACCTATTGATGTTCTATGTCCGTCCGCCCCTAATTGATATTGAAGTGGTATTAGTTAAACCATCTTTTTATGCTGAGAAAATTAGTTAACAACTTTCAGGTAACAACAATAAAGTCAATGACGAAAAAGCTGGGATACAACTGGAGAGATTACCTGTGATCAAGAGGAAAAGGATCGTGAAATCTGGACCGTTGGATCTAAAACACGGAATGCAAGAGAAAATGACATTAGTAAGCAACCGAAGCATGAACCTATCTGGACCGTTGGATCGAAGCGTCCAAGAAAGACTCATATTAGCTTATAGAAGCCCTGTTGTGTCGGGACAGTTAGATGGAAACTTAAACGAACGACTGAGATTATCAGGGCCGTTGAAAGGAAGACCACCAAGCCCAAGTGTGTATGTGGAGTACAACAAAAGATATGATGACACACAATGGGATGCTATGTTTCTCAACTTGAAGCCAACGTAGATCTCGAGTATAAATTGTTTTTGTTTCATTTTGGGAAAACGGATGTAGCTACTCAAGTGTGGGGGTATTTATCGTGCGGAATATACAACTATTACCCTCTGGTCTTAACTATGTAGTTTTAACTTTAATTCATATACAATCAACATCACGTTGAAAACAAGGAAGTAATTAAAAAAAAAAAAATCCCCAAAGGAAATAGAAAGAAATATATAGCACATGAGAAATTCAGAATAGGGAAACAAAAAGTAAAAAAGAGATAAAACATACACTACAAGAAAACAATGCTTTTTTTTACCATGGTAATCGTCCGTATTTCGTTAGAAATAGTGATTTCCGACGAACTTCCGACAAAAAAAAAATCGTCGGAACTCGCTGGTCAGAAATTCTCGAGCCCTAGGTTGAGGAAGATCAGTGACACATCCTTATCAATACCCACGTCCCATAGCATACCCTGGTCAGCGAAGCGAGTTTGTGTGAATAGAAGCGAATGCAATTTGTGTCGTCTATGAATCAGTTCGTCTATTTGTCTAGACATTTTTATTTTGGTGCCTACAAAATCAAAAAATTCATAATCCAAATCACCAATGTGTTCCAAGTCATTGAGCGATTCTAGAGCTAAATGTTTATTCCGATAGACTAATCTTATTTGCTCAATGACATAATACCACACTCAATATATTGTCAAAGCTTCTAGTTTAAACAGAAGTGGTCTCTTAAGCCAATTAAAAACCCTAATACCAATCAACTAAAATCCTTCAACCTAATGCTGGAATTGAGTTCTAGTTCTAAATTCTCTATCATAAATCAATAAAGCTCATGACTCTCTAGCCAATCGTTCTTCAATCCAAACTATAATCAAGCTTTTGTAATAAAGGAGAAATTGAGAATTTTCAGAACATACATTTGTAGAGGAGTAAGTTAATGGAGTAGAGTGTGGGTGATCTAGATCTTAAAGTAACTAATTTCCACAAATATAAGCTTAAATGATGAGAAAAAATCAAAGCGAAAAGAAACTTGAGAGGGAGCTTCAATGGGGGATAGAAATTGATTTTAGAGAAGAAGAGAGTAGGGTTGGGCGAGTTTTTGTGCTTATAAAATACTAAACCGGACTAAGTTCACTTACCTCAAACCGGATGAAACCGAGAAAAATTGATTTTTGCCTTAAACCGGACGGCATCGACCATAGATGGTCGATCTTATGGTCGATACTCGGTGCTCTAGGACGACATCGACCGGTTATGGTCGATGGTCACGTCGATGTTTTCTGCTTTGGGTTGCCATCGACCGTGTGCGGTCGATGGGCACATCGATGCCTTCCGTTTTTCTGCTAAAATTATTCGATTCAATCCCGTACACCCTGTTAGAGAATTTATGACTGAAGATATGCATCAAAGAGAAGTTGTTAGAGTTATTTACATCAAGATAACATGAGAATGCCTCTCAAGTGCGCTAGTTTAACGTCGCGAACATTGACGGTGTTACCGTTTTATTATTATTCGAATTCCTCTGGAAGCTCCTGAGGATCTTCCAGGTTGATAGAGTCGTGTTTACCGATGTTTTCTGGACTTATGTAATGTTTAAGACGCTGACCGTTCACCGTGAAGCTTTCCCCGTTATTTCCCCATAATTCTATAGCTCCGTAAGGTGTCACCGTTTTTATCTTGGATGGTCCAGACCAACGAGATCGAAGTTTTCCAGGAAAAAACTTTAATCGAGAGTTGAAAAGTAGGACGTGATTGTTTACTTTAAATTTCCGTTGAAGTATTCGCTTCTCGTGGAATGCTTTTGTCCTTTCTTTGTATATCCGGGCATTCTCATAGGCATGCAGGCGAATTTCGTCTAGCTCGTTTAATTGCATGAGGCGCTTTTCAGCAGCGGTATTGATGTCGTAGTTCAGCATCTTGATAGCCCACATAGCTTTATAGTCAAGCTCCACCGGTAAATGACAAGATTTCCCATAGAGAATATTGAAAGGGGTCGTTCCTATAGGCGTTTTAAAAGTTGTTCGATAGGCCCATAAAACATCGTCTAGCTTGAGTGACCAATCTTTTCGTGAGATGTTCACCATCTTCTCTAGGATTGCTTTGATTTCACGGTTGGAAACTTCCACTTGTCCACTTGTTTGAGGATGATATGGTGTCGCCACTTTAGGTCTGACACCATGCTTTCGTAAGAGCTTATCGAAAGTTCTGTTGATGAAGTGTGTTCCTTCGTCGCTAATCACCACTCGCGGGATCTCGAATCGTGGGAAAATGATGCTCTTAAAAAGTTTAAGAACTACCTTTGCGTCGTTTGTCGGACTCGCCACAGCTTCTACCCATTAAGATATGTAATCCACTGCTACTATGATGTAGTTGTTTCCATGATAGTAATAGCATCATATTTTACATGTTTTTATGCATTAGAATAAGTTAGTTTTAGCTTTTATAATTAACATTTAGTGTAGAATTAGTGTTTTTGCATGTAGTTATATGTTTTTAGGTACTTGAAGCTAAATATGAGTAGTAGAGATGTTTTTGGAGCTTACTGAAGGCTATAGGAAGAATAGTGACATCGCCTAGATCGTGCACTTTCAGAGAAGGATTTCACAGAATCCGAAGAAGGCAGAATCGACTCTAATATCGACCTGTAGGGGTCGATGTTGAGTCCAAAGATTTTCCAGAAAGAATTCCCGAAGGATGCATCGACAAGTCAAGCCAGGGAGCCAGAATCGATCCTTGATGGGTCGATGCTGACCTCCGAGAAAGCTGAAAAATTTCCTACGTGGCAAGATATGACTTGAGCACCTTGTTTTTTCGAGTTCTAAGCTTCCAGAAACAAAATAAAGACGAAATGGATGGTTCCAGAAAACCCCAATACTATATAATTACTTGTAATCTCACTAGGGAAAGAGAACAAAAACACACACACAAAAACAGATCTTGTAGCCGTCACATTTTCAGATCTAATAAAGTTCTTCTTCTTTAGGTCAATACTTGTTCTTATTCTTTTGTTTATGCTTTGATTACTGCTTTCGATTAGGTTCCTTTTTAAGTTTTGTTTATTATTTTATAAGTCAACCCTTGTGTCCGTAACCCAATAGAGACAAGAATCTAGATCTTTTAGACCACATGGGGTGGTGGTCAATGATGGGATCTATGTTTTAGGATTCATTATTGTACTTAACCGATCTAGCTACTTTAGTGTGCACTTTAATGCTACGTATTCTCTCATGGAAGATACTTAAGAGTACAACTAAATCCAGTAGGTGTGGTTGTCTACTTAGAAGTGTTTGATGCCACGAGAGTGGATAAAACCTTCAGATCTGCATACTAGAGAGTCATAGCTAGTGTTGAATTTGTTGTTTGATAGAATTAATTATAGATTTGGCTTTGGTCAAGTTAGATAGAATATCTTAGGTGTATTTCACCACGAGTGTGGGTTGTACTTTAGAAACAAATCTATCTTTCACTTTGTATTCTTGAGGCGAGAGTCTAAGGATACTTAGTATTCGATGATGGGATCATTTGAAATGCATATCCAGTTTGTCACGAGAATGGATCTGGATATAGAGTCTAGCATACCACGCGAGTGGACTAGCAAGATCTAGAAAATCCCTAGAATGACAAATATAAATTATTTAGATAAAACATGAATTCTAGACTTAGGTTTCCTGATTTAGACTATCCCCCATAGTTTGTATATAGTTAGTTTATTATTGTTATTTACTTTATGCAATTATGTTTATGCTTAGTTTATATTTAATTGCTTTCTTAGTTTAAAGTTTATTTACTTTATTTCCTGTTTTATTATTTTCATAATCACTTTAGATTAGGAATCAACCCTACTCTATTTTATTTCCACCTAGATTAGATCAGCATTTGCAGTCTCTATGTAGTTATTATATTTCCCTGTGGATCGACCCCGTATTACTACAATTGCATTTAACTGTGCACTTGCGGTTTTAAGGGTTGAACTCTCGAGATTAATTTTTTGAGTGAAACCTGTGAAGAAGCATAAAAAAATCTCTGAATAAAGTTTTTGGCGCCGTTGCCGGGGATATAAACAATAGCCATAGAGTTTAGATGTAGATCTGAGACTAGGTGTTTATGTTTTACTAACTTGTTTTATTTTCGAATTTCAGGTGCATGCATTTGAGAAGTTTCGGGAAGACCCCACCAACTGACCAAATTCGCGACATCAGAGAAATCGAAAGATAAGTTAGGAAGGAAAAGAAAAGGAGACAACAAATGGAGCAGCAACGAATTGATCTACCTGCTGAAGACATTGAGGGCATTTCACGAGTTGACAATGCTGCTCAAGCTAAAGGTGATGCACGTCGAGCGGCTGCACGCCAACCAAGAGTCGCCCCGACTATTGGTACCATTGATGAGCCTACTTTTGTGGCTCAAAGATCTGGGATTCTCACCCCACTAGTGGCAAACAACATCTTTGAATTTAAGTCAGGCTTGATTACTATGGTTCAAGGCAACAAACATCATGGGTTGCTTATGGAGAATCCAATTGATCATCTGGATCAATTCGATAGGCTGTGTGGTACAGTGAAGATTAACAGAGTTCGAGAGGATGCTTAGAAGTTACGTCTATTTCCATTCTCGTTGGGAGACAAAGCACAACAATAGGAGAAGGGTCTACCACCTAGGTCGATCCTAACATGGGGGCAATGCAAGAAGATGTTCCTTGCGAAGTACTTCTCAATTTCTCGGACTGCTCGACTTCGTAGTGAGATATCGAGCTATGTGCAAAAAGGTTCAAAAAGCTTTGGAGAAACATGGGAACGCTTCAAAGGGTATCTATCTCAATGCCCACACCATGAATTTAGTGAAGAGTCGCTGCTGAGCACTTTTTATAAAGGACTCTTGCCCAAGTATCATACTGATCTGCATGGTAATTTCTTAGTCTGAAGATGCTGAGTATCGGAATGACTTTGGTGGAGAATATGGCACAAAGTGACACTAATTGAATGGAGGAGAGAAGATGAGGATTAACATGAGGCATTAAATGACAAGTTGGACAAGGTACTACAAGTGACAGGAGACATGTTCACTTTGTTGGATCTTGAGGGCAAGCTGACGAGGAGGCGAGAGAGAGAACAAGTGTGAGGTGAACTTTGTCGGTAACTTTACAAGTGGTTTACCACAACAGAACCACCTAATCTCTTATACCGAAGCAACAATGTGGAGAATCCACAAGATCAGGTGCCCACATGAAGGCACCAGGTACGAGAGACAGGAGAGCAGATCTGACCAAAGAGAAAAGTATGAAGGAATGCTTGAGAGCATTCCGAGAGCAACAAAAGCTTTAGTGGAGATCTCTAAAGGCTTCAAGAATGTACATAGAATATGCAACAAACTCAACAACAAGTTTGATGGACTCGTGACCGACCCGTCAGACTGGCGGAAAAGCGGAAATCATAAAAAACAGGATTTTAAAAACTTTTCTTAAACATAAAAATCATTCAGTAAAACCCTTTTTCTAGGTATCCAAGTCAAATGCTAAACATCTAACTTAAAATAAAAGCTAGGTTTGAACATGGATCGTCGATCACACCGAGGATCGATCGATCCCATCCTGAAAGTTCGAAAATCTCGGATCAAAACACCCTTGAGAAGGTTATCTGCCGATCGATCGATCTATTCGGATCGATCGTTCTTGACCCTCTAAAAAGACCAAAACTACTGGCCGACAGGGATCGATCGATAGTACCCATGATCGGTCGATCGACCCCAAATCAACAGAAGTTTTACGCTTGCAACCTTGAGATCGATCGTCCCACCCGAGAGATCGTCGATCGCTTTCTACTGAATTCTGGCCAAAATCGACCCTACGATCGTCGATCCTACCGTCGATCGATCTTCCCAAAAAATAATCTCGACCCGAGCGAGACCCCATGATGATCGATCCTCTGGATCGTCGATCCTCTCGCATCGAGGAACAGCAAAAGCGAGCCGTAACACAAGTTAAACTCACCAAACAACACCATAACTTATCCCATGCATAAGCATCCTATTATACAGAGCCAAAACATCTGAGGTCCAAAACATTAGCATTCACATGTATGAACATCAGCATGAGATTCTGAGAAGTTAAACCGCTAGATCATCTTCTTCCTTGACGCCTTGGTTCCACGAGCTGCTTCTAAGACTCCTCTTTACCTGCAAAAGAGTGCGTAAGCATTGATAATGCCTAGTGAGGCGGTCCTCCGTCCCGGTTATACATGCACCTGATCAAAGACTTGAATTGGCAGCAGCAACAATCAAACAAGGGATGATGAGGCTCCATCAACACAACACACACAACTTGGACAAGCCATAAATCACACCCATATGAATCTAACACACAACAATCACGATAATTCTATGATCATGTGAGTACTGACCACGGTCACTCACGCTGCCTTGGCGAATGAAGAATACACTTCCCCTTTTGATGCTTCAAGCCTTAAGCGATTCTCTTTAACTCAACCAACCACCAGGTATCACCAAAACACCAACAAAGTCACCAGCCTTCTCGAGTGAATGACAAGTAATCAAACTCGGATTACTCAAAACCCCAAACAGTTCCATCTTTTCAAAAACAGAGCCTTAGTTAATCAACCATATCTCTTGCCCTAGATCATATCTCAAATTCCTTCGGTGGAATTCAAGATAAGCCTTTCAGAACCTATCTACCAAATTTCAGCCAAAACTAACTATTTGAGTGCCCACTCACTCTCTCAAACTCAGTCATCGGGTTACTCTGCTTTGAGCGGTTTTGGAAGAAAATTCATAACAACTCGAACCACTCAACATAATCCCATGAAATTTGGTGAATTACTAGGCAGAGATTGAAGAACTTACTTACAAAACTTCAGCTTAATCCGTGCTCGTTTACAGTCGAACGAGCCTCTCAATTCACGCCCCCAAACTCTGTTTTCCCAAGTTCTTCACTCTCTTCTCCTTCTCCTTCTTCTTTCTCAAGTTTTCTTCTCCTTTCCTCACTCTCTCTTTCTCTCTTCCTTAGCTCCAAAATATCTCTCAAAGTGATGAGGAAGAAGAAGTATGTAAACTTTGAAGGAGGAGGTGTATATATAGATATACTTATCTTTGGTTTAATTAAATTAAAGCCAACCACAGTAATTCAAGAACGGTTTTAATCGACCAATTCCCTTAATCCCATCAATTATTTCTCTCGGTTTAGTGATTCCGTTAAACCTCCCGAAATATTTGAGACACCTCCCCATCTCAAAATATTTCTTTCGCTCCGATAAATCTCAGAATTACCGCTTAATCCCGATTAAACCGAACTACTGGGATTACTTCTCGGCGATCAATCCTTTGATCGATTCAACTCAAACTTACCGCCCATTTGGCCGTTAATCAAGCTCGATATTATCCATATCACATTTCATCCCACATTTCCGTCAAAACACTATTCATCCCGCAAAACACTATTCATTCCGTAAAAATACTATTCGAACCAATTACTGAATTGGTTTCGAAACTTGATAATCTTCCATTAATCAGGCCAATACGGCCGTAAATTATAATTAAGGCTCCCCATTATTCTATCCTCTCAAGAATGCAACACGGTACAAGACTTTTACGACATCCAATAGCAGCTTGTACGAAATGTAATGACTTTTATTCTGAGAAGCGACTTGGGAATGCGGATATTACAATTCACTTAATGAATTCGTCCTCGAGATCTTAAGACTGCACCACCTTAGAACCCACTTGGGAGAATCGCTTCCATCCTCACCTCGGATACCCAAGTTTCCTTGTCGGCCCAAACTTATGCTCTCATGACTTTATTCCGGGGAGTTTCCTTCCTCTGTTTAACTTTCAAACTCCGTTCTCTTCCGGAGTTTCCTGCACTACACTCTTGCCAATATGCTTTGCTCCCCCACTTGAGTTCAGCATAATGGCATCATGCAAGGCCTACCATACAGAGCCTCGTATGGTGCTCTCCCTTATACTCACTTGGTAACTGTAATTATACGTAAACTCCACTCGTAAATCGAATGGCCATCCCAATCTAACACACACATCTTCCATAGATCCTCGAGAGTCTGAATGGTTCTCTCTGATTGCTCATCCGTCTGAGGATGATACGCTGCACTCATGAGTACCTTAGTCCCCATCTCCTTCTAGAATTCTCGCCAGAATATCGATGTAAACTTGTTACCACGATCTGATACAATGCTCACGAGTACACCGTATAGTCTCATAATCTCGCTGATGTACCTCCTAGCCAAAACTCGAGCCCCATCTGTCTTCCTTATGGCTAGGAAGTGAGTAGACCTAGTCGCGATAAAGATTACCCATATAGCATCTCTTCCCGAGAATCCGGTAACCCTACTACGAAATCTATCGTAACCATGTCCCATTTCCACTCAGGAATGGGTAAACTCTGTAATACCTGCTCGGGACTTGATGCTCAAATTTACTAACTGGCCAGTTTCACAACTAGCCACCCACTTGGCTACACCTCTCTTCATCCCAACCCAAAGATAATACCGTTCCAAGTCTCGGTACATCTTAGTCGCCCCGGGATGAATAAAGAATCGACTCTGATGTGCCTCTCGAAGAACATCTCTCCTCAACTCGTCATCATTAGGCACACAACCCGACCATTTCCCAAGAATGGCTTCATTATTCAAAACCCAATACTCAGACTTCTTGTCCTTAGAAGCCTTAATCAATTCTCATCTATTCCTTTGAGCACATCGCGCTCTACTCAAAATATCAGCCTGGATAGCCGCTTTAAACCCCATCGGTTCTAACTTATCGGAAACCACACATAGCACAAGTACTAATCATACTCACCGAAAGGAAGTTTCTCTCCAATCTCCACCGGCTTAGCACTTCCCAGAAAGAATTTGGTGCCTAGCCTTTGCATGTGGTCCAACACCATGAGGTACGGTGGAACCATAGGACCCACAACATCTTCCCTTGCCTCAGGATTCACCACTCTCGGTGGCTTACTAATAATGGGTGGCATTTGAGGAACTTGAGCATGCATAATTCATACATCTAGACGTGTTATTCACCATGTTCTTGTCATTTATTCCTAGTTTTGCATACTTAGAGTGTTTTGCATGAGGTTTGCATACATCCTGCATATTTGGCTTGTTACAGGGTACTTTCGAGTGATTTTGGAGAAGTTAGGTTCGAAGCTGTCTAGGACATCAGACTCGACCTGGATGCTCTAGCGGGCGTGATCGGCGAAGCTCGGCTCGAGCACTGCTCGAGTATGATGTGAGGTCAAAGATGATATATCATGGATTTTACCGTTTTTAGCCATGATATAAGTCGTTTTTCGAGTCTTTCTAGTGTTTTTTTCATTTTAGAGTCTTTTCAGGTTTTAGCGTTTGGGACGAAATTGGAGATTTTGGAGACATTTGGAGCCTTTTTGGAGCAAACCGAAGAAAGTACCCGTTTTGAAGCTTCGGCATCGATCGACACCATCATGGTATCGATCGATACCGGCGCGTGAATAGATATCCAGGGCGAAATTCTCGCGAAGAAAATACTTTCCCATTTTTACAAAGAGGCCCAGGCTCGTGTTTTTAGACTATTTGCAAACTCTTAGTCTTTAGGTTAAAGGGACTTGACTTTTCACTATTATTCTTGAGCCTCCATTGACTTTTGAGAGCTTTTGTAAGGAGACGGATCAAGACTTTGTTCATCATAGAGAAGATCCGAACCCTTGTTTTTATTCTTTTGTTTAATTTCATGATCTATTCAGTTATGTCTTGTGTTTCATCATCATGTAGTTCATTTTAGGTTTAGGGTTTTATATGGATTTCTCGATTTATGATAATTGATTTGTTAGGGTTCAAAATCTGAATAGTTCTTCACCATAGTTGTCCTCAAAGCTATTTCTAACCTGATCACTTAGAATATAGAACCTAGATTAATCGATTAGGCACGGCATGCAATTGAGTATCTGATAAAACTAGGGTGAGCAATTGGATTATCTGCAAAGAGATTTGGTTTAATCGAATTGTGAACATATCAAACTTGAATTGATTGCTGGTTTACTGTAGGATTTGCAAAGAGATTTGGAATTTTAGACTTTAGACTTAGTTAGTTTTGACAGGTTGGTTAACTATACTTTCGTGTTTGAGTTCAAGAACGGCGCTTAATTGAACTGAACCTTAATTGAATTAATTGTTATTTATCATTGATTTCCTGAGAGTTACCCTGAGCCTAATCCTTCCCTTGATTAAATCAACCCAATCGTATTTCGTTCTAATTTGCTAACGTGATTTGCTTAGCTTAATCCTCACTAAATTATTTATTGTGTGAATTTTCTTGAGTTCTTGTGTTCGACCCCTAACTTTACTGCAGCAACTGCTTTAGTATCATTATAGGGTATTAATTTGAGCATATCAAAAGACAGTCTTGAAGATTTCTGGCCGAGCTCGAGCACCCATGCTCGGCGTATGTCGACGAGGTCGAGCATCTTGAAGATTTACGGCCGAGCTCGAGCACCCATGCTCGAGCTCCATGATCGAGCCCATCATAAAAGAGGAGTCTTGGAATTTTTCTGTCCAGCTCGAGCCCATACAATCGAGTCACCTGCTCGAGCTCAACACATAAAAATGCAATCTTGATTTCATCCAGCTCGAGCACACCACTCGACCAGAATGGTCGAGCTGGACCTTATCCTGCACGTTTTTAGCATTTTGTCCATGACGTTTTAGGGTTTTTAAGATTTAGTATAAATACCTAATGGGGGATTAAGACTAAAGAGAGTTGGTTTTTAGCCCTAACTTTCTAGTTCTCTTTTTGTTCTTCATCTGTTCWTGCTTCCTGGATGCTGTATCTTTGATTCTACTGAGTATTTGTGTTTGAACCTTTCTATTCTACCTCTTCTCTTCTTTATCTCCGTACTTATGCAAGTTATTTTGATTTTTGGGTTTGTGATTATGTTGTTCTTCATGTGTTTTGAGTAGTCATTAGGGTTCTTGAGGATGAGATAGATTAGGTGTGAAATCTTAGTCTCTTAGGTGGTTTAACTGTTTATTGTTTGATTTCCCTTCTAAATCAGTGTTCTTAATGCTAATTTCTCTCTGATCAATTGAGATTAGAACTTAGGTGTTTTTCCACCCAAAAGGTGTTTGATAAAATGCTTGACTGAACTGATGTTAGAGATTTGCATACCTAGCCTAAGGGATTAGTTGTCTAGGGTGTTTATTGATCAATATTGAAATGAATCTTAATGCCTGGTAGGGTAGATTTCGCGAGGATTAGATGCAGGCTGTCTAGGAGGTTACTTATCACGGGAGTGGACTTAACTGGTTGTGATGTTTGATGTCTAGGGAATAGCTTGATTGAGTTTTGTTAGACCACCTGTGTAGGCTAAGAGGACACACTGAGTCGATTATCCCATCCATAGGAACTTCTCTTGCATTGATTGAATTTTACATCTATCTGCCGATTACGATATTTCTCATTTTCTGTTAGTTCCTGCTAGTCCTAGACAGTATCTCTTTTAACTCTTATTTCCAGTTTCTKTCTAGGTCACTAGTCCMATTCACCATTTGTTTGGCTTGTCTTGAATTGCTTGATCTCATCCTTTTTGGTTAATATCTTCACCCTTATGGATTGACACCTTCTATCTTCACGAAACTTTGGTCTAGTAAGARATTGACCTATAYCAATTTGGCGCCGTTGCCGTTTGGGTGTTGTTTGTTACATTTAGGATTTCAAATCATTCTAGATCAAGTTCTTTTCTATCTACTCTATTACTTACTTTGATTTTCTTTTTCTGTCTTTGGTGTGCAGGACGTGTCTTGACTCGAGCCCCTAGCTCGAGCCCAGCAGATCGAGTCAGCCTAGCTCGAGCCCAGCAGCTCGAGTCCGTCTATCTCGCCCATGTCTGCTCGAGTCTACCATTGAGTCCTGTTCCCCGCATGCAGCGAGATCGAAGGAAGTCGAACCTCATTATACATCGATATTAACAAGCTACCACATCGATTGCGGCGTAGCGGCGTCAGACGACAATCAGAATCTAGTGGGCATGGAAGACCACCCACAGGACCGACATGCCCAAGACCCCCCTATGAGGAGGCCACGTTTGATAGGAGTAGGGGATGCCCTAAATACTCATACCAACAGACAAGGGATTGTCCCTCCTGCGGTCCAGAACAACAACTTGAAATCAGAGCAGGCGATCGTATGGTCTTGAACAACAAGTTTCATGGCCTRCCTATGGAAGACCCTCTTGATCATCTGGATGAGTTTGATAGGCTCTGCAGCCTTACCAAGATCAATGGGGTCAGTGAAGATGGTTTCAAACTAAGGCTCTTTCCCTTCTCTCCTGGTGACAAAGCCCATCACTGGGAAAAGACTCTCCCCCATGGATCCATCACTTCATGGGATGACTGCAAGAAAGCCTTCCTTGCCAAGTTATTCTCCAATGTCAGGACAGCGCGCTTGAGGAATGAAATTTCTGGATTCTCTCAGAAAGATGGTGAAAGTTTTGTGAATCTTTGGGATCGCTTTAAGGGCTACACTACTCAATGCCCTCACCACGGTTTCAGAATGAGTCACTCCTTAGCACTCTCTGAGGCGTTGAAGATCAGCGTCTTCAGATGATAGAAGCTTCCTCAACCGAGGCGTTGATGCTGGTTGGGCACTTGTGGAGAACCTAGCACAATCTGATGGTAACTACACGCTGGTATGATAGGAGTGTCCGGCCAGTGTTCTACAGATGATCAGGCTAGGGCCATCAAAGCTTTGGCTAAGTTGGATCAGCTAGCTGCGAAGAAAGCAGGTTCACTTTGCTCTGAGGATACAGTTTTTCAGGTTCAAGATGGGAGGATGATGGTCTAGAGGAGGTCACTATGTGCAGAATCAGGGGTCGTACAACAAAGGTTTCATCAACTATAAGAACAACCCAAATCTGTCACGGAGTACCAGTTGCTAACCCTCAGGATCGGTCTACCCACCTCGCAACAACCTCAGTCCAAGCTTTTTTTTCCTACAATCAGCAGCAGAACTTTGCCCCTAGACCGCATTATCAAGTCATCCTCCGGGGAGCCTTGTGTCCACCACCCGGTTTTCAGTCCACGCCTCGTCTTCGCTCGATCAGCAGACAAACAACTTGATACAGCAACTCCTACGAGGGGTCAAGCATGGGTACTTGAGGCAGCCAAGTTTGGTGAAATTAAAACTCAGATGGACTACACTTATAATGATCTTAACAGCAAGATTGAGTCTCTGCAGTCCAAAATTCGTTCCATAGAGGGCAAGACAGCTTCTTCCTCTCACTCTTCCCAWCTCCCAGGAAAAGCAGTACAAAACCACAAATATGCTCACATCAATGCCATCACTTTGAGGAATGGAAAGGAGTTACACGAAAGGGAAGGACCTCCTACAATCACGAGGGCAGTGAAGATCAAGATGGGGAGGATTTGGTTTCCAAAAACGACCAAACAAGAGTCTTACTCTGCCCGAGTGCTGACTCGATCAGTATACTCGAGCTAAGCCGTCCTGCACGTCTAGCTCGAGCCCACAGCTCGAGCAGAAGGGTCAAGACAGTCCTCCTGTACCCAGCTGTGATTTCGGAGGAAAAGAAGGCACGCTTATATCCCTCCTCCTACAGCCCAAATTGCCTTTCCCAGGAGGTTTAAGAAGGATTTAATGGAGAAACATAAGCAAATCTTTGATAAGCATATCAAGGAAGCTGAGATCAGGTTGCCTCTCATTGATGCCTTCTCCATGGTACCTCTTATCAAAGTTTTGAAGGATGCAAAGCTGAGAAGACAAGACGGTTCAGGGTATGGTTGTCTATCAGAGGAGTGCAACCATCATTCAGAAGAGAGTCGTCAAAGAGAAGTTAGGCAACCCAGGTTCCTTCACTCTACCATGCTCTCTAGGTCCATTCGTTTTCAAGAAGTCTCTCTATGATCTTGGAGCATCTATCAGTCTTATGCCACTCTCGGTTGCAAGGAAGCTAGGGTTCAGCAACTATGGTCAACCATTGGAGACAACGCTAAACCTTTCTCCTCTTCCAGAAGCAAGAGTTCTAACATCAGAAGCCCTGTTCTGAGATATCTCCACAAGACCTTAGCAAGCACTATGTTTGCAAGAAAGGCGACTGGGACAGTGAATGAAGGAGAATTGAAGATGATGGACTTGTGTGTATTACCACTTCTAGGCTATACAAGAAGCGGGCTGAAGATGAAGGGTGATAGGGCGAATGCAAACCTCACATTTGTTCTGCTGGAACAATTCYTGTACTACAGGGAATGGGCAATGAGGATGCATAKGATGGAATCTGGGGGTGAGCTCTGCATTGGGGGTATAGTTACTCCCATTCTTGTTGCCTGTAATGTGGAGTTGATCTCAGAGCCTTATCCACCAAAGTGGATAGATGTAGATTTCTTAAGAAGGTGCAGATTCCTAGACCATACACCACCTCTAGATGAGCACATATACAAGTTCATGCATCTAACCGTTGGGGAAGCCAAGCTGCGTCTTCCCTGCACGGATTTGACTAAGGTACGAACGGGCCAGAACATTGATTTCGATCCTCCTCTTGATAAACTCTACCATACAGATGAAGAGATCATGCAGCAAGACATAAGATCCGATGATCATGTTGCTGTTGAGGAGGAGGATGATGAAACAGAAGGTTATTCATTTGAAGAGTACAGCCTTAAGCCCTCACATAGCCCAGCCATAAAAGAAGCACACAAGAGGATTGGTCTCCTACAGAAGTGGAACAAGTTCCAGGGAAAGACTATTACTGCACTTAAGGGTACTGTGAAGGATCTGAAGGATCAGATGAAGGAAGTCAGAACCAGCTCAAGGACTTTACACAAGCGGCTCTTATTTGCTTTTCTGCTTATTTCTTAATCTTTCTTTCCAAATTTTTATTACACGAGGCTGTAATTTAAGTTTGGGGAAGGGTTAAGATTTGTTTTGATATGTTTTCTCTGTTCTTATTTTGATTTTGTGCATTCTTGAGTGCATGCATCATGGCATAGAAAAACCAAAAAATTTGAAAAATTTAGTAAAACTTGAAAAAACAGTGTTCATGTAGTTACATCTTAGGATTGAGTCTAGATTGTCTTCATATAGGGCTGTTGCATATGCATAGAGGATTATGATGATTATGACCTTAAGCTTGCTGATTTAATATGATAGTCTCTGCCCTCGTTTACAGTTGTCATACATTGTTAATGAAATTGAAGTAACCATACTCGAATGCATAACTAGATTAGTTCTCAATCGAAGCAGGCTGTGATTTGATATCATTCCCTATCTATCTGAACCTGAATTTTGACTAATAATTATCATGTCTATGCCTGCATTTGAACTCATGGATACCATATACATACTTGGATTTTCTTTCATCTGTTTATACCACTTTCTTGATCCAAGTATGTCCTCATCATTAGAACAGTTTTACCATGCCTTTAGCCTAGCCTTCTTTCAAGCCTTGATATTATTTTCTTGAGTGTGTGAGGCCTATTTCTGAAGCTTGGTAGAAAGTGTTAGGTTTGAGCAACAGGATAGATTCTCATGTAGTTACGGTTTGCGATTTTCGAATCGATAGGTACTAGGTGGGATCTTGATCATTGGGTATTGGGGTTGGTTCTGTGGATAGAAAAGAAAAAGGATAAAAGTTCTTAGGAGGGAATGATCTGAATGTCTAAGTATCTAGTAAAGATTAGGGGTCTGAGTATAAGAAAGAAAGGGCAAAAAGCTTAAAATCTGAAAAATATGAAAAATGTCAAGCTGGTCATGAAAAAAAAACCATGAGAAAAACCCCAATCCGCTAGAAGTATTTGTATAACCTCTCTAGAACAAAAACATGAAGAAAAGATGAAACTGGTCCAAGAAATCATAAGGGAAAAGCCTAACGTCAAGGGTAGAATTAGGATGACTTTGGGTATAGACTCGAAGGATAAGAACACTTGTGTAGGCTGGGTAGATGGGAGTCTATTCTTGTATGCATAGGTTGGTTCTTACCTTTAGCATTCTACTAAAGCTCATTCTTTTCATTGAGAGATCCTTGTTCTGAAATGACAAAACCATCTGAAGGGACCATCTTTGTCTCTTGACCTTACGAGCCAAATGAGTTCATTGTGTATGCATAGCTTGATTCATGGTTTCTGTTTAAATGAATGTTAAGGGAATGATAGATTTGAATGCATGTCTAGGTTGAGATTTGATTGAACTTGTGCTGCGAAGAGTAGGCTAACGTTTTAAGTAAAGTTCATATACTTTGCATTCTAGAACTAGCTTGGACATTGAGACAATCTATTATATCAGCATGCTTTGGTTGAGGCAGCAGGACTAAGTTTGGGGAGTTGATATGCTTGCATTTTGCATGGTTTTAGCTTGCATAATTCATACATCTAGACGTATTCTTCACTTTCTTGTATTTATTCCTAGTTTTGCATACTTAGAGTGTTTTGCATGAGGTTTGCATACATCCTGCATATTTGGCTTGTTCGAGGACTTTCGGTGATTTTGGAGAAGTTCGGCTGTCTAGGACATCAGACTCGACCTGGATGCTCAGCAGGCGTGATCGAGCTCGGCTCAGTGAGGTCAAGAGTCTTGAAGATTTCTGGCCGAGCTCGAGCACCCATGCTCGAGCTGTATGATCGAGCTGAGGTCAAAGGCAGATTTCGGCTCGAGCAGCACCCGCTCGAGCTCCATGATCGAGCCCATCATAAAAGAGGAGTCTTGGAATTTTCTGTCAGCTCGAGCCCATCTGATCGAGTCACACTCGATCAAAAAATGCAATCTTGATTTCATCCAGCTCGAGCACACCACTCGACCAGAATGGTCGAGCTGGACCTTATCCTGCACGTTTTTACCATTTTGTCCATGACGTTTTAGGGTTTTTAAGATTTAGTATAAATACCTAATGGGGGATTAAGACTAAAGGTGGTTGATTTTTAGCCCTAACTTTCTAGTTCTCTTTTTGTTCTTCATCTGTTCTTGCTTCCTGGATGCTGTATCTTTGATTCTACTGAGTATTTGTGTTTGAACCTTTCTATTCTACCTCTTCTCTTCCTTATCTCCTTACTTATGCAAGTTATTTTGATTTTTGGGTTTGTGATTATGTTGTTCTTCATGTGTTTTGAGTAGTCATTAGGGTTCTTGAGGATGGGATAGATTAGGTGTGAAATCTTAGTCTCTTAGGTGGTTCAAGTGTTTATTGTTTGATTTCCCTTCTAAATCAGTGTTCTTAATGCTAATTTCTCTCTGATCAATTGAGATTAGAACTTAGGTGTTTTTCCACCCAAAAGGTGTTTGATAAAATGCTTGACTGAACTGATGTTAGAGATTTGCATACCTAGCCTAAGGGATTAGTTGTCTAGGGTGTTTATTGACAATATTGAACTGAATCTTAATGCCTGCTAGGGTAGATTTCGCCAAGGGATTGGGTCTGGAACTGGTCTAGCTTGAGGTTACTTATCACGGGAGTGGACTTAACTGGTTGTGATGTTTGATGTCTAGGGAATAGCTTGATTGAGTTKTGTTAGACCACTGTGAGGCTAAGAGGACACACTGAGTCGATTAYCCATCCTTAGGAACTTCTCTTGCATTGATTGAATTTTCTGTTAGTCCATGCGTTCGATATTTCTCATTTTCTTAGTTCTGCTAGTCTGACAGTATCTTTTTAACTCTTATTTCCAGTTTCTGTCTAGGTCACTAGTCCCATTCACCATTTTTGGCTTGTCTTGAATTGCTTGATCTCATCCTTTTTGGTTAATATCTTCACCCTTATGGATTGACACCTTCTTATCTACTGAAACTTTAGTCTAGTAAAGAATTGACCTATATCACACCTCTACCTCTACCTCTTCTAGTGCCTCTCACCATACTCGATAATCAACAAGGCATTCAATTCACAAAGCCTAAATTAAACAACACCAAAAACATGAAAGAAGTGGAACCTTTACTTGGCGAAGAGATGATCTCTAACCCCACCCACAATCACATAACCACATATCAACAATAACATCACACAATCCCAAACATCGGCGATCATAAGACAAGCACACAAATCCCACAACAACACACACATCTAGAACTGCTACGTGCAAATTGACACGCCCCATCCCGAGTACAAAAACGGAAAACGCGCGGAAATCATAAAAAAACGGGATTTTTAAAAACTTTTCTTAAAACATAAAAAATCATTCGAGTAAAATCCTTTTTCTAGGTATCCAAGTCAAATGCTAAACATCTAACTTAAAATAAAACGACTAGGTTTCAAAACATGGATGGATCGATCACACCCAGGATCGATCGATCCCATCCTCAAGAAAAGTTCCCGAAAATCTCGGATCAAAAACACCCCCTTGAGAAGGTTCGATCCTAGCCCGATCGATCGATTCTGATGTAGGATCGATCGATCCTATTCCAGATCGGTCGTTCTTGACTCCTCTAAAAAGACCAAAAACTACTAGCCAGACCGACCTACCAGGATCGATCGATCGTACCCATGATCGGTCGATCCAGACCCCCAAAAATCAACCAGAAGTTTTCTGCCCAAAAACGACTGCCCAGGATCGATCGATCTCCCACCCCAGGATCGATCGATCCTGCTTTCTACTCAATTCTTCCCCGAATTTCTGGCCAAAAATCGACCCCTTACGATCGATCGATCCTACGCCGATCGATCGATCTTGCTTTCCCCAAAAAAAAAATCTTTGACCCAGAACGATACCCCATGATCGATCGATCCTCCCCCTTGCCCTGCATCCCGAGAACAACACAAAACGAGCCGTAACACAAGTTAAACTCAACCAAACTACACCATAACTTATCCCATGCATAAGCATCCTATTATACAGAGCCAAAAACATCTACAAGGGTCCAAAACATTAGCATTCACATGTATGAACAATCAGCAAAGTTCTGAAACGTTAAACCGCCTAGATCATCTTCTTCCTTCGGCCTTGGTTCCACGAGCTCCGCTTCCTAAGACTCCTCTTTACCTGCACCAAAAGAGGTGCGTAAGCATTGATAATGCCTAGTGAGGCGGTCCTCCCGTCCCACGGTTATACATGCACACAATCAAAGATTTACCGAATTGAAAGCAACGCAAGCAACAATCAAACAAGGGATGATAGAGCTCCATCAAACACACAACACACACAACTTGGACAAGCCATAAATCACACCTATATGGTCAAGTCCTAACACACAAAAAAATCACGATAATTCTATGATCATGTGGTACAACCACGGTCACGCACTCACCTTTGCCTTGACGAATGAAGAATACACTTCCCCCTTTTTGATAGCTTCAAGCCTTAAGCTTGATTCTCTTTGGCTTCTACTCAACCAACCACCAAGGTATCACCAAAACACCTAACAAGAAGTCACCAAAACGCTTCTCAAAGAGTGACAACAAGTAATCAAACTCGGATTACTCAAAACCCCCAAACCGGATTCCATCTTTTCAAAAACAGAGCCTTAGTTAATCAACCATATCTCTTGCCCTAGATCATATCTCGAAAATTCCTTCGGTGGAATTCAAGATAAGCCTTTCAAAAACCTATCTACCAAATTTCAGCCAAAACTAACAATATTTGAGTGCCCACTCACTCTCTCAAACTCAGTCCGTCGCGGGTTGCTCTGCTTTGAGCGGTTTTGGAAGAAAATTCATAACTCCCGAACCACTCAACATAATCCCATGAAATTTGGTGGATTACTAGGCAAGAGATTGAAGAACTTACCTACAAAAATTCAGCCTAATCCGTTCTCGTTTACCCGGTCGAACGAGCCTCTCAATTCACGCCCCAAACTCTGTTTTTCCCAAGTTCTTCACTCTCTTCTCCTTCTCCTTCTTCTTTCTCCAAGTTTTCTTCTCCTTTCCTCACTCTCTCTTTCTCTCTTCCTTAGCTCCAAAAATATCTCTCAAAGTGATGAGGAAGAAGAAGTATGTAGAAGCTTTGAGAAGGAGGAGGTGTATATATAGATATACATATCTTTGGTTTAATTAAATTAAACCAAACAACAATTAATTCACTAAACCGGTTTTAATCAAACCAATTCCCTTAATCCCATCAATTATCTCTCTCGTTTTAGTGATTCCGTTAAACCTCCCGAAATATTTGGGACACCTCCCCATCTCAAAATATTTCTTTCGCTCCGATAAATCTCGGAATTACCGCTTAATCCCGATTAAACCGAACTACTCGGGATTACTTCTCGGCGATCAATCCTTTGATCGATTCAACCCAAACACCGCCCATTTGGCTGTTAATTGAGCTCGATATTATCCATATCACATTTCATCCCACATTTCCGTCAAAACACTATTCATCCTGCAAAACAATATTCATTCCGCAAAAATACTATTCCGAACCAATTCAACCCGAATTGGTTCCGAAACGATTAATTTTCTGATTAATCAAACCAATAGCAACCCCGTAAATTATAATTCGAGCTCCCCATTATTCCTATCCTCTCAAGAATGCAACACGGTACAAGACTTTTACGACATCCAATAGCAGCTTGTACCGCAAGAAATGTAATGACTTTTATTACAAGGAAACGACTTGGGGTACGGATGTTACACTCGCGTCCCGCATCAATGTGTTAGAAACACAAACCGCCCAACTTGCTTCGTCCTCACAACGACCGCACGGTATGCTCCCTGGGAAACCTAAGATGAACCCTGAGGAGTATGTGAACATCATCACACTGAAGAGCATCATCAGGACGGGAAAAGAGTGATAACATCGTATTTTACATGCTTTTAGGGTTTATAATAAGTTAGTTTTAGCCTTTATAACTAACATTTAGTGTAGTATTAGTGTTTTTGAATGTGGTTATATGTTTTTAAGTACTTGGAGTTAACCATGAGTTCTTGAGATGTTTTTGGAGCCTACTAAAGCCTTCAAGAAGATTGGTGACATTTCTTGGATCGTACACATTCGAAGAAGGATTTCACAGATTCAGAAGAGGACAATATCGACCCCAATGTCGATCTGTGGGGGTCGATATCATGCCCATAGAATTTTCTGAAAGGAAGAGTCAATCTGTCAAAGAAAGGAGCTCAATATCGACCCTAGCATCAACCAATCAGGGTCGATGCTGGCCTCCAAAAAAGATGGAAAAATCCTTACGTGGCAAGATATGATTCGGGCAACTTGTCATTTCGAGTTTTAGGCTTCCAAGAACAAGATAAGGACGAAATGGAGATATCTAAGAAATTCTAATACTATATAATTACTTGTAATCTCACTAGACAAACACAACTTTTTATACCCTAGATACACATCTCTTATCCTTGTAGCTACTATTTCAAAACTAATAAAGAGTTCTTATTTTACTTCTTCTTTTATGTTTTAGAATATATATTTTAGACCACCAAGATGGTGGTCGATGATGGGATCTATGTTTTAGAGTTCATTACTGTACTTAACCGATCTAGCTACTTTAGTATGCACAATAATGCTTAATATTCTCTCATGGGAGATACTTAAGAGTACAACTGAATCGAGTAGGGGTGGTTGTGTATTTAGAAGTATTTGATGCCACGAGAGTGGATTAAACCTTCAGATCTACATACTAGAGAGTCATAGCTAGTGTCGAATTTGTTGTTTGATAGAATTAATTATAGATCTGGCCAAGTTAGATTGAATATTTTAGGAGTATTTCGCCACGAGAGTGGGTTGGACTTTATAAGGAAATCTATCACTCACTTTGTATTCTTGAGGCGAGAGTCTATGGATACTTGGTATTCGATGATGGGATTGTATGAAATGCATATCCAATTTATCACGAGAGTGGATCTAGATATAAAGTCTAGCATACCACAAGAGTGGACTCGCAAGACATGAAAAATCCCTAGAATGACAAATATAAATTATTTAGATAAAATATAAATTCTAAACTTAGGTTTCCTGATTTAGAAAATCACCCAAGTATGTGTAATATTAGTTTAGGATTATTTAATGTTTATTTAATTCATGTTTAGTTTAGTTTATTTATTGTTTTTTTAGTATAGATTTATTGCTTTATCTGTTTTATGCTTTTATTTATTTTATGCACTTTAGCTTAGGAACCATAACTCCCAACTTCTATGTTAACGCTTAGATTAGATTTAGTCTTGTATTCTCTGTGTGTTATTCTTAGTCCCTGTGGATCGACCCTGTATTACTACAATTGCATTTAACTGTGCACTTGCGGTTTTGTGGGTTAAACTCTCGAGATTAACTTCTCGGGTGAAATCTGTGAAGAGGCATTAAAGCCTCCCGTCAAAGAGTCATCCAAAAAAGGCGAAAACAGAGAAATCAGACCTGTAAATCGGCCAATCAAGGTCGATATTGTGGATCCAAAATTTCCAGAGGGAAATCCCGGACAGGCACATCGACCGGTCAGGGTCAATTCTCAGCGCATCGGTCCATCATGGTCGATGCGCATCCAGAACGAAGCTCTGAAATCCCACATCGACCTATTCTGGTCGAATTTATACCAGTCAGACGTCCCCATCGATCTAACCTGACCGATAATGCTGCTACCTCGAGCACTAGACCTCCCCATCGTCCCTCAACGATGGATTGTCGTAGCATCAGGCGTAAATATCGGCCAATCATGATCGACCCTCGTTGTGAAGACACCGAGAATGCTACCTTGATAACATATCGACGGTAGAATCATGTACAAGGAAGCGATGAACCCGACTATAAGGAGCTGTAACTCGATCACGAAACAACGAAGAACAAAATTCATCGATCCGATCAACAAGAAACGCTTCGAAGAGCTAGTCAAGAGCATCCCCGTGCCATTCTCTTTTAAAAACGCTTGGAAAAGGTACTCTCTACAAGAGTATTTTGTGGGAACGGATGAGACGATATATGATGCTGAGAAGCTATTCAGAGGGGCTTGATCCTCAACGAATCCTCATCCTAGTCATCCTTTACCACCTACAAGGAGCATTGATGTAGCATGGCTCTTCAAGAAAATCAACGCGGAAAAGCTCTGCATGTTCAGACGACTTGTTCGATCACTATCGAGGGATTACACATTCGAGGAAGCTCCTTTCAAATACAACCTCGATCTATACTTCACTAATACTAAGGAGACTATCGAGGAAATCAAAGAGCTATACATGGACACACGACTCAAGGGACCAATCACAATAGTCTTCAAAAGAGCTGACTCTGGGCAATACAAGGTAACATGCTCTATACTTGGTCATACTTTCAATTATGCTTTATGTGATTCAGGAGCCAGCATAATCGTCATGTCCAGGGAACGAGGTAAGATGTTGGGAATCGACGAGCTTATAAGGTCAAATGTCCGGATCGAGCTCGCTAATGCTGATGCGATGCACTCACACGGAGTTGCTGAGAATGTGATCATCTGGATTGCAAACTGTCGCATTCCCACAGACTTCCATATAGTGGACATAAGGGGAGATGATCACACTCAACTGATCCTTGGTAAACCGTTCCTAGCAACAGTTGGCGCGGTCATCGATTGGCCAAAGCAGAGAATCTCATTCACATTTGTGAATAGAGATGTGTTCCACCAATCAACACCAACAGAAGGCAATTCACGATCACACTCAAGAAGAGTGTCTCTGGGTGAAGAAATAATTAATGACACATACACTCCTACTGGGGAGATATCAATTCACCATACCGACTTCAAAGAGAACGTTTCAAGGAATCGTCGCGTAACAGTTAAGCCATTATCTCATGATATTCTGACCATTCCATGAGGTCGTCAAGCTCATGACGTTAAATGAGCATTTTACCTTTGTACATACAATTTACGTTTAGGATTTTCATTTTATTATTTTCTAGTTTTTGGTTTTTCTATTTTCTCATTTTTGCTTCTTATTTTTCAGGTGTTCCTCACAATATATTAAAAATAAAAAACAAATATTCAGGACTTGTCATGTGGGAGTTGCAAACCCACAACCCGATAACAGAATCACTGTAAGTTTTTTCTCTTTCTTTTTCCCCTTTACGATGTTACATCACAACGAGGACGTTTTGAAATAAGTGTGGGGGAAGTCTTGATCAATATTTTCCTTGACATCTTTTGATGTAAGTTTTAATAAGTTTTCGCATTTTGAGAGATTGTTACGCTCTTTCATAAATATGGGTTGATAACATGTGAAAAGGTTTTTAATGAGTAACATTTGAACTTGATTGTGTTATTTGTATTTATGTTTGGATGCTGTGTGGATAATATTTGATCTTTACTAGGAATGGAAAACCCATGAGGTGGATCAATGAGCCCGGAAGGATCATTCCTTGAATACTTTGTGAATGAGTGATTTCTCACCGTAATGAATCTTAAAACTCTCGATTTGGGGCTTGAGATGCATGAGACATGAGACCTCTATGAGACCACCCAATCTATGTGAGTACATCTCCCCTCTTCCTTCCCTTCCCAGTAAAAAAGATATAAGTAAGAAAAGAAGTGCAGGCATTGGAAGCTACCATTTTTACTATTAAATCTCGCTGAAACCTGTCCAAAAATAAAAAAGAAAAGGCGACTGATAGAAAACATAAAATGATACCCTAGAAAAGTAGGGAGAAATCAATGACCTTGAAGTGAGAGAAGGGAAGGATTTGTACCAACGGTCTTAGAGCTTACAAAAATCCGAAAGAGTAAGTGTTCGTGTTTTATGATCGTCTCCCAAGTTGAGGCTACACTTAGAATGAAGAGTTGGCGATGAGGAGTCAAAGTTCGAAGGAGAGTGGTTTGAATTAGGTGCGGTGCTATGCTTATGGTGAAGTACATGGAGTGCGTTAGAGGCAGTTCTGCTTCCTGAGCGAAAGCATTTAACAATGTCACAAATTACGAAGTTCACTCTCTTTATCTTTATTTGTTTTTAATAAAATAACTTCACCATGCTTGACTTTTGTTTGCTCGAGGACAAGCAAAGGATAAGTGTGGGGGAGTTCATAGCATCATATTTTACATGTTTTTATGCATTAGAATAAGTTAGTTTTAGCTTTTATAACTAACATTTAGTGTAGAATTAGTGTTTTTGCATGTGATTATATGTTTTTAGGTACTTGGAGCAAAATATGAGTAGTAGAAATGTTTTTGGAGCTTACTGAAGCCTATAAGAAGACTGGTGACATCGCCTATATCGTGCACATTCGGAGTAGAATTTCACAGAATCCGAAGAACGCAGAATCGACCCTAATATCGACCTTCAGGGGTCAATATTGATTCCGAAGATTTTCCAGAAAGAAATCCCAAAGGATGCATCGACCAGTCAAGCCAGGGAGCCAGAATCGACCCTAGAATCGACCCATCAAATTCGATGCTGACCACCGAGAAAGCTGGAAAATTTCTTAAGTGGCAAGATATGACTTGAGCACCTTATCATTTCGAGTTCTAAGCCTCCAGAAAAAAGATAATGACGAAATGGATGGTTCCAGAAAACCCTAATACTATATAATCACTTGTAATCTCACTAGGGAAAGAGAACAAGAACACACACACAAAAACAAGTCTTGTAGCCGTCACATTTTCAGATCTAATAAAGTTCTTCTTCTTTAGGTCGATACTTGTTCTTATTCTTTGGTTTATGCTTTAATTACTGCTTTAGATTAGTTTCCTTTTTAAGTTTTGTTTATTATTTTATAAGTCAACCCTTGTCTCTATAACCCAATAGAGACAAGAGTCTAGATCTTTTAGAACACATGGGGTGGTGGTCAATAATGGGATCTATGTTTTAGGATTTATTACTATACTTACACGATCTAGCTACTCTAGTGTACACTTTAATGCTGAGTATTCTCTCATGGGAGATACTTAAGAGTACAACTGAATCCAGTAGGTGTGGTTGTCTATTTAGAAGTGTTTGATTCCACGAGAATGGATTAAACCTTTAGATCTGCATACTAGAGAGTCACAGCTAGTGTCAAATTTGTTGTTTGATAGAATTAATTAAAGATCTGGCTTTAGCCTAGTTAGATTGAATATCTTAGGAGTATTTCACCACGAGAGTAGAAATAGCAAATTTTTATGTTTATGTTATCTGTCAAATGCCTCAATGCACTATCATGCCATTGTAGTACAGAAAGGTATCAATCCAAATGAGTGCGATATTAACCAGAAAGGATGCAATCAAACCGTCTAAGTCAAGCCAATCAAGCAGTAAATGGTGAAACTATCAACTAAGCAAAGGAGATCAAGGCAATTACGAACTAAAACAGAGTGAAAACAGGGGAAAAACAGAGTAAAGCAGAGATCATAAACAGAGCGAAAACGGAATACAAAAAATAGAGATCAATCAAGAACAAGAAGGTCCTAAGGATGGGGTTGGTCAGTCTATCCTCCTAATCTAGCTAGGGGCTTAACAAAATCTATCTAAGCTAATCCCTGACAATAGATTCAACAAGAAATCCACTTTCTCAAGCTAAACTAGTTCCTGCACTAAATCTCTCTAGCGAAATCTAGCTTAGCAGGCACTAAGATTCAATCTATTTGCCAATAAACACCCTGACATCCAATCTCTTAGGCTAGGTATGTAAATCTCGGAATTAGTTGGTTCAGCATTTCAACAAACACCTTCGGTGTGGGAAAACCTATGATCTAGATTCAATTGATCAGAGAGAAACTAGCATTAAGATCACTAATCCAGAAGGGATTTCGTCTAATCTAACCCTGCCACCTAGAAGACTAAGATTCCAAGCCTAAACCTAACCCATCTTTAAGATCCCTGAAAACTACCTCACGATCATGATGAACACATCAAACTAAAACCCAGAAATGAATATAACTGCATAATCATAAAGATAAGGAAGAGAATAGAAGGATGAAAGATTCAAACACAAATACTCAGATTCAGAGTTCTATAATCCGAAGCAAGAATGTATTTAAGATGATAAGGCAGAAAAACGAGAGTCCCCCGTCTCTAATCTCATACAGTAGTATTTATACTCTTAGTTAAAAACCCTAAATCACAAAAAGACAAAATAGCAATTAGGAACGGGCTCGAGAGAAGCTGGATCGAGTGTGGTGGTCGAGTCCGCAAAAAAACTTCAGCGGCACTTTTAGTCAGCTCGAGCAGGTGGCTCGAGTAGGTTGGGTCGAGCGAATCAAGACTGCTCCTTTGTGGACTGTAGGGGCTCGAGTGGGGCTCGAGCAGTTCCAAGACGGCGGCTTAGCATGGACTCGAGTGGATGGCTCGAGCGGTCGAGCTGGTTCCAAGACAGCTCCTTTGGCTCCCGAGTGGTTGACTGAGTGGTGGCGACCTTGGCTTCTCATTTTCCTTCTCCATTCGGCCTCAACAGCTTCAATACTCCTTAAGTGCATCGAAAAGACTCCAAATGCAGAATGTATGCAAATCTAATGCAAAATGCTCTAAGTATGCAAACTAGACACAAATGCTAAGAACATGCTACTAAACGAGGTTAAAAGGGTGATAAATGCATGATAGAACCATGTAAAATATAGATATATCAACTCCCCCAAACTTAGTCTTTGCTTGCCTCAAGCAAAAGTATAAGCTAGGAGAGGTTTGAAAATGTGGATTCGAACTAAAACATGCTGATATAGTACATGATTTCAATGTCCAAAGTTGCTGGTTCTGAATGCAAAGTATATGAACTCTACTTAAAAAACTTTAGCCATATTTTTCACAAAGACAATTTCAATTAAATCTCAACCTAGACATGCATTCAAATTTACCATTCTCTTTAACATTCAATCAAGCATGAATCAAGCTATGCACATTCAATGAACTCATTTAGCTGGTAAGGTTAAGAGACAAAGATGGTCCTTTTCATACGATTTGATCGTCAGTAAAAGAGGATCTCTCAAGAAAAAGAATGAGCTTCAAGAATGCTGTGACCAACCATGCATACAAGAATAGACCTCATCTACCCAACCATACACATATGACCTTAACCCCTAGTTCTAAACCCAGAAAGTTGTCCTAATTCTACCCTTGACACTTAGGCAATTTTGCTCTTGGATTTTCTTGGATCGACTCATTTTTTTTCGATCTGTCTAGGAGAGGTTTTATACAACTCTGATTGAGGTTTTTCTTTTTGGTGGTTCACTACCAGCTTAGGCTTTTCTTTTTTTTTAGGACTTTAAGCTTTTTGCCTTTCTTTTCTTATTCTTTGCACACCCCCAAATCCTTTACTAGATTAACAAATTTCCAGAACATTTCTCTCCTAGGAACTCTTAACCTTTTTCTTTCATCTTTTTTCAAGTTTTATTTCTTCCTTTTCACAGAATCAAACCCTATACCCAATGATGAAGATCCCACCTAGTACTATCTGATTCGAAAATTGCAAACCAGAACTACATGAGAATCTATCCTTGTCGGCTCAAACCTAACACTTTCTACCAAGCTCATTCAGAAATAGGCCTCACACACACAACATAGTAATATCATGGCTTGAAAGAACAGCTACTTGGATTAGCAAGAGTGGCAAATAGGTGAAAGAAAATCCAAGTATGTGTATGGTATCCATGAGTTCAGCAGTGCATGTATTACGATAATTAATAGTCAAGTTCAGTTCAAATAGATAGAGAATGGTATCAAATCACAACATGCTTCAATTGAGACCTAATCTAGTTGTGCATTCAAAGTATGGTGCAGTCTTACTTCAAGTTCATTAACAATGCATTAAACAACCAGAAACGAGGGCATTGAGACTATATTACCAAATCAGCATGCTTACAAGGTTAATATCATCATGATCTCTATGCATATGCAACAACCCTATATGAACAGAATCTAGACTCAATCCTAAAATGTGAATGTAACTACATGAACACTCTGTTTTTCGTAATCATTTTCAAAAAAATTTCTAATTTTTTTTTTGGTTTTTCTATGCCTTAGATGCATGCAGACTCAAACATGCACAAAATCAAAATAAGAACACAGAAAACAAATCAAACACATCTTAACCTCCCCGACTTAATACACAGTCCTCAGTAGAAAAATTTGGAAAGAAGTTTTAAGAAACAACACAAAGCAAGAAGAAAATTCAAATGGTATATACAAGAAATGATGAGCATACCTCGGGTGGAAAGAAGGAGGAGATTGAATCCTCCATGCTCTCTCTGTAAGCGGCGCGGAGCTTGACTCGACTGGGCTCGAGTGGTTCGGTCGCGCCAAACGTGGGAGGTGGCTGGTCAATGACTCCGAGCGGCCGCCGAGCTGGAGTGTCCGCCACCGAACTCCTCTTTCTCCTCATACTGCTTGATTTGTTGCCTTGACTCGAACGATGAGGCTCTTGGCGGTTCCACAGTGCACGAGATCTCGCCACGAAACGACCCACTCCCCATCAGTACACGCAGGTGACTACCTTCGAGGAAGGGCACCGACCTTCTACTGAAATCTTTCAGTCGATCTCTTTCCCTTCATTGGCCTTTTAAATCCTTCACCCGTCCCTTTAAAGCGGCTATGGTTGCCCTGAATTTGCTCCATCTCCTGGAGTATTCCAATTGCCGCTTCCTTCGGCAGTAACTTCTAGCAGTAGGGGTAATCTCCAAAGCCAAACTTTCCGAGCCATTGTTTTCATCACTATCCACAGAGTTACTCGTAATCCTCTTCTGACGTGGAGCTTCTTCAAGGCTGGTGTAGGCGCCGAGTGGAGGAATAAAGTCGATGTCGCTTACCGACGCCGTGAGGTTCGGCAGTGGAAGACGCAGTCCGGCTTCTCCAATTCACCGGATGGTTGAATCGGTATGAACACATCGGGCTGGCACACAAAAGAATGTGGCTCTTCTCAGATGGTCGCGTCGATCCACCTGGATTGTATGGCTCACCTCAGCTCTACACCACAAGCCACCGCAAAGTTATAACTCCACCAATGCTAATTTCCCCGCCGACTTCTCTGCATCCTCAATGCCCGCCTGTACTCATATCAACTGACTCAACAGAACGGCTAAGCGCCTCAGCTCCTGCCCATCCTCGTGGTACAAAACATCCTTCGCAATGCTACATCTAAGATCTCGCATCTCGCTATCGAGCAAAGCTCTGCAATCCCAACAGAGTGCAGAATGGCTTTGCGAAGTATCTAGCACGGACTTGACTGAGAAGCCTCAGCGCATGACTAGTAAGGTCTGCTCCAATTATGATCAGAGGTCAGAAATTTATGCCCATGTCTCTCAGTGTCGATCCATTCCACTGAAACCATACAAGTTTTCCAACTCCCTATGAGGGAGTGAAACGATCCTCCTGCATGTGAAGCGTGATAAATCCCGACCTCCATCTGATTCATACTGCTCATCCTCAGAAATGTACCGAGAGCGAGGATAGGAAATGGCATGTCTCCTCCTCGTGTCTCAAGCTGAATTCTCATGAATGTGCCCTGACTCGGTACAAGTACCCACATCCTGGCAATTCCGATTTTTCATGTATCCCTGATACCGTGTTCCCTGCAAAACCTCTCACAAGCGAAGATGGCAAGACACCTCCTGCTCCCCGCTAGTCTTCCGTTGCTTGGTGGCTACTTTGGTCTCATCTCTATCACCTCTCCTCCCATGATCAAACGCACTAGGTTCCTCCGTTTCTTTCCACAGCGATTGCACGCTTGTCCCGCGAGAACTCTTCAGCCGCTGATTCTCTACTGACCCCTTGGCTCGAGTGACGGTCGAGTGCATCATCATCGTCCCTCCGGCTCGACCGGTTGACTCGAGTGGTGTCGAGCTGGTCTTGATAACTCCTCTGCTGCTTTTCTTTTCGAACCACGGACTCGAGCTGGTGGCTCGACTTCATAATTTCCCGGTTATTGGCGTAGAAACCGGTCCTCTTAGCTTCAAAGTGTCGCCACCTCGGCAGATGGCGTCCATAGGACTCTCCTTTGTAGGATCTTCTAGGCATGGTGGAGCCTAGAGTGGTGTTGTGAACTCGAAAGGCTTGGTCTCCTTATAGAGGCGAAGGATGGAGCTAGATGAAAAGGGAGGAGCGTCCATTTGAATTCGAAATTGAATTTTGGCGCAAAGTTGGCTCGAGCATGTGACTTCGAGTGGACAGGTCGAGTCAGCTCTTGTCCCTTGTCGAATTAATTTGAATTTGGCGACTTGACTCGAGCCATTGAATCGAGTGGGATCGGTCGAGTCAGACTTTGTCGGATTTTGAATTTTGGCGTTCTTTGGCTTGACCACATGGCGCGAGTGGGGCCGGTCGAGTCGGACATACCTGCTCGCCTTCTCACGAAAACACAAACAAACCCAAACAAAAATTAGCAAATTAAGCGACGGTTTATCAAGAAAATTAGATCATTATATCGAGGGATAGACATGGGACTTCCTCCCAGTGAGCTTGTTTATAGTCACTAAGCTTGACTTCTATTTTATTAAGCGGGGAGGTTCATCAGAGGGATGGAAGTTCCCTCAGGATGATGTAATCAGCAAGATAGGGTTTGAGCCTCTGTTCCGCGATGCTTCGTCACCCTTCCCGATCAGGAGTAACTCCATAAGGTGAGACTTCTTTGACTCTGAATGGTCGACCATCTGGACTTCAGCTTTCCAGGAAATATCTTGAGTCTCGAGTTGAAAAGGAGCACTTGATCACCAGCTTTGAATTCCTTGGGAAGAATCATGTCATGGAAGGCTTTTGTCTCTCTTGTAAACCTTGGAACTCGTAGGCATCGCCTGACCTCTTCCAGTTCATGTAGAAATGCTCTCTTCTCTGGGCAGTCTTGATATCCAGATTCAAGAGTTTCGATTGCCCATAATGCCTTGTACTCAATCTCACGAGGCGATGGCAAGCCTTGCCATAAACTGGAATGGTGTTATTCAATTGGTGTCTTGAGCAGATCCTATATGCCAAGAGTCATCAATGAGAAGACCAGTCTCTCTTTGAGACTCCTACTACTCTTGCCAAGATGGCTTTGATATGCTTGTTAGACACTTTACCTTGGTTTGAGGATGGTATGGCGTGGCTACCTTGTGCTTAACCCATCTTCTTGAAGATTTTCAAAACTAGCTTGTTGATGAAATGGGATCCCCCATCATGATCACTACTCTTGGTACTCCAAATCTGGGAAGATAATGCTCTTGAACATCTTCAACCACCCTTGCATCATTGGTGTAGGTGCTATAGCTTCAACCCACTTGGAGACATAATCAGCCACCAAGATGTAACTGTTCCCATGAGATGGTGGGTTGAAAGGCCCATGAAATCAATGCCCCATACATCAAATACCTCGACTCAATTGGGTTCGAGGCATTTCGTCCTCGCTGATGTTACCCATTCTCGGCAAGGATCACACCTAGTGATGAAAGCTTGAGCATCCTTGACCATTGAAGGCCACCACAATCCTGCTTGGAGAACTGTCAGCTTGAAAGTAGCAAAGTGACCCCATAAACCGAACCATGACAGTGCTCAAAACCCCATTTCTCCTCATGCATCTCTCTGTAAAGACCATCTGAACTCTCTTGTAAGTAAGGCTCATCCCGAAGTAGTGGTTCACATCTCTCAGAAACTTCTTTTCCTGTAAGCATCAAGACTCCTAGGATTTCGCCGCAGGTAATGGCAAAATCGCATACCAGGCGGTTTCCTCTATGCCAAGACAACAGCAATGAGTTGTTCCTCAGGCATGGAATCATCTATTGGCAATGGATTATCTATTCTCATCCTTGATAAATGATCAGCTACTCCATTCTCTATACCCTTCTTATCAACGATCTCCATGTCAAACTCCTGTAGCTAAGTATCCATCTGAGCCTTGGCTTGGTCTCCTTCTTCAGATAGATATGCCGAGTGCTGCATGATCTGTATATCATCACCTTGGAACCCACTAGGTAGCTTCTGAACTTCAAAACAGCATAACAGCCAAAGTACCTTCTCTATTGTTGCATATTCTCCATGAGTTTCATCGTGTTCTGCTTCGGTGCATAATAGATCACACAAATTTCACAATCTTTTGTCCCAAAACAGCTCYCACAGCAAAATCTGATGCATCACACATGATTTCGAACGGATAGTCCCAGTTTGGTGCTTGGACTATTGGAGCTGAGACCAAAGCTTCCTTAATCTGCTGGAATGCCCTCAAACACTCAGAATCAAAGATGAACTCTTGTTCCTTGCATAGCAGCCTAGTGAGTGGTCTSGCTATATTTGAGAAATCCTTGATGAACCGCCTGTAGAAACCAGCATGACCCAAGAAACTTCTGATATCCCTGACGTTCTTAGGCGGTTGCAACTGCATCATCACGTCAACCTTGGCTCTGTCCACTTCTATCCCATTCTCAGAAATTTTGTGCCCCAAGACAATCCCTTCTCTGACCATAAAGTGGCATTTCTCCCAGTTCAGAACCAGATTTGTCTCCTCACACCTAGTAAGCACCCTGCAAAGGTTCAAAAGGCAAGAGGAGAAAGAAAAGCCATACACGGAAAAATCATCCATGAATACCTCCACAGTCTCCTCTATTAAATCCGAGAATATAGAAGTCATGCATCTCTGAAAAGTAGAGTGCACAAAGACCAAAAAGGCATTCTCCATAGCAAAAGTTCCATATGGACAAGTGAAAGTAGTTTTTTCCTGATCATTAGATGAATAGAATTTGAAAGAAACCACTATACCCATCTAAAAACAGTAATAGGATGATTTGCAAGCCTTTCTAACATTCGATCAATGAATGGTAATGGGAAATGATCTTTCTAGATGAGCATTCAATTTCCTGTAATCAATACACATCCTATGACCAGTGATAGTTCTAGTGGGTATCATTCATCCTTATCATTCCTCAACAGCTTGATTACACCTCCTTTCTTTGGAACCTGATACATAGGAGAAACTCAAGTACTATCGGATATAGGGTAGATGATTCGAAACTTATGACTTAAGAATTTCCTTTTTAACCACTTCACTTTAAATTTGGGTTGTCTCCTCACGAGGTAATGCTAGCATATGATTCATTTTCCAGATGAATTCATGAGTACAAAGCTAGGTGAAATTCCTTTAATATCATCCAGAGAATACCCATTGCTTTGCAACTCATCATCATTCAGCATATCATTTATTATGATTGGTATGTAAATTAGGTCCAAGAAAGGCGTACCTTAGCAGGAAGTGGTTTGAGGTCACCTTAGGTGCTCGAGTTCTGACCGATCGCCTGATGCAGGAGTCTGGCTCGACACTGGCTCGAGTGGCGATCGAGTCGGCACTGAGTGTAGCTGGCTCGACTGGTGCACTCGAGCTGGGTGGTCGCCCGAGCAGATGTAGTCGGCTCGGCGGTGACTGGTGGCGGTCGTGCCGTGTGTTCACGCAAAAACCTCTGTTTGACCCAATCGGATCTTGACCTCGACCCTTCCAAAACCTTATGCGAGTCCAAAATCATCACATACCCCAAAGTTTCGTCGTGTAAGTACCCATCTTTCTCTTTGTCAAAGCGGTCTGAAGGTGATCTTCCTCATTAAGTTCCTCAGAAGTTCATCAGCAAGTTGATCCATTTCCTCAACATAGAAGATCTGCCCTTCATTTCCGGCTTTCTCATTGTGGCTTTGATGTCAGCATTTTGAAGTCAGAAGGTTGAGATCGATCTTTCCCTTTCGAACATCAATAACTGCCCAGCTGTAGCTAAGAAAGGTCTTCATCAGAGGATCTCTGGTTCTTCATCCATCTCAGAACTATGAAATCGTAGGTACCTCAACGTTTCCAACCATCGAGGTAGATCTTCCAACATGCCATGAGGAGTTCGGCGGATCATGCGCACCAAAGAGATGTTCAGGCTTGTAGTTGCTGAATCCTAACCTCTTAGCAACTGAGGTGGCATGAGACGATAGATGCTCCAGAGCACAAAGGGATTTCTTGAAGACCATTGGACTAGAGAGCATGGTAGAGTGAATGAACCAGGATCACTTAGCTTATAACTCCTCTTGAATGATGGCGCACTCTTCGACAAACCACCATACCTGAATCGCCTTGGCTTTCTCATTTACTATCCTTCAAAATTTCTGATATACATGTAACATTGAAAAGGCATCGATGAGTGGACCTAATCTCGCTTTCCTGATGTGTTTGTCAAAAATTGCTTTGTACTTCTCCATTAGATCCTTTTTGAATCTTCCTGGGAAAGGCAGTTTGGGCTTGTAAGGAGGGAATAAAGGGTGCTTTCCTCTTGAGCGACAGGTTTTGCAAGGTGGGTGTGTAGCTCGAGTGGGGTGCTGATGGTTCTGTCGCCTCAGGATGAGTTTCTTGGTATTCTTTGCAGCTCAAATCCTCTCCATCTTCAATCTCACTGTCCTCAGTGACTTTAACTGATCCTTCCTCTCGCTCCCGTCCCTCCGTAAAGTGATGGCATTGATGTGTAAAATCTTTGGGGTTCTGCTGCCTTTCTGGAAGCTGGCGAGGCTTTGTGGAAGAACTTGATGCAGTCTGGTTCTCCAGTACTTAATTTGGAGTTCAATGTCTCAAACTTGCTGTTGAGATCATTGTAGGAGTAGTCCATCTGGGATTTGACTTCACCAATTCTCTTAGCTACGTCCAATGCACCGGCTGCCTGACCTTGTAGAAGCTGTTGCAGCATGGATGCCAGCTGGGGATCCATAGGTGTAGAAGGTTGAGCTTGGGGATGTTGAAAACCCGGTGGTGGACTCTCCTTTGCTGATGGTTGCTCTGTGTGTGGCTTAGGAACAAAACCTTGATTTTGGTTGTAAGCGGTAAACTTGGATGGAGGCGTTGTTTGAGGCGGGTGACGATCTTGCGGGTGCTGCGTTGGTGCTCATAAAAGATTCGGGTTGTTCTTGTAATTGAAGACTTTGTTGTAACCACCCTGATTCTAAATGTAGCTAACCTCTTCCATACTAGTATCCTCCCCATCTTGAATCTGGAAAATCTCATCTTCACCAAATGAATGCTTCTTCGGATGAGAAGGAGTTGATCCAGTTTGGCATTCAAAGTTTTGATGTCCTGYCTATGCCTTTCTTCCGAATCAACACTGCTGCGCACACTTCTGTCATAGTCTGCTGAGTAGTTCCCATCTGATTGAGCAAGGTTCTCCACTAATTCCCAGCCCTCAATGACATCCTTGTTGAGGAAATTGCCATTGCTTGCTGTATCAAGAACCATCCTTATCTTTGGTTGAACCCCTCTGTAAAGTGTACTGAGTAGAGACTCGTTGCTGAAACCGTGGTGAGGACACTGAATAGTGTAACCTTTGAATCTTTCCCAGGCTTCGCAGAATGTTTCCCCACCTTTCTGGGCAAAACCGGATATCTCATTGCGGAGTCGAGCCGTGCGAGCGTTGGAGAAGAACTTGGCAAGGAAAGCTTTCTTGCAGTCATCCCATGAAGTGATAGAGCCATGGGGTAGATTCTTCTCCCACAGATGTGCTTTGTCCCCAAGAGAGAAAGGAAAAGTCATAGTTTGAAGCCATCTTCACTGACTCCATTGATCTTAGTGAGGCTGCAGAGCCTATCAAACTCATCTAGGTGATCAAGAGGATCCTCCATAGGCAGGCCATGGAACTTGTTGCTCTGTACCATAGCGATCAAACCACTCTTGATCTCAAAGTTGTTGTTCGGGATGGTAGGAGGGACAATCCCTTGCCGCTGAGTGTGAGTGTTGGGAGCATCGCCTGCTCCAATCAACCGTGGCCTCCTCTGAGGAGGTGCTTCCTCGTGCAGAACCTGTGGGTTGTTGTCGTCCATTCCCACCTGATCCTGGTGATCGATTCTGATGTGTGCTCTCTGCTCCCTCAACTGTTTTGGTCTATTAATGTAGTCAACGGAAGGCAGGAGGTTCTGGTTTCCTTTGGATCTCGTTTGCATGCAGCGGAATGCCAAGGTCGCGTCGTGATGGTCGACTCGGTCTGGGCACTCGAGTGGCTTGGTCGAGCTGAATGCCAAGGTCGCGTCTTGATGGTCGACTCGGTCTGGGCACTCGAGTGGCTTGGTCGAGTCAGAACAAAGACGTGTCGAAGTACCTGAAATGCAAAGACAAAGAAGGAAACAGAAGGTGAGTGACAGAGTAGACTTAAAGAACTTGATCTAAAACGATTTGAAATCCTAAATGTAACAAGCAACACCCAAATGGCAACGGCGCCAATTTGAAATAGCAAATTTTTATGTTTATGCTATCTGTCAAATGCCTCAATGCACTATCATGCCATTGTAGTACAGAAGGTATCAATCCAAATGAGTGCGATATTAACCAGAAAGGATGCAATCAAACCGTCTAAGTCAAGCCAAGCAAGCAGTAAATGGTGAAACTATCAACTAAGCAAAAGGAGATCGAAGGCAATTACAGAAACTAAAAAYAGAGTGAAAACAGGGAAAAACAGAGTAAAGCAGAGATCATAAACAGAAGTGAAACTGAACACATAAAACAGAGATCAATCAAGAACAAGAAGGTCCTAAGGATGGGGTTGGTCAGTCTATCCTCCTAATCTAGCTAGGGGCTTAACAAAATCTATCTAAGCTAATCCCTAGACAATACATTCAGAGCCAAATCCACTTTAGTGAGATAACCTCAAGCTAAACTAGTTCGACCTAAATCTCTAGCGAAAAGCTTAGTAGCACTAAGATTCAATCTATTTAAGCCAATAAACACCCTAGACATCCAATCTCTTAGGCTAGGTATGTAAATATCTAGAATTAGTTGGTTCAGGCATTTCATCAAACACCTTCTGGGTGTGGAAAAACCTATGATCTAGATTCAATTGATCAGAGAGAAACTAGCATTAAGATCACTAATCCAGAAGGATTTCTCAATCTAACCTAAGCCACCTAGAAGACTAAGATTCCAAGCTAAACCTAACCCATCCTTAAGATCCTTAGAAAACTACTCACAGATCATGATGAACATCAAACTCAAAACCCAAAAATGAAAATAACTTGCATAATCATAAAGATAAGGAAGAGAATAGAAGGGATAGAAAGATTCAACACAAATACTCGGTAGATTCAGAGTTCATAATCCAGAAGCAAAGATGAGCAGATGATAAGAGCCTAAAACGAGTCCCCCTGTCTCATACAGTATTTATACTCTTAGTTAAAAACCCTAAATCACAAAAAGAYAAAATAGCAAATTAGGAAACGGGCTCGAGCAAGCTGGATCGAGTGTGGTGGTCGAGTTCGTCAAAAAAAACTTCAAGACGGCACTTTTATTTCCGGCTCGAGCAAGCACTCGAGTGGTTTGGTCGAGCTGGGATCAAGACTGCATTTTTAAGGTCAGCTCGACAAGGTGGCTCGAGTAGGTTGGGTCGAGCTGGAATCAAGACTGCTCCTTTGGTGCCGACTAGAGTAGGGGCTCGAGTGTGGGGCTCGAGCTAGTTCCAAGACGGCGCCTTTAGCATGGACTCGAGTGGATGGCTTGAGTGGCGCAGTTGAGCTGGTTCCAAGACAGCTCCTTTGGCTCCGCCTCGAGTGGTTGACTCAAGCTGTGTGGTGGCGACCTTGTCTTTCTCATTTTCCTTATCTCCATTCGGCCTCAACAGCTTCAATACTCCTTAAGTGCATCTGAAAAGACTCCAAAATGCAGAATGTATGCAAACCTAATGCAAAATGCTCTAAGTATGCAAAACTAGACACAAATGCTAAGAACATGCTACTAAACGAGGTTAAAAGGGTGATAAATGCATGATAGAACCATGTAAAATATAGACATATCAACTCCCCCAAACTTAGTCTTTGCTTGCCCTCAAGCAAACAGAAGTATAAGCCGGAGGAGAGGTTTGAAAATGTGGATTCGGAACCAAAACATGCTGATATAGTACATGATTTCAATGTCCAAGTTGCTGGTTCTGGAATGCAAAGTATATGAACTCTACTTAAAAACTTTAGCCATATTCTTCACAGCACAATTTCAATTAAATCTCAACCTAGACATGCATTCAAATTTACCATTCTCTTTAACATTCAATCAAGCAGAAACCATGAATCAAGCTGAAACCATGAATCAAGCTATGCACATTCAATGAACTCATTTAGCTAAGGGTAAGGTTAAGAGACAAAGATGGTCCCTTTCATATGATTTGATGAGTTCAGAACAGAGGGATCTCTCAAGAAAAAGAATGAGCTTCAGTAGAATGCTAAAGGTAAGGACCAACCTATGCATACAAGAATAGACTCTCATCTACCCAACCATACACAGATGACCTTAACCCCTAGTTCTAAACCCAGAAAGTTGTCCTAATTATACCCTTGACACTTAGGCAATTTTGCCTTGGACTTTACTTGGATCAGACTCATTTTTTTTCTTTTGATCTTGTTCTAAGAGAGGTTTTATACAACTCTAGCGGATTTGAGGTTTTTCTTTTTGGTGGTTCACTACCAGCTTAGGCTTTTCTTTCTTTTTTTTAGGACTTTAAGCTTTTTGCCTTTCTTTTCTTATTCTTTGCACACCCCCAAATCCTTTACTTGATTAACAAATTTCCAGAACATTCCTCTCCTAGGAACTCTTAACCTTTTTCTTTCATCTTTTTCCAAGTTTTATTTCTTCTTTTTCACAGAACCAAACCTTATACCCAATGATGAAGATCCCACCTAGTCCTATCTGATTCGAAAATTGCAAACCAGAACTACATGAGAATCTATCCTTGTCGGCTCAAACCTAACACTTTCTACCAAGCTAATTCATAAATAAGCCTCACACACACAACAGAGCAATATCATGGCTTGAAAGAAGGTTAGGCTAAGGACATGGTAAAACTGTCCTAATAATGAGAACAGCTACTTGGATTAGCAAGAATGGCAAATAGGTGAAAGAAAATCCAAGTATGTGTATGGTATCCATGAGTTCAGATGCAGTGCATAGACATGATAATTAATAGTCAAGTTCAGGTTCAAATAGATAGAGAATGGTATCAAATCACAGCATGCTTCAATTGAGACCTAATCTAGTTGTGCATTCAAAGTATGGTGCATTCTTACTTCAAGTTCATTAACAATGCATTAAACAACCAGAAACGAGGACATTGAGACTATATTACCAAATCAGCATGCTTACAAGGTTAATATCATCATGATCCCTATGCATATGCAACAGCCCTAAAATGTGAATGTAACTACATGAACACTCTGTTTTTGGTAATCATTTTCGAAAAATTTTCTAATTTTTTTTTGGTTTTTCTATGCCTTAGATGCATGCAGACTTAAACATGCACAAAATCAAAAGAAGAACACAGAAAACAAATCAAACACATCTTAACTCTCCCCTCCAAACTTAAAGTACACAGTCCCTTGTGTAGTAAAAATTTGGAAAGAAGTTTTAAGAAACAACACAAAGCAAGAAGGAAATGCAAATGGTATATACAAGAAATGATAGAGCAGGTACCTTAGGGGTTGCAGAAGAAGGAGGAGATTGAATCCTCCATGCTCACTCTGGTGTAAGCGGCGCGGGAGCTTGACTCGACCTGGGGCTCGAGTGGTTCGGTCGCGCCAAACGTGGGGAGGTGGCTGGCTCGATCAAATGACTCGAGCTGGCCGCTCGAGCTGGATTGTCCGCTCACCGAACTCCTCTTTCTCCTTGTGTACTGCTTGATTTGTTGCCTTGGCTCGAACGATGAGGCTCTTGGCGGTTCCACAGGTGCACGAGATCTATGCGCTTCACGAAACGACCCACTCCCCATCAGTACACGTTTGGGCAGGACTACCTTCTTGGAGGAAGGGGCACTGAACTTCTGCTGGAAATCTTTTAGTTGATCTCTTACTTCCTTCATTTGGCATTTTAAATCCTTTACTATCCCCTTTAAAGCGGCTATGGTTCTGCCCTGGAATTTGTTCCATCTTCGGAGTATTCCAATTCGCTTGTGTGCTTCCTTCAGGGCAGGGCTATACTTAGGCTGTAGGGGGTAATCTCCAAAGCTAAACTTTCCCGAGCCATTGTCTTCATCACTATCCACAGAGTTACAAATACAAATACTCAGTAGATTCAAAGTTCTATAATCCAAGAAGCAAGAACAGATGAACAGATGATAAGAGCCTAAAAATGAGAGTCCCCCCGTTCTAATCTCATACAGAGTATTTATACTCTTAGTTAAAACYCTAAATCACAAAAAGAYAAAATAGCAAATTAGGAAACKGGCTCGAGCAAGCTGGATCGAGTGTGGTGGTCGAGTTCGTMAAAAAAAACTTCAAGACGGCACTTTTATTTCCGGCTCGAGCAAGCACTCGAGTGGTTTGGTCGAGCTGGGATCAAGACTGCATTTTTAAGGTCAGCTCGACAAGGTGGCTCGAGTAGGTTGGGTCGAGCTGGAATCAAGACTGCTCCTTTGGTGCCGACTAGAGTAGGGGCTCGAGTGTGGGGCTCGAGCTAGTTCCAAGACGGCGCCTTTAGCATGGACTCGAGTGGATGGCTTGAGTGGCGCAGTTGAGCTGGTTCCAAGACAGCTCCTTTGGCTCCGCCTCGAGTGGTTGACTCAAGCTGTGTGGTGGCGACCTTGTCTTTCTCATTTTCCTTMTCTCCATTCGGCCTCAACAGCTTCAATACTCCTTAAGTGCATCTGAAAAGACTCGAAAATGCAGAATGTATGCAAACCTAATGCAAAATGCTCTAAGTATGCTAAACTAGACACAAATACTAAGAACATGCTACTAAACGAGGTGAAAAGGGTGATAAATGCATGATAGAACCATGTAGAATATAGACATATCATCTTCCACTCATCTCCTTCCCTCATGCGCACTTGGTGATAGCCACTTTTCAAGTCGATCTTTGAGAAGATGGTGGCACCACTTAGCTTATCTAGCATGTCATCTAACCATGGTATGGGGTGGCGGTACTAGATGGTGATGTTGTTGATAGCCCTACAATCCACACACATACGGTAAGAACCATCCTTCTTTGGCACTAGTAACACCGGAACGGCGCATGGGCTTAAGCTCTCCCGCACGTAACCTTTTTCCATCAAGACTCTAACTTGTTTCTCAAGCTCTTTAGCCTCATTAGGATTGACTCAGTATGCTGGCCAGTTAGGTAGTTGAGCTCCGGGAACGATCGATTTGATGCTCTATGCCCCTTAGAGGTGGGAGACTCGTGGGCAATTCCTCCGGGAAGACATCACGGAAACGGTCTAAAACTTGTTGCACCACCGTGGGCAGCTCCACCGTAACCTCTCCTACACTCAACAACTCCTTAGAAACCATTAGTACCACATTACAAGTATCATCATGTAAGGACCGTCTAATGTCACTAGGAGCTATAAGGAAATTAGACTTAGCAATGCTCTTTTCCTTAGCCAATTTCAATTGCATTTCATGCACTTGTGATGGAAGTAATGGGGCTAGGCTAATGCACTTCTTATCATGAACTAATGAGTAACAGTTTGATCTACCATCATGCATTATTTCTCTATCAAATTGCAACGGTCTACCTAGCAACAAATGAGTAGCTTGCATTGGAACTACATCACACAACACATCATCACAATATTTGCCAATGCTAAATGAGACCCTAACTTGATCATTTATTTTCAATTCCGTTTTGTCATTTAGCCATCTAAGCCTATATGGTTTGGGATGCTTAGTGGTTTCCAAACTCAACTTCTCTACCATGTAAGAACTAGCCACATTTGTGCATGATCCACCATTAATAATAAGAGAGCAAACCTTCCCATTTACCGTACACCTTGTGTGGAATATGTTTTCACGTTGAGCGCTCTCTTCTGGCTCGTGTGTGTTACATTAAAAAATCGGTTATTTCAAATTGGCGTCGTTGCCATTTGGGTGTTGCTTGTTACATTTAGTATTTCAACTCGTTTTAGATCAAGTTCTTTAAGTCTACTCTGTCACTCACCTTCTGTTTCCTTCTTTGTCTTTGCATTTCAGGTACTTCGACACGTCTTTGTTCTGACTCGACCAAGCCACTCGAGTGCCCAGACCGAGTCGACCATCAAGACGCGACCTTGGCATTCAGCTCGACCAAGCCACTCGAGTGCCCAGACCGAGTCGACCATCACGACGCGACCTTGGCATTCCGCTGCATGCAAACGAGATCCAAAGGAAACCAGAACCTCCTGCCTTCCGTTGACTACATTAATAGACCAAAACAGTTGAGGGAGCAGAGAGCACACATCAGAATCGATCACCAGGATCAGGTGGGAATGGACGACAACAACCCACAGGTTCTGCACGAGGAAGCACCTCCTCAGAGGAGGCCACGGTTGATTGGAGCAGGCGATGCTCCCAACACTCACACTCAGAGGCAAGGGATTGTCCCTCCTACCATCCAAAACAACAACTTTGAGATCAAAAGTGGTTTGATCGCTATGGTACAGAGCAACAAGTTTCATGGCCTGCCTATGGAGGATCCTCTTGATCACCTAGATGAGTTTGATAGGCTCTGCAGCCTCACTAAGATCAATGGCGTCAGTGAAGATGGCTTCAAACTAAGACTTTTTCCTTTCTCTCTTGGGGACAAAGCACATCAGTGGGAAAAGAATCTACCCCATGGCTTTATCACTTCATGGGATGACTACAAGAAAGCTTTCCTTGCCAAGTTCTTCTCCAACGCTCGCACAGCTCGACTCCGCAATGAGATATCCGGCTTTGCTTAGAAAGGTGGAGAGGCCTTCTGTGAATGCTAGGAACGTTTCAAGGGCTACACCATTCAATGTCCTCACCATGGTTTCAGCAATGAGTCCCTCCTCAGCACCCTTTACTGGGAGTTCAACCAAAGGTCCGAATGCTTCTTGATACTGCTAGCAATGGAAACTTCCTCAACAAGGATGTTGATGCAGGATGGGAACTTGTGGAGAACCTTGCTCAATTTGATGGTAACTACACTGCAGAATATGATAGAAGTGTGAGAAGCAATGTTGATTCCGACGAAAGGCACAGGAAGGAAATGAAAGCTATGAATGCCAAATTGGATCAACTACTCCTCAGCTACAAGAAGCACGTCCATTTTGCAAGTGAAGATGAGATCTTCCAGCTTCAAGATGGGGAGGACATAAGTATGGAAGAAATCAGTTATGTTCAGAATCAGGGTGGCTACAACAAAGGTTTCAACAACTACAAGAACAACCCAAATCTCTCTTACAAGAGCACCAACATTGCTAACCCGCAGGATCAGGTGTACCCGCCTCAGCAACAACCGCCTCCATCCAAGCCTTTCACCGCTTACAACCAAAATCAGGGTTTTGTTCCTAAGCCACACCACCAGAGCAACCATCAGCAACAGGGAGTAATGGGTCCATCACCGGGTTTTTAACATCCCCAAGCTTAGCCTTTTACACCTATGGATCCCCAGCTGGCATCCATGCTGCAACAACTTCTACAAGGTCAGGCAGCCGGTGCATTAGACGTAGCTAAGAGAATTGGTGAAGTCAAATCTCAGATGGACTACTCCTACAATGATCTCAACAGCAAGTTTGAGACATTGAATTCCAAATTCAAGTACTGGAGAACAGATCGCATCAAGCTCTTCCGAAAGCCTATTGGCCACCTTCCAGAAAAGCAGAAACCCCAAAGATTTTGCATTACCAATGCCATCACTTTAAGGAGGAAGAGTTACCTTAGAGGGAAGGATCAGTTAAAGTCACGAGGACAGTTAGATTGAAATTGGGGAGGATTTGAGTCAAGAAAGAAGACCAAGAAACTCGCCTGGGAGGCGACTCAGCAACCAACTCGAGCACCCACTCGAGCTAAGCACCCCACCTGCTGCAAAACCTGTCGCTCAAGATGAAAAGAAAGCACCTTTATTCCTCCTACAAGCCCAAACTGCCTTCCTGAAGATTCAAAAGGACCTAATGGAGAAAGACAAAGCAATTTTGCAAACACATCAGGAAGCAGATTAGCCGCCACCATCGATGCCTTTTCAATGCTACCTGATATCAGAAATTTTGAAGGATGCAGTAAATGACAAAGCCAAGGCGATTCATAGGTGGTTTGTAAGAATGATATTCCGATATATCATGGATTTTACCCTGCTTTTAGCCATGATATAAGTCGTTTTATCGAGTCTTTTCTAGTGCTTTTCTATCATTTTAGAGTCTTTTCAGGTTTTAGCACGCTTGGGGACGAAATTGAGATTTTGAGACATTTGGAGCCTTTTTGGAAAAACCAAGAAAGTACCTGAAGCCCGAGTATCGGTCGACACCATACCGGTATCGATCGATACCGACTAACTGACGGAGATAGATATCCAAGGACGAGAATTTCAAAAGAAGCCCAATACTTTCCTTATTTACAAAGAGGCCCATCGTGTTTTTGACCTATTTAAGCAAACTCTTTTTAAAGTTAAGGGACTTACTTTGAACTATTATTCGAGACTTGACTTTGAGAGCTTTTGTGAGGGAGAGACGGATCCAAGACTTTGTTCATCATGAGAAGATCCCTAACCCTTGTTTCTATTCTTGTTATATTTAATTTCATGATCTATTCAGTTATGTTATTTGTTTCATCTATCATGTCCGAGTAGCCTCTCAGTTTAGGTTTTCATATGGATTTCTCTCGATTTATGATGATTGATTTGTTAGGGTTCAAAATCTGAATAGTTCTTCACCATAGGTCAAGTTCTCAAAGCTATTTCTAACCGATCACTTAATATGAACCTAGATTAATCGACAGTACGATCAAGGCAATTGAGTAATCCGATAAAACTAAGGTGAGCAATTGATTATCCTGCAAGAGATTTGGTTTAATCGAATTGTGAACATATCAAACTTGAATTGATTGCTGGTTTACTGTGTAGGATTGCAAAGAGATTTGGAATTTTGACTTTAGACTTAGTTAGTTTCGCAACGGTCAAGGTTAACTATACTTTCGTGTTCAGTTAAGAACGACGCAATTGAATTGAACTAATTGATTTATTGTTGTTTATCATTGATTTCTGAGAGTTACCCTGAGCCTAATCCTCCCCTGAATTGAATTAAAACAATCATATTTCGATCACCTATTTTATCAAGCTTACTGCTTTTAGCTTAATCCTCACTAAATTATTTATGGTGAATTTTCTCGAGTTCTTGTGTTCGATTTTCATACTGCAGCAACTGCTTTTAGTACTTTTAGGGTATTAATTTGAGTATATCAAATTTGGCGCTGTTGTTGGGGACTCTAAAAATTCACCTTAGAATTTTAGTTGTCGATTGTCTGTTGTTGCAGACGATCGATATCATTCATCGAATATCGACACCGCCTGCTTTTAAATTTTGCTTACTTATCTTCTCGCCTTTGATTTTATGCAGCAGCACCAGAGAAAGAAGGACACACCACCGATCAATCTCTCCTCACGAGCTAGCAGAGCGAACGCACAAATGGACAAAGAAAAGAACTACGCTGAGATGGATCTTCCACAAGGTTTTGCATGATGAGGAAGTGAACAAATACCTCCTCCACAACAACCCCAAGCTGTGCTGAACGGACACTTGGCGATTACAACCGACCGGATCAATTCTATGCCAATCGTGCGATCCGTATTCCAACTTTCCGAGGAATGACTTTGAGCTGAAGCCTGCTTACTTCACTCTTGTTGACAACACCCCTTCACCGGTCTCTCTCATGAGCACCCTATGGATCACATCGAGAAATTCGAGGACTTGGTCACCAGTATGAAGTACAATGGAGTACCACATGAATATCTCAAGCTCTTTCCATACTCTCTGGTGGAGAGGCAGCATCGGCTGAAGCAACTACCTCCCTGATCTCTCGCACTTGAACGACACCAAGAACGCATTCCTGAACAATTTCTATGACGATGCGAGTCGGAGGAGCTCAGAACAAGTCTCTCAATTTTCTTCAAGGTCCAAACTCAAGGCTGTGAGATTGATCCTACCAGAGACTGTCCGCATCACTCTGCCAATCAAGTTCAATGCCGATACAGGGATTGATCGGTATCGATGGCACTGGATTCTGCAAGCAATGGGAACTTCAACACTAGGATTCCAACCGATGTGAAGCTGATTGAGAACTTGGCGCCTAGCAATAGCACCAAGAATGCTGATTTGAGCGAAAAGGCTCGCTAGTTGCTGATGGTTCGCAGATTGCTGAGGTTCAGCGGTTGACACGATGCACAACCTCTTAGTGGGAAAGACGAAGAAGGCTGTACATTTTGCGAGGAAGTAGAGAACATTGAAGATGAGGCAGGATGTTAACTACATTGGTGGTTCTGGTTTTCGTGGTCACATTTGGTTACAACAACAACCGAAGCTTCAACAACAATCAGCAAGGTGGTTACAAGTCTGAGGTAACCAATCTGGTTTTGTGCCACACAATTCGCCCAAAACCACTTCGAGCAATGATTTTACTCGCCAATTCATCTTACAACCGCATTCTCCGAGGTCTACAGAGTAAGATGAGATCCTTTGGAAAGATTCAGGGACAACAAAGATGACTGAGAGTTTAATGGAAGCTGGATAACTTGTATATCGACCTGAATGGCAAGATTGAGGCGTTGAATCTGTCGCAGTAAGCTCGAAACTCAGATTGCCTGCATCAGCCGTGAAAAGACAAGAGGGGTTTCTACCAGAAAGACTGAAGATCCAAGAGCCCACATCAATGCCATAAGTCTGAGAAGTGGTAAAGTGGTAGAATCAGAGTCGAGCAAGCTCAATAGCTGAAAATCCCCGATCTTGCTGAGATGACGAGTGGGATGATGAAAATCCTAGTATCGACGACACTCCCCAAAGACGATCGACATCAGACGACCCAAGGAAAACGCTGAACCTGTCAAGGAAAGGGTTTACAAGTCGAAGTGCTCTATCCTATCACTCCCTAACTGACCAAAAAGGAATGGGAAAATGCTAGATGCAAGTTTATAAGCTGGTAGTGAGCCTTTGTGATGCTATCAAGACTTCTCCCGCATTCAAGGTACGGAAAGGATGGTATCCAGCAACTTCAGTCTCAGTGAAGGTGTCGCGCTTTAGCCGAGTGCAGTGTTATTCTCACCAACACGATCCCAAGTTCCTGCATCCAGGTAGTTTTGGTTGATCGCATCGTTTTCACAGAGCGCTGCTACGCGCCTCTTTGTGATATCGGATCAAGTGTGAATCTATGCCGCATTCCTGCGCAGAGAATGGGAATGAGTGATTACCAGCCTACACGATTTCATTGGTCCTCGCTGATCGCTCAAGACGCCTACCGTAGGGGCTTCTCAAGATGCCTGTCAAGATTGAAATTGCTGATTCCAACTGATTTCGCCGTGTCGAGTACGTACGCCGAGCCTAAGGATCCTCTTATCCTAGGCGTAATTCATTCGCATCGCTGGTGCTCGATGTAGATCGCAAGAACGACATTACTCGAACGTTGGTGATTTGGTAATGTCCTTCAAAGCATGGAGAAAATCATGAAACGACCAACCATCGACGGGCAAACCTTCTGTCAATACATTCAGGATATCAGCAGAGGAGTATTTCTCGGGAAACATCCCGAGGATCCACTAGAGCGAGCACCGGGTTCATACCGAAGGGTCGAGCTGGGTTTGATGATGCTGTCGGTTATGTTAATCCTCGATACAGTGTAGTGCATCGACGATCGATACCACAGAGGTATCGATCGACACCACGCAGTGCAGTGGAGTTTAAAGAAATTCCTAAACAAGTGTTTCGGGATGAGGAGGAAAAGGCACCAAAGATTGACTCAAACCACTTCCAAAGTAAGGCACGCTTTCATTGGCCCTAATTCGACATATCCCGTTATTGTCAATTCTTCAACAATGCGGAGGTCACTTTATCCGAGCAAGTCGCGCAGTATCGCAAAGCTCCTCGCTATTCTCTCGATGATATCGCAGGTATCTCTCCAGACCTATGCATTGATATGCTCAAATTAATACTATAATGATACTCAAAGCAGCTGTAGAAAGCTTAGGGGTCGAACACGAACTCAAGAAAACTCATGCTAATGATGAAAGATGCAGATTGTACAGAAACAATAAACAATGAGAAAACAAATGATTAAATAAGATTAGTCGGTTAATATGGATGGAAACTAGCTCGGAAACTCTCAGAAATCAATGATAAATAACAATTAATCAATTAAGGTTCAATTCACTGTCACTGCTTCGAACTCAAACACGAAAGTATAGTTAACCAACTGTCGCTTAAAACTAACTAAGTTTAAAGTCTAAAATTCCAAATCTTCAAATTACACGAAACCAGCAATCAATTCAAGTTTGATATGTTCACAATTCGATTAAACCAAATCTCTTTCAGATAATCCAATTCACCCTAGTTTTATCGACATTCAATCAATCGCCGTGCCTAATCGACATCAGTTCTATATTCTAAGCGATCGCGTTAAATTTTAACAACCTACAAGAACTATTCAGATTTTGAACCCTAACGTATCAATTATCATAAATCGTAGAAATCCATATGAAATCCCTAAACCTAAAAGAGACTACTCGCATACGATTTGAAACAAATAACATAACCGAATAATCATGAAATTAAACAAAAGAATAAAAACAAGGTGTCGGATCTTCTATGATTTAACAAAGTTCTGATCCGCCTCCCTCACAAAAGTTCTCAAATCTCATATTCCTCAATAAGTGAAAAGTAAAGTCACCTTAACCAGACAAGAAGTTTTTAAACGGTCTAAAAACACGGCTTCTTTATAATAAGTGAAAGATTGGGCTTCTTTTGAGAATTCTCGCCCTGATATCTATCTCCGCCAGGTCGATCGATCGATACCGGTATGGTGTCGATCGATACTACGCTTCAATCTTCAGATCGATCGACACGGATGGTGTCGATCGACTCAAAGCTTCAAACGGGACTTCTTTGCTCCAAAAAGGCTCCAAATGTCTCCAAAATCTCCAATTTCCCAAACGTGCTAAAACCCGAAAAGACTCTAAATGATAAAAAGCACTAAAGACTCGATAAACGACTTATATCATGGCTAAAAACGGTAAAATCCATGATATATCAACTCCCCTGATTCTTTTGCCTTTCAAGAAAACAGAAAACTAAGTGAGAGAAAGAGGTTTCAAAACCTGTAGATCCCTGATCACCGAAATCGCTGTAATGATCCCTCTTCCCAAGCGCCCCACTGCGCTCGATCGCTGCATCTAACCTCCACTTCTCCATCGGAATTCCCAGCTTCCACGACTTCACTCATGACCCCGCTAAGTGTTCATCCAAGCTTATCATCGCTAGTTTCATCGCTAAAATCAATGTCCACTAACTTTCTAGATTCTTTGGTCATACAATACCATAGCTAATGAACAATTCATTCAACTTTTCTTGGTATTTAACTCCCTGCACTTATTTCACAACCAGCTCTTATTGATTTTTTTTTTTTTTTTTACTGCATATACAAATCAAGGTTCGAGACGCAGTATTGATATTAGCTACCGAATTCCTGCCTTACCCTCTCAATGTATCAAGTATCTTAGGTGAAAATCATAGGAAATTTTCCTACCCCTCACTTTAGCACTGTGATCATCCCTTATCCAAGTAGTAATAATGGGGTCATGTGAAATTTTCCTACCCCTCTACTCGGAAATCATTTCATCTTTCATGCATTTTTGATCCCGATTCATATCCAAGATTTCATACACGGGAGATTTACCATTTCTTTCATACGCAATAGTTCCTTAAGGTAATGAATGATAATCAAGCTTTCGACATTTACCTTATCATGAAGGCAAATTTGGCTAAAACTTGTGATGAAAACTTGTGAACAATCCATGAATTCTGGCTGGTCGTTATCCCTGATTTTCATTACCGAACTGAAACTAATCCTGAATAAAGGTCACTAAAAGCAAAATCAGAACATCAAAACCAAGCACATAGAATCTCTAAGTTTTTTGACACGAAAAACATTTTTTTTTTTTTTTTTTTTTTTCAAAATGAACACACAATGTCAAGAATTACCCCCTGACTTAAACAACACTGTCCCCTGTATATCAAGCTTAGAGAAGGTGAAAGAAAAATAAATGGAGAAAAATGGTAAGATGAAAGAAAAGTTACTAGATGGTATCGATCGACACCGTGGTATCGATCGATACCAAAGCAAATCGAGATGAAAACCTCTTTCTCTAACTGAATGATGACTGTTAGATGATCCAAGTTAGAAACGAGATACCATTCAAACACGAAGTTAGACAACAAAAGATCATAACCATTAAACCACTTGTCACAACAAAAGAGAAACCGACATCGCTCATAACAAAACCAAAGGAAAAAGGAAAAAGAAAACAAGTGAATCGAGAGATGACTAATCCTCTATAGCTGAATCGAGTCATCAGCAGCAGCAGCGTGATGGTCCCAGTGCGGTACGAGGCTGGCGAGGCTGAGTCATGCAGCATCGAGAAATGGTGCTGACGCTCAAGATCAATCGACGTATCTAAACGTCCAGGTCCATGGTCGCATGTGAGGAAAAATAGAAATGTGAGCGGAGGTTGAGTCGGCGGTTTTCCGAAAGCAGCAGTGTGAGATCCGAGGCAAACCGCGGGCGCTGAGCGAAAGGTGCTCGAAGTCAGTCGCCTCGAGTGAAATGGATTGATGCATCAATCTATGTCCGCGATTCGTGGTGGCATGACAAGGAAGTCCTCGGTGCTGAATACCTAACGCCGCCCCGCTTCCGCAGATGCTTCTAAATGTGACTCATCCATCACAGCTCGAGTAGAGCAATAACAGCTCAAACATCAATCCCAAAATGAAGAAAAATGGGAGTGAGAAGGTTACCACGATCCGACTTCAACGCCTAAAGTTCGCCACTTTGCCATGAGTGAAAGGTTTCACCTTCGACTGTGATGTCTAATATCGCACCTAAGTTAATCAAGATCCAGCTCAAAGCATTCATACTCCTCATCATCAATAATGTCTCCAATGGCCATGACATCACAATCAGCTCGATACCCGCATCTTGTTGGCTCCATCTGCGACATCAGCGTGTCGCTGCTAATCCAGCCAGCATCGCAAGATCGGCGTGGCGGATATCCATCTGCATCGCCGCTCTGTGATATCGCCGTGTCCGAAATGCCGCCAAGTGTCGGACGCCCAGAACTTGTGGGCAGCTCGAGAGAGTAATCTCTACTGAAACCGTAGATGCGCGCAGATCCTGGAAAGGAAGACGGTATCTCACTCCGCGAATCATGAAAAGACTCTCGCCGCGCAGTAATTCTCCGTGTAAGCATACGCATTTGAGGCGAACTGGCGACGAGATCTGGGTAAAGCGGATACCACTCGTAGGCATATCTGCACTCAATCTTCTCCAGAGTCTGTGAATCTCCCCATCAAAACCTGATGACGCATGGTAAGTGGATTCGCAAATTGGCCGGCTTGATCTCAACGCCCAGCCATCAGTAAGATGGAGTCGTAGCTGCCCCAAGTGTCGAAATGGGACGCCGCCTCAAGAATTGCCTTGTACTTCCTCGAACGCCTCAGAGAGGCGAATCTTGCTCTCGTTTCTTAAAGCGTGGCCTGGGATGGTGGAAGGTCCGGAAGAGAGGAGGCGATGACGATGCACGAGGTGGTCGAGACGAAGACGGCGCGCGAGGCCGGCCGACCAAGGTGGCGCACGAGGTGAGCCGATGAAGCGTCAGAATGCTCTAACCCTGCCCTCGCGACTCATTCTCAGACTCATCATACACTACCTCGATAACTTCGCTCTTTCAGTATACTGTCACTTTCTACGCCATATCCGCTCGAAGATCTCAACGCGCCCATTACCTGAATTGTTCGAAGAGAACTCCCTTCCATTTCGCGACTTCTTTCCTGGGAGGCATCTGTACTCAACAACACAAAACATAAATGAGAGTCAAAAATCACCAAAATTCGCCAAGGTTAAAGACGGTGTCGATCGATACTGTGGTATCGACGATACCAACATATCAATGGTGATCGATCGATACGTATGACGATACCATCGACTGTTTTCTAAGAACAATCCAAATCGATCTACACAAGTCAGAATTAATGACAAATACATGCAAGGCAAGGTTCGATAAAGCCTCAGATCAACCCGAGTAACAATATTCAACCCTAAAAACAAGTTTAAGAGCCAAATCTCAAACCCAAAAAATTGATTCCAAGGATTGAAAATTGCAAAATCGAGATGATACCTCAGGTAATCGATCAACGGATGACATATTGTTAACGCAGCTAAAAATCGAGTGGAATAAAGAAAGAATCACTCAAAACCGTGAGAAATGAAAAGAGGTGATTTTGTGCTGTGAGCGACGCGGCAAAGTGTGTCAGGCGATTTCAGCCCTAGGGGTTTATATACACTTACTGGTGATTGGTATCGATCGATACCCAGTATCGACGATATCGATGACAAATTCGATTCACGACACAAAAGAAAAACAAACAAAACAAAATTAGAATGTACGCATTCCTACCAGTGGTCTTCCCACTAAGCATTGCTTTAATGTCACGAGCCTGACTTTAATATGAGCAACAGGTGGATTAGCCTGTGCATGATTTGTCCTGCTGGAATCTGCTTTCGCCTATGTTTAACCCTTTGCCCATTCACAGTAAATTGCCTCGACGAATTAATCAAAGACGATAAGACCATGTGGTCGCATTCTCCTGATAAAGGAGCGACCGACCAACGCAGAGCTTAAGTTTACAGAAACAAGTGCAACGAGTTATAAAGAAGAACCTGGTCATTGTTCTGAATTGTCGTGAAAGGATCTTCTTATCATGATAGACCTTGCTGCTCTTTCAGATATCTTCGAAGCTCATAGCGTGATATCTGATCTCATCGAGCTCATTCAACTGAATCAATCTCCTCTCAGCAGGTCGATGTCGTAGTGAGAATCCTTGTCGCCAGATTCCTTTATGCTCAAGTTCAACAGTGAGATGACATGCTTTCCCATACAGCAAGTGAAATGGCGTAGTCCTCAGCGGTGTTTTAAAAGCAGTTCAGATGCCCATAAGGCATCATTCAGCTTAGAGACTAGCCCTCCGTGAAGTACCCACGCCTTTCAAGAATCTCCTTGATCCGCCTGCTGAAACCTCAACTTGTCCACTGTCTGAGGACGATACGGTAATGACACGATGATTAACCCGCATTTCTTCAACAACCGCCAAGACCTCGTTGATGAAGTGACCGCCATCACTAATGACGATTCATGGATCCCAAATGGAAGATAGGTCTTAAACAGCTTAAGAACCACCGATGATCATTGGTTGACTAAGAATTGCTTCACCCACTTGAGACATAATCAATAACAGCAAACAAGATGTATTGTTCGTCGACGATGGAAAAGGACCCATGAAGTCAATACTCAGCAATCAAACACTTGACCTCAAGGATGAAGTTTTGGGCATCTCATGTCGCTTATCGATCTTCCCTCTCCCGACAAGTATCACACCGAGCAACAAAAGCATTAAAGATCTCTCGAACATAGTTGGCCACCAAAACCCGGCTCAAGTTAACCTTAAACTGTCTTGAACGTAGCTTGTCCAGCATATTCAGAACCATGGCAGTGGAAGAGAACGTCCTAACTGACTCAGCCAAACATCTTCTCAGAAAGACCATCAGCAATGCCGTACATAAGGTTCATCCCTAAGAAACGCCGCACTCTCTCGCAGTAAACTTTTTCCTCTCATAAGGTGTCAGGTGATGCGCTCCGTTCCGCTAGAAAGTTGGCGATGTCAAGATGCCTGCCAGGCCTAGTAACGGTCACAAAGTAGCTGAATAAAGTGCATAAGAACTGATGCCATCGTCGACAAAATGGCGTGATCCGGGGTGTCGATCGACACCATGGTATCGATCGATGCTGATGTTCAGATCGTCAGAGAAGCTCTAAATTTTTCCCAAAATCAGCCCGCTTCCTCGTGAAGCGTATGCGCCCCTGGGTAATCATCAATACGTCCCCATCTATCTTCATTCGCTAAGTGATCTGCAACTCCATTCTCTATCCCTTTGCCCTTAACCTCGGCGTCGGGCTTCCTAGCAAAAAGTACCCAACGCAGACGAGGCTTGAGATCTTTGTTCTTAAATGTATCAAGAGAAAGCATGATCAGTGTGAACGACATTTCATTCCAACCAAATAATCTAAATTTCTCAAAAGAGAACACAACCGCTAGAGCTCTTTCTGAGTTGTAAGGCTGGGCATCATCCAATGTGTTGCTGGCATAGTAAATGACATGCAGCCTTCTTTCTTTCCTCCGACCCAGACAGCACCTACAGCAAAATCACTTGCATCGCATGACCTCAAAAGGTAAGTTCCAACCGAGGCTGAACAACAGGCGCTACCACCACTCAAGCAGGAAAGCAGTAAATCCTTCATAAACCCAGAGAAACCGATCTCCAAAACTGACCGGGGGTTGCAAACTCGAGATCACCGAACCTTGGCTCGATCAACTTCAATCCCTTTCTCTGAAACCTTATGTCCCAAACAATCCCAGCTTGCACCATGAAGTGACACTTTTCCCAGTTAAGAACTATGCTTCTTCACATCGCGAAGGACTGCATAAGTTATCCGCAATCCTTAAATGAAGACCCATAAACAGAGAAATCATCCATGAATACCTCCATAAACCTCGATCATATGTGAAGATCGAAATCATGCATCTCCTCGAAAGTGGCAGAGCTACATACCAAACGGCATTCTCGTGGCGAAAGTGCCATGACATGTAAAAGTTGTCTTCCTGATCTTCTCGGGTGAATGGGATCTGAAAGCCTGAATACCCATCAAGAAAACAGTAGTATGGGTGATTAGCCAAGCGCCCAACTGTCAATAAAAAGGCAAAGGAAAATGATCCTTTCGTAAAGAAGATTCAACTTTCTAATCAATACACATCCTATGACCAAGTGATAGTCCGTGCCGGATCAACTCGCTCTTTTCATTTTTCACCACTGATACCGCCTTTCTTAGGCACAACATGAACTGACTGACCCAAGAACTATCTGAGATTGCATAAATGATCCCAGCCTTCTAGCAGTTTCATCACTTCTTTCCCGACAACTTCTTTCAGTGTTCGGTTCAACTGCCTCCGACATTCAATCGATGACTTTCGACTCATCTTCCGTAGATCCCAGTGCACAAGGTCTGAGAGATACCTGCAATATCATCAAGAGAATAGCCAGAGCATGATACTAGCATGCTCAAAGAGTAAAGTGACCTCTCCGTGATTCAAAAGAAGAATTGACAATAACAGATACGCCTAATTGTGGCCAATGAAAACGCACTACCGGGCCGGAAGTGGTTCGAGCTCAATCTTTGGTGCCTTTTCCTCACTCCAATCCCCAAAACCACACTTGTTTAGAATTTCGCCTAAACTTTCCACGCACAATGGTGTCGATCGATACCTCCTCGTGACGTATCGATACCCGCTCGACGAGGATTCTAACATAACCAGCATCATCATCATCAAACCAAACTCTGACCCTTCAGTATGAACCAGTGCTCGCTCTAGGATCCTCGTGATGTTTCTCCGTGAAATACTTTCTGCAATGTCACCGAATGTATCGACGGCTCGCCTTCGCCGATGGTCGGGTCGCTTCATGATTTTCCATGCTGAAGGACATTACCAAATCACCAACGCTCAGAGTAATCTGTCCATTCTTGCAGTCTATCGAGCACCAGCAGAAAGTAAAGGAATGGTCTCGCCTAGGATAAGAGGATCCTTAGGCTCGCATCGTACCTAACACGGAAATCAGTCGGAATCAAGCAGTTTCCAATCTGACAGGCATCTTCGGAAGCCCTCGTAGACGCATCAACGATCGCAAGGACCAATGAAACTGTAGGTGGTAATCACTCATTCCCATTCTCTTAGCAACGGAGCATAAGATTCACACTTGATCCAATATCACAAAGAGAGCCAAGAAAACGCCTCGAAAACAAGGCAATCCAACACAAAACTACCTCGGATCGGAAGTTTCTTAGGATCGTGTTGGTGAGAATAGACGCACTCGCTGAAAGCATGACACCTTCACCGAGACTGAAGTTGTTGGATACCATCCGCTTCACGCACTCTTCGAATGCGAGAAGTCTTGATAAGATCAACAAAAGGAAGCTCAACTACCACTTGTCTAACATAACCTCAGCATCTAGCATTTTCCCATTCCTTTGGTCAGCTTAGAGTGATAGGATAGGCAATTCGCTTGTAAACCCTTTCCTTGACAGGTTCAGCGTTTTCCTTGGTGTTCGTATCGACGATCGGGTAGATCGATCGATACTCGATTTTCAGATTCCCACTGCCATCTCCAGAAGATCGACGGAATTTTCAGCTATGGAGCTTGCTCAACTCCTGATTCTACCACTTTACCACTTCGACTTATGGCATTGATGTGGGCTCTGATCTTCATCTTTCCTGGTAGAAACCCTCTTGTCTTTTCACAGTGCGGTCCGAGCAATCTGAGTTTCGAGCTTCTTCTCGCGACAGATTCAACGCCTCAATTTCTATTCTGTCGATATACAAGTTATCCAGCTTCCCATTAAACTCTCCAGTCATCCTTTGTTGTCCCCTGCACTGCTCCAAAAGGATCTCTGCCTTACTCTCTGACCTCGAGAATGCGGTCAGTAAGATGAATTACCGTATGCGAGTAAAATCATTGCTCTGAAGTGGTTTTTGGGCGAATTGTGTGGCACCAAAACCAGATTGGTTACCTCCAGACTTGTAACCACCTTGCTGATTGTGAAGCTGGTTGTTGTTGTAACCAAATCGCTGACCCTCGAAAACCGAACCACCAATGTAGTTAACATCCTCGCCTCATCTTCAATGTTCTCTACTTCCTCAGCAAAATGTACAGCCTTCTTCGCCTTTCCCACTAAGAGGTTGGCATCGTCCAGCTTCGCCTCGAACCTCAGAATCGCGAACCGCAACACTAGCGAGCCTTTTCCGCCGAAATCAGCATTTGGTGCTATTGCTAGACGCCAAGTTCTCAATCAGCTTCACAAAGATGGTTGGAACCCTAGTGTTGAAGTTCCCTGCTTGCGTAATCCAGTGCCATCTCGATACCGCCAATCAATCCTCTCAGTAAAGATCCCGAGCAGCGAACTTGACGAAACCGTGATGCGGAGCCTCTCGTAGATCGAATCGCACCCAAGCAGCCTTGAGTGCTTCTGTTGACCTGAGAAAATTGAGAGATCTTGTTCCCGAGGTCCTCCGATCTCGCATCGCCATAAATTGTTCAGAATGCTCGTCTCTCCAAGTAGGAGAGATCCGGAGGTAAGAAGCTGCCTCTCCACCAAGAGAGTATGGAAAGAGCTTACAAAGAGGTATTCCTGTGGTACTCCATTGTACTTCATACCGGTGACCAAGTCCTCAATTCTCGATGTGATCCATAGGGTGCTCATGAGAGAGACCGTGAAGGGTGCTGTCCAACAAGAGTGAAGTAAGCAGGCTTCAGCTCAAAGTCATTCCTCCGAAAGTTGAATACGGATCGCCGCACGACGCATAGAATTGATCCGGTCGGTTGTAATCGCCAAGCGTCCGCTCAGCAAAGCTTGGGGTTGTTGTGAGGAGGTATTTGTTCACCTTCCTCATCATGCACCAAACCTTGTGGAAGATCCATCTCAACTGTAGTCTTTCTTTGTCCGATTGTGCGTCAAGCTCGCTAGCTGTGAGGAGAGATTGATCGCTGGTGTGTCCTTCTTTCTCCTGGTAGTACGCTGATGCATACACCTGAAAATCAAAAGACGAGAAAATAAGTAACCAAAATTTAAAACAGATCTCAGTGTCGATACCAATGGAGTATCGATCGATACGACGATTTAACTTAGACAAAATCGACAACTAAAATTCTAATGGTGAATTTTGAGTCCCCAACGGCGCCAAATTTGATATGCTCAAATTAATACCCTAAATGATACTAAAGCAGTTGCTGCAGTAAAGTTAGGGTCGAACACAGAACTCAAGAAAACTCACGCAATAGATGAAAGATGCAGATGCTAAGCAAACAATAAACAATGAGAAAACAAATGATTGAAATAAGATTAGTCGATTAATATGGATGGAAGCTAGCTCAGGGTAACTCTCAGGAAATCAATGATAAACAACAATTAATCAATTAAGGTTCAATTCAATTGTACTGCTTCAACTCAAACACGAAAGTATAGTTAACCAACCGTCGCTGAAAACTAACTAAGTTTAAAGTCTAAAATTCCAAATCTCTTTGCAAATCCTACACAAAACCAGCAATCAATTCAAGTTTGATATGTTCACAATTCGATTAAACCAAATCTTTCAGATAATCCAATTGCTCACCCTAGTTTTATCAGATACTCAATTGCACGCCGTGCCTAATCGATTAATCTAGGTTCTATATTCTAAGTGATCAGTTAGAAATAGCTTTGAGAACAACCATGGTGAAGAACTATTCAGATTTTGAACCCTAACAAATCAATTATCATAAATCGTAGAAATCCATATGAGAAAACCCTAAACCTAAAATGAGACGCATACGATAGATGAAACAAATAACATAACTGAATAAATCATGAAATTAAACAAAAGAATAAAAACAAGGGTTCGGATTCTATGATGAACAAAGTCGATCCGTCTCCTACAAAAGCTCAAAATAATAGTGAAAGAAAAAAGTCCCTAACCTAAAGACTAAGAGTTTGCTTAAATAGGTCTAAAAACACAGCGGGCTTTGTAAATAAGGAAAGTATTGGGCTTCTTTGGCGAGAATTCTCGCCCGATATCTATCTCCGCGTTGCCGGTATCGATCGATACCCGATGGTGTCGATCGATACTCATGCTTCAAAACATCGGTATCGACGATACCGGGATGGTGTCGATCTACAGCTTCAAAACGGGTACTTTCTTCGGTTTGCTCCAAAAGGCTCCAAATGTCTCCAAAATCTCCTCCAAACGTGCTAAAACCTGAAAAGACTCTAAATGATAGAAAAACACTAGAAAGCTCGATAAACGACTTATATCATGGCTAAAAACGGTAAAATCCATGATATATCAATCGGACCTTATCCCATCGTTTTTACCATTTTGTCCATGAAGTTTTGTGGTTTTTAAGATTTAGTATAAATACCTAATGGGGATTAAGACTAAAGAGAGTTAGTTTTAGCCCTAACTTTCTAGTTCTCTCTTTTTGTTCTTCATCCTGCTCTTGCTTCCTGATGTCGATTCTGATTCTACGAGTATTTGTTTCGAACCTTTCTATTCTACCTCTTCTCTTCCTTATCTCCTTACTTATGCAAGTTATTATGATTTTTGGGTTTGTGATTATGTTGTTCTTCATGTGTTTTGAGTAGTCATTGTGGTTCTTGAGGATGGGTTAGATTAGGTGTGAAATCTTAGTCTCTTAGGTGGTTCAAGTGTTTATTGTTTGATTTCCTTCTAAATCGTTGTTCTTAATGCTAATTTCTCTCTGATCAATTGAGATTAGAACTTAGGTGTTTTTCCACCCGAAGGTGTTTGATAAAATGCTTGACGAATCGATGTTAGAGATCCGCATGCCTAGCCTAAGGGAATAGTTGTTGGTGTTTATCGACAATATTCAACTGAATCTTAATGCCTGCTAGTAGATTTCGCCAAGGATTGGGTCTGAACTGTCTAGCTTGAGGTTACTTATCATGAGTGGGACTTAACTAGTTGTGATGTTTGATGTCTAGAGAATAGCTCATTTGAGTTTGTTAGACCACCTCAGGGTAGGCTAAGAGGACACACTGAGTCGACACCCCATTCTTAGAACTTCTCTGCATTGAATTTTCTCGTTAGTCCTATACGTCGCTCGATATTTCTCATTTTCTGTTAGTTCCCGCTAGTCCTAGACAGCATATTTTTAACTCTTATTTCCAGTTTCTTGCAGGTCACTAGTCCCATTCACCATTTGTTTGGCTTGTCTTGAATTGCTTGATCTCATCCTTTTTGGTTAATATCTTCACCCTTATGGATTGACACCTTACTATACTACAACGAAACTTTGGTCTAGTAAGGAATTGACCTATATCAATTTGGCGCCGTTGCCATTTGAGTGTTGTTTGTTACAATTCGGATTTCAAAACATTTTCGATCAAGTTCTTTTTCATTTCTTTGGTTATTAACTTGTCTGTCTTTACATTTTCAGGTACGGTCTAGGACTCGACCTGTCTAGCTCGACCACCCAACTCGAGCAAGACGATCGACCCCCACATCTTCTTCTTCAGTCTGGCTCGACCACACTAGCTCGAACCTAGCAGATCGAGTCCGCTTATCTCGCACACRTCTGCTCGAGTCTACCATCGAGTCCTGTTCCCCCTGCATGCAAACGAGATCGAAAGGAAGTCAGAACCTCATTCGCTACCTCGACAACATCCACAAGCTCCCACAACAGTTGCGAGAGCAGCGAGAAAACGTCCAAGACGACAATCAGAATCTAGTGGGCATGGAAGACCACCCACAGGACCGACATGCCCAAGACCCCCCTATGAGGAGGCCACGTTTGATAGGAGCAGGGGATGCCCCAAATACCATACCAATGACAAGGATCGTCCTCGCGGTCCGAACAACAACTTCAACAAGAAAATTGATCGCTAGCGTAACAACAAGTTTCATGGCCTACCTATGGAAGACCCTCTTGATCATCGGATGAGTTTGATAGGCTCGCAGCCTTACCAAGATCAATGGGGTCATGAAGATGGTTTCAAACTAAGGCTCTTCTCTCTGGTGACAGAGCCCATCACCGGGAAAAGACTCTACCCATGGATCCATCACTTCCTG